>VXAD01007225.1:1078140-1298287 GCA_013399195.1 Dicrurus megarhynchus
AAAAAAAAAAAAAAAGGCGGGGGGGGGGGGAGAAAAAGGGAGACAGATGTCAAGTATGTCCTTGTGATTCTCCAGAAATAAATTTGAAGAGTGTAAGAAAATTTTGGAAAATTTTGAAATTTTTAAAACAACATAAAATTTGAAGTGTAGGGATCAAGGGCAGTTTCATGAACATGGCTGCATTGCATTTCCTATGTGGAAGGAATAAAAATAGTACACACACGTATATATAAACTTTCTGTATGTATATTCTTTTTTACAACTGAAAGGTGATAAATACATAGGGGTATGTAATCAGAACGGGACATTGCAGGAGTCCAAATTGTGCTGGTAAAAGTTTATCGAAGGAGTTGACCAAATCTGACCACTGTGCTCTGTATTGTTATTCTAATGGGAAGAAATAAAAGATAGCAAGGGGCCTGTGCCCTCAGAGAGCAACTTGTGGATGAGATTGAGCCAGTCTAAATCTGACTGTACCCAAACATAATTGTTTAGCCCTTCCTCCCTTTTCCCGCCCTGGCAGCACGTTCTTCTTGCTCCTTTTTGCCTGCACTTCTGTGTGTGTGTGTCTGTGCCATGAAGAGTGATTGTCTCCTGCTCCACTTCCTTCACATTGTTAATTTTTGTGTGGATGAGTAATCCTCCCTGAGTTAGGGCACGAACTCCCATGCCGGCATAAGGGCATCCGTGGATTCGTACAGCTGGAGGCCACAGGAGCACACCTTTTAGTGGCAGTATGGATTTAAATCAAATGGAAAGCAATATGGAAAAGCAGCCTGAGCTTTACATGCATCATGCCCCTTGTAAACACAGCGTTCACTGTAATAACAGGAGAGATTTAGACAAGTATGCCACTAGGCTAATTAAGGGCTCTTCTGCTAAAGAGGCTTTTGTCTCAAGCTTTAGTTCTGGAGATCTGAATGTAGTTATATATATAAGAAATAGTTACTATACAACCACAGAAACAAGACAAATTTTTAAGGCCTTGATTAAGACTTTGTTTTATTTTTACATATACACCAGTATGATACATGATGTGGATACTAAAGTTTCAGCTTTGGGATTTTTTTTTATTTAAAAGTGTTTAGGGAACAAATTACAGATGTTGTTTTATTCTGTCTGTTTTCAGCCAATATTTCTGTGATGAATACTTGCAGGTGATGGACTTGAGTTAGGGGAAAAATGATATCACAACTATTAGCATCTGTATTGAGATATTCCACAGTAGTAGAAGCTGGATGTTCATGAAGCTGGATGTTCATGAAGCTGGATGTTGCTCATACCATCCAGGTTCTCAGTTTGAAATGTAAAGGCTGGTTTCAGTGAAACGTTTCTTGTTGGAAACAGGAGCTGCATGTTTACTCTAAAAGCAATACAGTTCATCAGTAGCTGTGAATGATTACTAGTGATTTGAGTAGGCTTTCAGAGTTTTTCAAGTTTAGCAGATATGAAAACACCTGTTAGTGTTCTTTTGCATTAGCTGTGTCTGTGTTTGGAAATGTTCATGAAAGTCTGAGGTAAAGCAATAAGCCTGTGCTTCCATAGCTCTTGCTGATTTTTAAAATCTTTGTACTGCTTGAAATAAATCTGATCAGAGTTTCAGCTTGATGATTACACTGTACTTTTTTCCTTGCTTCACCTTCCATCCTTTCATAAACTGGTAGGGATACAGTTCTCTTCCACATTCACAGGAACTCTTAACACTTACTGTTAAAGCTGGTTTGACTTAAGTATGTTTCCCCAAAATTTGCTACTGCAAGATGGCTTGTTTTCACAATTATGACAATTATGTTGAATTATGTTGTCCTTTTTTTTTTTTGTTGGTTATGAAGGGCAGTGTCTTGGTTTTCCAGAACATGGTCAACCAGTCCCCTTACCATTCCTATAGTACTCTTCTCATAAAACAAATAGGAACAGAAGGTTTAGAAAATACACCCAAATTTCTGACTAAACTGAAATGTCTCATGGATGCTTGTGCCCTTGATACTCGGTTGCGTTCACTTCCATGTTACCTCATGCTCTGTAGCATTAATGAAAGCAGTGGGGCGTTGTTTTGATCCTGTTTATTTTTCTCCCTAGCTGTGTGCTGCCCACCTGCCAGCCCGATCAGAGGCACCCAACCACTATCAAGCAGTGTGTCGGGCTCTCTTTGCTGAAACAATGGAGCTCTACACTTTCCTGGCCAAAATTAAAAGTGCAAAAGAGGTAAGCACTCTGAGAAGGTTTTCTGCTTTTGAGCTCGTCACTGTGTGAATTTGGCTTACAAAATGTCTTCTGTACCCAGCCAGTAGGGAATGTCAGATGCTTGAGGAGATATCTGTAGTTTTCAGGAAGGACACTTCTTCAGCTGAGGGTTTTTTTTAAATTTTGGCTTGTAACCATTTACATCCCTGAGTATTTGTTATCAATTGTGACTAGTCTATTTGGGAGTAAAACAGATTACTTTCTTGGAGGATAAGACATTGCATACGTGTACCCATTCCTGCATGTATGCATGCAATATATTTGTCTAAAAGCTTCTCTGGTGTTTAAGGGATATTATGAAGTGTCAAAGCTTTGCCTGTTCTTCCTCAGCTCCTTCCCATGAGGGAATTCTCTTTGCTGAGAATTATCTGAGATTCTTCTTGCTCGTATTTTGTCCCCAGTCAGCAGCTTCTCTTACCTTTTGCTGTATGATTGGTTAGTTGTCTGTCACATTGGTTTCACAGCAGACCCAACTTCAGAAATAGAAACATTTTCCCCTTCAGGTCACAATGACTATGTTCACTGCCTGTTTGGCTGTTATTGTTGGCTGAAAGGCCATCCTGTGAACCACTGCAATTAACGGGTCTGGCTGAAGAGTGACTTTAAGGATGATATTTACTGCAGATAGTCTCAGTGATCTGGCCTGCAGAGTGGCCCTGTGAACAGTTGTATTAAGACAGTGTGGGTGCTGGTAACATTGGAAAACTGGTGGGTGAGGGCAAGGGCAGCAAGGGAAACTCATTTCTTAAAGCTGGTTTCTTCACTGAAGCCAGCTTGTCAAGTAACAATGCTTTCATAATTTTTTTTTCTTAATAAATCCCTGAAGGATTTTCTTTTCTTTTGTAATTCAAGATCTACAGTACCTTTAAAAAGCAGGATAAGATTTTACAGGCTGACCTAAAAATTTTGCTGCTGAAAGAGGCAGAGCTGTTCCACCCACACACATGTACACCTACTGTTTTCCTTCTTCTGGTTCTAGGGAACAAATGCAATAAATATCAAGCAAAACAAAAAATAAAGGAGTTACTCCTTGTCAGGTTAATGAGCTGAATCAGCTCATTAAAGGGTCAGATGAGCCTCAGAGCAGCACAAGAGAGCTTTTATCACGATGATGGTGGAAGATGCAAACCAGTCAGAGACGCAAGGGGCTGCTGCTCTTTCCTTCCTGGGTGAGATGCATCATCCGAGAAGGAGAATCCTTCTGAGATGTTTTTCTGCTGCACAGGGTCAAATTTCATCTCCACTCCTTCTGCAGTCCTATTCAAAGTGGAAGCAATTTTTAAACTGAAGCAGTGTCATACAGGGATAATTTTGACAGTGTCAGCATGGCTAAAGAGCCTCTTGTTTTCTGAAGTGCCTGTGTTATGGGACATCTGCATCCAATACCCCTGGTACAGGGAGCAGTCAGGATACAAGATCTCTGTGTTAAATCTGTCTCCCAAACCTTGACATCATTAATTTCACATCTTGGCTTTTAACTACTGGGTATGTTAATTGAGGGACCTGTGCTGGAAACACCTCACTCAGCAGCTATTGTATAGTCCATGTTGAGACTCAAAGAACCCTTCAGAGTTCTTCTTTCTGCTCAGACGAATTACGTTTGCAATAGTTCTCAAACATCTTGGCCACAGTGAGCAGTAATAGGGCATCTCTGTTGTCAATGTCAAAGTAAAATATTGTGGGCTATAACCATTTAAAATCATGTCTTAACAATACTCTTTTAAAAATTATTTTTAAAAGTGGAAAGGTATTTTGAATTTGCAAATTATTTACTCACCTTATCTTTGGGCATTAAAACCCAACAATGTCTGATCACACCATAGAGCATACAATGAGTTAATCCCAAATGAAAGAAACCATTTGCCTCTCACAGGCTATTAGGCATTGATTCAAAGCATATTTAGGTCAAAGGAAATAATCCTTGTAGATGGAATTTTGGCCTTACTGAATCAGTAAGACTTTTATTACTGCACCTAACCAGGGCCAGAATTTTGACCTTTTGATTTCATTTTGATTTCACTCTGGATCAGTCCCTCAGTAGGCATGTAAGAAATTACCAAGGAAATTATCTTGAAAGCAGTTTTTGTAATCTGAATACTTCAGGTCTATGATGTGCTTAGTCCTTGATCATAGCTTTTATCTGACTACAGATTTGGAAGGTATTTAATTTTGAAAATAATGTAGTGTACAAAATAAAAAACAGGTATGAAGAAAATATGAGGTGGAATGCTGTAAATCTTGTTGCACCATTTTAAAATGACCTTTATAGTTTATACTTGAGGCAAGCAGGGATCATATGATCACGTTAGGTTTGTGCCAGTAAAATCTGTGCTATTGTTTACATGCTCTTCTGTCTTGCAAATACATAGCAGAATCTTAGGTCATGAGGAGTACAGTTAAATACTCCTCTAGTAAATTCCTTTTTTCTTTTCCTTTTGTTATTGTCATATAAGTATTGGGTATAAAGGAGATAAACACTGAATACTTCCGTAAGGAAATTTTGTTGTCATGGATTTGTGGTGATTGCATTGGCAGATAACTGGGGAAAAAAGCCAAATCATATACATCAGTTCCAATTAAAAAAAAAATACCATGTAGTGTTGTGAGTTTGACACTAAAGATGCCAGGAATTTTTAATTGTTAGTTTATTTCAAAAAATAACAGCTTTATTTGGAGATCTTCCTTTAGATTCCCTCGTACCTAGATACAGTTGTGGATGTGAGATCAAAATGAAATTAAAAACACCAAAAAGGGGAAAGAATACTCTGAAACTATTTAAAATAACTTTCCTGTAGATAAAAATTACTTTGAAATTACTTGGATTCCTTCTAAGGGCACTGAGTGGCATCTGGGTATCTGTTTCTCAGGTATATGAGGTTCATATTTTTTGGTCAGTAAATGCTTAAATAGGCAGCTTCACTGTAGTGGAAGAGGGAGAATTTTTATCTGCAGAAATTCACTTGCTTGGAGTGAACTAAATCTGACCTACCTTATGCTGCAGCCTAGAACAGGTTTAGATGGGGAATAAACTGTGAAAGAGGCAGGGGAAAATATTGCTGTGATGCTGTTTTCAATTTGGCCCTATAAAAACTTACCAGGACTTTGAAAGTCCAGGATTTCAAGAGGGATCGATTGGTAGGTAGGAGGGATAGGTCTGTAGGTTGTGAAATGTTTTACCACTAGGATATATACTGAGGAGTCATGTGCTCCCCAGTCATCATCTGTCATATAACAATTAGAGCGTAGATTCACAAAGGGTTGTGCTGTCATGAATTTGGGTGAGTGTATTAATCAGAAATGATGAAGCGATGAGTGAGCTGTTCAGATCATCTCAATGGATGTCAAATGCAGTGTTTAAGGCACTTTGTCACATAATTGATGCCATATGGTTACTTCCAGTCTGATTCCATGTGTATGAAAGGTCAGCAGTAAATATGACTTGCAGACAGGGAGATGGTACTTCCATTCTTAAAGAGTGTGAAATATTTAATGTAGTGGATGCACAGGACAGACAGAGTTCAGAAAGATGTGATACAATTGCTGCAATAGTTTAAAAAACAAACAACTAAAAATTTTCTTTTTGCAAGGTGAAAATTTTCTAGCAAGTTTATTGGGGTGTTTTTCAGCTTGCTGGCAGTATCTGCATGCTGCTTAGGCTCTGTAAAAGGTGCCCTTGCTGCAGACTCACCCTGGGTACCATCTGCTGCTCTCCAGGAGTGGTCTTCTGATGGGCCAAGACCTCCTAACTCTTGTGTCCTGCTGTTTAACCACTTACACCTGATAACAAAGATGGAGTACAGCTTGTTTTTCGTGTCAAAAAGTGAGCTTTCAAAATTGCAGTAAGAAAATCCCACAGAAAAGGATTCTCTCCCTTTTTTAAATTGTCTGGGTGGGAAAGTGGTCCACAAGGTGAAGGAAGTGTGCATGTGTATGGCAGGGGGCAAGGTACTTTGGATATCTGCTAAAAATGGACCCACGTAAAAGAAAAGATTCATCTTTTTCAGAATCCAAAAGTCATTGACATAACCTTTGTTGGCACCTGGCCATAGACAGAACTGTAGGCACAAATAAGTGATGTCCATGAGATGAAGCAAATGTTTGTGCTGGGAAGTATCTGAAAAGGCCACACACACATTGCTCAGAAATGGCATCAAGTGTGAGAGAGACAAGGAGAGACTGTGCAAGCAAAGGAATGCAATATTGCTGCTCTGAACCAGGCAGGGGATTCACCAGGGCTGTATCCACATTGTGAACCTGCTTTTTTGAAGGGATATCTGCCCTAGTCCTCCTTTGGTTCCCTGTTAATGCCCAGGCTTGCCTTCTCCTGGAGTTAATGTTCCACGTGCACTTCATGGTTGAGCAAGTCAGCAATGTGCCCTTGCTGCAAAGAAGCCTTATGGTGTCCTGGGCTGCATTAGGAATGTTGCCTGCAGGTAGAGGGAGGTGATCCTTCCCCTCTGCTCAGCACTGGTGAGGCCACAGCTGGAGTGCTGGGTCCAGTTCTGGGCTCCCCAGTACAAGAGAGACACTGACATAATGGAGAGAGTCCAGAGAAGAGCCACAAAGATGATGAAGAACTGAAACAGCTCTCCTGTGCTCTTGTGAGAAAAGGTTGAGAGACCCAGGGCTGTTCAGTCTGGAAATGAGAAGGCTCAGGGAGATCTCATGAATGTTTCTCAATACCTGGGGGAGAGTGCAAAGAGAACAGCACCAGGCTCTTTTCAGTGGTGCCCAGTGACAGGACCAGTGGCAGTGGACACAAACAAAAACACAGGAGGTTCCCTCTGAACAGCCAAAAACACCGTTTTTACTGTGAGGGTGACTGAGCACTGACAAAGGTTTTCCGGAGAGGCTGTGGATTCTCTGTCCTTGGAGATACTCAAAAGCTGCCTGGACATGATGCTGGACAACTGGCTCTGGGTGGCCCTGCTTTAGCAGGGGGATTGGACCAGTTGACTTCCAGAGATCTCTTCCAACCTCAAGCACTTTGTGACTCTGTGAGTGGTACCAGTAAAGGCAATGCTGGCCTGTAGGATGTAGACCTCTGGGTGATAAATTCAACTGGCACAGGTGGTGCTAAAAAATACCATGTTATGCTGGCCAGCATAGAATATGAGATAAGTGTCCAGTAGGCAGATCAGTTGCAGTAGGTTTGACTTATATCTCAAAAAGTTTTAGAGATTGATGTACACCCTAGAGCATAAAAATTAATATTCCTTCCAAAAGTAATTAAGACTTTGTATATTTTTATAATTGCCTACATCTCAAGTTGCAGTGAAAATCCATGCTCATCAAAAACTCATCCCTAATTTCGTTATCCACAGTGTGCCTTGTAATTAGGCTTTTGGTAGAACAGAGAAAGCTCCCAATCTGTCATCTTTGTACTGTTCTTTTAAAACATGTTGCCTTTCATTTCTGTCCTTTCTGATGTAAAAACATAGTTCTTTCAGTCTGTCTGGATATGTTTCAATCCAATATGTATGAAATATAAACATACATATTCTAATTAAGTACATGCATAGAAATGAAATGGTTTCTTTCTTTTTTTCCTAGTTTCATGCCATACAAAGATTCAGTTGGAAAACAGCTAAAGAAAAAAGTCAGATGGCTATACTGCTGTATTATTTGTACAAAATATGATAATAGAGGTAGTTAATAGGTACCTAAACAATGTTAATGGCTAACTTATTTTGGAAATAGAGTCATTAGCCAAGTTACTCTCAGAAGTCTTGTGACTGTCAAAGCTGTCAAATACTTTGCTGCTTGGATTTTCAGAGAGCACAGCTGGAGAAATAAATTAATTCACAAACTTTTCAGCTCATAACTTCACTTTTGCCTACACTTCAAAGTCTCCAGTAACTCCAGTTTTGCAGCTGTGTTGTCGTCAGGCTTGCAGCTCCATTGTGATCAGTTTGATCCCTCAATTTAGGACCTTTAATAAGAGAAGATGCTGCTGGTTTGTGTTGAGCAGGGGAGGATTTGGTTTTATTTTCTTAAGTGGTGGACACTGTCACTCAATCAGTGTTACATGCCCTTGCTTTGGGATTTTTTGCCTCTTCTCATACAGTTATGTTGAGCAGCATGGTGACTATTGCACTTTCCAGAGCTGAGCAAAGTGCATCAGCCCATACCTCTATACATGAAAAACTTTGTCTGCTATCAGCTTGAGGTTTTCAGGACTGATTTAACTGATCCTATTCCCAGTTTGAATTAAATGGGTTTTGGGTCTTTTCGAAGACCTAGAGTAATGCTGCTGCCTAAGCCTTTGGAATTTAAACCCATGTTGAATAGCTGAAGGTATATAAAGCAGTTTCTCCCATATGTGCATGTTATGTATTTTTAAATTGAGTCTAGATGTGTAAGAATGTTTTCTACTTTCACAGACAGCAGTGTAAGAATCAATTTAATCAGTGAACAAGTGACTCCTGACTAAGAGTATAAACTGGGAACTGCAGTAGACTGTGTTCTGCAATTGGTGAAAGGCAAAGTCTAGGTCTGGATTCCCTAGAATACAACATTCATTAAAGCATTGTGTTTTAGAAAGCATTTTATGGAAGGGAGTCTTTGACACTGTGCTGACAAGAGTCTTAAATAAACTCCCATCTGTCACTGAGCACAGAACAGCATATCTCAAATGTGGGCCATGCAGCAGCAGCAAATCAAGTGCCTGCTTTTAATAGTACAGCAAGAGGTTTGAAGACATTTGGTATTTTTATTACTAGCTTTTGTCACAAAATGCAGTCTTTAAAAAAAATGGCTAAATGCTGTAAAGGTTTTTTAAAAACGGAAAGTTCTTGAAACAGTCATTTCCTACACATCCAACCCTTATTTCCTGAATGAATGCCCAGGCTGTAATAGGTGAATTGGGTCTGTGGTATGGGTCTGAGGTTCTGGGATCATTTAAAAAAAGCCTTTTAAGATGTTTCTGCTTTCTGAAATGGAAATCCATTTAGGCCATGTATTTATTATACTGTAATAGCTTTTCTTAAGCCATTGTCCCAAGGGTAAGTGCAAGTGGCTACAGCAGCAGCAGCTGAGGTTAGTTGCAGGTTTTGGAACACAGTCAAATTCTGACAAAGGGTCTATTGTATTTTAAATGTGTTGGTTTCTATAATTTACTGTTGAAACAGAGGCAGAAACCCACTGATGCTGGCTGGGGATGCTGGAGGGAAACCCTAATGTTCCATTTAGTCTACAAGTTTAGATATAATCACTTGTCACCGTGAATTTATTCCTTCCCAAGCAGCACCTGACAGGTGTAGAAGAGTTAAAGCCTTCCTAAACACTTCCTGCAAGCATAGAGCACTTGCTGCTTTCTTGCAAAGCTTTGTTAGTTCTAAAATGACGGAAATTCCTCTATTTTCTACTCTTCTCCACTAATTGCATGGTGAGCTGCATTTAGGGGCTGGAGCCAGGTGCCAGGGAAGGGAATGAACTATCCCTACAATGTGTCTGTGGTACCAGGGCCACAGCCAAGCACTCAGCACAGGGATGGGGAGTAAAAGGAGCCCACCTTTGCCAGTTGCCTGTGCTTGTACCAGCTCATTTGTATCATAAAGCTGCACTTGAAGAGACTTCATCTCTTGGCTGGCTGGTTTTGCTCCTGCAGCTCTCCAGTGCATGGTAGGCAGCATCACTTACACCTGTGCTTTCTCGGGTAGGAACTGCCCCTCTAGCTATGTTCCAGAGCAACTAATTAGATGTTTACCTTATTTGGAAGATCTTCCAGCTGCTCAGGGTGGTTTTTTTTTCCCCTTCTTATTTTCTGCTGTTAAGAAAAAGAGATTGTAATCTCTTCTAGCTTCATGAAATATTTATGTCAGTCAAAAGCATCAGCCTTTGGGCATAAACCAGCCCCGTAAACTGTATGGTAGGGAACACGGTTGCTGAGATGGGTGATTGTCACCAGTCTTGTTGAATAGCTGAAGTAGAGGTTAAGCAGCTGGAACATGTTAATTTGAAAAAAGTTAAAGTGTACCTTACAGTATGGGAAGGAGGAGCAAATCTGGCAGTTGTGAGCCCATTTACTGAAGTTATATTTTTGATTAAAAAGAAATAAAGGAAGAAGTATCAGACGTTATATTTTGCAGTTTACCAGTAGATGTTAGCAGTTTGCAAGAAAGAAAGTAATTTACAGTTCACAGGTACTGTATTTGAAATGATTGCTCCAGCTGTATGATACAGAAAAGAAGAAACCCTGGATAGCAACATACACACAAGCAAGGCCTTTATGTTACCCATTCTTTCCATTTTTCCGTTTTTCCCTTGGAAAGGGCAATTGCCTGCAAGTGTCAGACTGACCACAGTGCCAGGACCAGCAGAAGTTTCCATAAAGACATTCTTTCCCAGTTGGGTATCCTGTTATGATGCTGCAAGTCATGCCAAAATGTTCCCACATTGTCCCATGAGGTATCTGCTTTTGTTAGTGTGGGTGATTTATGGTTTTTTAGAGTCTTCTTGTAAATTATGTATTTTATTTTGATAGGGCAATGGTATTATTTCTTCTTTGATACTAAAGCAATTGTGTTACTTACATAGCTAAGACAATAAAGAACCCATCTAGTCTCTTTCCAAAACCTCTGTGGTAGCTGACTCCCGTGTCCTATCTCTGCAGCCAGGTTTGGTAGATGCTTGCACTGTTTAATGTGCAAGTTAAGCACTCTTCCAAGTGCTTCCATTTCTTACACTGGAATGTTGGCGGTTTAGGAACTTCTTCCAGAAAAAAAAAGTTTTTAAGAAGTATGCTTATTCTTATTTTTTCTGGAAAGCTCAGAAGTTGAATTGAGACTGATTGTTCAGTTCCATTAAAGGAAGAGCTTAAGTACTTAAAAGTTAGAAATACTTTTGGTAGATATGTCTGTCAGATCTCTGACCTGTTGCTTTAGTCTCATAAAATAAAAAAAGTTGTTAGCAGAGGACTTAAATATCCATTTCAGATATATCAGTGAGTACTTAGAAAACAGATCAAATTAAACATTGTTAAAGATTTCCTGGAAAATGCTCTGTAAAAGTGAAGTGGGTTACTGGGAAATTGCTTGTACTGCTGATTCCAAAATATTTCAATACAGAAGTAAACAAAAAAAAGCCTTTTGAATATACAGGTGTTGATGTGTATAAGAAAATTTGTGAAAAGCCACAGCCTTCTGTGTTCAGGCTTGCCTGTTCTTTGGTCTGCTGTAACTTTTAATTGTTTTTTGTATTCTTGTTGGTATGAAAGCTTTTTATTTTTACACCTTTGCACACCATCTTTTCCATATTTGCATGATCTGATCTTTTTCATAAGTAGCAGTTTTCATCTTTGAAAGATGTTTCTCTTCCTCACATGATTTTATTATTGATATTTCAGAATCTATACCCATGTTATACAGACTAATTAATTGCAATATATATGTTCAATTCTGTCACTATTCAGTGTAAAGGATTTTTCATAGTTTATTTCTCCTTCTACAAAAATGAGCTACTTGAATTCAACAAGCATTAATTTTGGTATGAATGGATCCTTATCAAGCTGGTAATATTTTCTGTGTTGTAGCTTACCAGACCTGATAGGTGGTTGGGGTTTTTTTTCTGTGCATATAAAAATTTAGGCATATAAACATTTTAATATGTAGTTCTTCCTACAGCACGTTATTATTTGAAGTACTTTTATTACTCAAACCTTAACATCTGTTCCCAGCATTTAAGGTTAACTTTCCAAGGAAGAGAAATATATTCAAATGGTGTTTCAAGTTACTTTTACAGTATTGCTGTTCAAGTCATAAAACATTCAGTAGAACACCTGAACAACATGATACAAGAGATTAAAAATTAAGCTTCAGTTTTACTTGAGAGTAATGCCACTGTTCATTTATTGACTCATTTCGTTTTCATTGGCAGAACCTGAAGAAGATTCAGGAAATGGACAAAGAGGCAAGTGATGAATCCAGCACGGATCTTGATGAACTAAAAAATGCTGACTGGGTAAGACAACAATGGAATAGTGATTCAGTAGTTTATTTTCTCTATAAGGCTTAACTAAGGCACTATTACCTCCGCTTACATGAGACCCCGCCTGAAATAGTGTCCATCTCTGTAGCTCCCAACATAAGAAGGATGTGGACCCATTGGATTGAGTCCAGAGGAAGCAACAACGATTCTCGGAGGGCTGGAGCACCTATTCTATGGAAACAGGCTGCTAGAGCTGGGGTTGTTCAGCCCAGAGAGGAGAAGGCTCCAGGGAGACCTTAGAGCACCTTCCAGTACTTAAAGGAAGTCTCCAAGAGAGCTGGAGAGGGACATTTAGTGACAGGACAAGATGGAATGGCTTTAAACTGAAAGAGATTTAGATTAGATATTAGGAAAAATTCAGATTATATATTAGGAAAAAATTCTTTCCAATGAGGGTGGTGAGGCACAGGAACAGGTTTCAGCAACCTGGTCTGGTGAAAGATGTCCCTGCCCAGTGCAAGGGGGTTGGAACTAGATGAGCTTTAAGGTACTTCCAACCCAACCATTCTATGATACTGTGTTCAAATCAGTGTCTGCATTTTTTTAATATATGAATTAATAATAACTCACAACAAGTTAGAACTAAATGAAGTCTCAACTTTCCTTTGCAGACAGATGAAACAATGCAAGTATCCAAGCAATGTATTTTTCCTTAGACTGTTTTCATGGAGAAGCTTTTGCAGTTCAAAAAGACAACATTTAGACAGGTACCGTGCTGACTGCCCTTCAGAAGAGCAGTCAGGCAGTAGACAGAGCCACCAGCCGAATTTCTCTGGTGTTGAACGAAAAAGGCTACAAAGAAACTCTTTAGCGGGAGTAACTTACTGTATTTTCTAGGTACTGTTCTTGCCAGTTTATAGAGGAATATTATGAGGTTCTTAAAAAGTACTTGATTTCAATTTCCCAATCTTCTATCCACCACCTGTTCTTTCTTCTCTCCAGCCATTCTGCTTCACAGAAAATGAGAGGGAGGTGTTAGTGTGTGGTGCTCTTACAGGCAGAGCAAAAGAAGTTGACTACTGAGAGGATCAAGATTGCAAGATCTTAGGACTTGGAGTCCATTCCAAAATTTCTATTTGAAGAACAACTTTTGGGAGATTTTGCAGGAAAGTCCTGGGCAACAAAGCTTCAGATTCAATCACTGCTTTAATTCATATAGTAATAGCTATAAGTCTAAAAACTTTGAATGTGTGCATGCAGTATACTTGAAGTGGGAATATAAATGTCAAGTATGAGAATTTCAGATCCTCTTTCCGTACTTGAGGTGAGACCCGTCAGTCCTGCTGAGTTGCAACATGAGTGTTAAAAATAAACTTACATAAAATAAAATGGGGTTTGGTTGATGTGCTAAAAATAAAATAGTACAGCTGTAAATATTTGGTGGTGTCCTGGAAGGAAAATTAACAACTTTGGCTTAATGTGAGGTGGTATTCAAGGGTAAGGTATCAAATAAAATTTCAGGCTCTTTTTCTCTTCAGGCTCGTTTTTGGGTGCAAGTGATGAGAGATTTACGGAATGGGGTTAAACTGAAGAAAGTTCAAGAGCGTCAGTACAACCCACTCCCAATAGAATATCAGCTCACACCCTATGAGATGCTGATGGATGATATTAGATCCAAACGCTACACCTTAAGGAAGGTCATGGTAAGTCAAGAGAATCACTGGAGTTTGTCAAATCTGAAATGTTATTTTCCCTTTTTTGTCTTCTTTTTGTCTTTTTTTTTTCCTGAGAATCTTGAAATTATTATTTCATATAGATACTAATGTCTTGGGGTTTATATGGCATCAAAACTTTGCACAGTGCATTGAGGGAGAGAACATGAAACCAACACATGTAGTGTACTTCGTTTTCCGTGTGGCAGGCATTTAAAATTCTGAAAGACGTGCCTACATATCATAAGCTTGACCAAATCACTTGTGTTGGGTTTGTGATAACTTTAAGAGTCATCTCAAAAGTCCTGTCATGCTTTCCACTGAGAGATTGTTTTGGACTCTTCTTACTGGAGGGAACATGTATCTTGAACTACAACACAGTTTTTGGAATTCCAAAGTGTAAAGTGCTACCATGGCTGATACTGTGGTGGGAAAGGAAGACCTACAGTGGTTGAAAACTGCCTGTGTCACAGTGTTTGAAAACTCACATTCCCATGATCTGTTACGAATTTTCGAGGAATAATCTATGTAAAAAAATTTTAAATCTTCCATTTGTAGAAGTTGAGCTCAGTTATTTTCAACATATTCTGTTGTTGCTTTCAAGTCAAGACAATATGCCACAGCAAACTGGAGAGTGTATGTGGGTCTTCTCCTCCTAGATCCTCATAAAGGTGCTTGTAAAATTGACTTGAGGAACTCTTTTTATGAGAACCCATTTGCTATTTACTGGTGTCTCCCTGTTCTTTTTGTCCTTTAGGGTTATTCTTTTTTTCAACATTAAGATGTTCTTCCTGGTCATCTAGCAAGTGATCTAAAGGGTGTGTTATCCCTAGTAGGATATTTTAAATCCCTTTGTCAGAGGCGTGTATTTGGTCAATATCAATATTTATACCTTACACTTACTTAAGTTCACCTGTCATTAGTTACAATGGAAGCATTGTCATGGAATATTCAGTATTCACATGTGTTTACTTTCCTGACAAATCCTCACACAGTGAGAAAGCTGTGATTCCACCAAAAAAAACATCAGAGGGGAGGGTGGGGGGCTGAGGGAGACAGATGAGAGAGGCAGAAAGTGTGTAGTATTAATGCTTTTTATGTTTGAGCTGAAAATACTTTCCTAATCAAGATCTGGATTTAGACTATCCTATTGTATTTATTTTTTGCAGCAGATGTTGCTTAAATGTTAAATCAGTAGGGTAAAATACCTACCCAGGTAATGATGTTATCTGTCTTCCCCTAACAATTCAGAGAACCATGCTAAATGTTCCTGCAACCCACTGCAAAAGAGGGACAGTCCCCTCAGGACCTTAATTACTGTATGCAATCAGGACAGTAGTTTTGTTTGAATGGGAACCCCTAGGTCATCTAATTTTGCTTTTGTAAGGCTAGCTTTTAATTCATCTTCTGCTAAGCAAGCTCCTGCCTCTTCAGAAGAAATTTCCTTCATTATGTGGTACATCTTGGGGGCACAGCTGCTGCTCCGCTCATCCAGACTCTGGCTCTGTACAAAATCCCTGCAAGAATCTATTTTTGGCATGCTATCTTGTCTTTTAGATAGATCGTCCAAAGTGAACTCTGGGCATAAATACAAATTGGGGTTACAACCAGCTGCAGGTATAGTACCTGTAGGGCTGTCTGTGGTGCAATTGCTGGCTTAGTTTGACAACTGCTGCTGATGACACTCTGTTGGAAAAATCACTTCTTTCTTCCTGGAAACCTTAAATTCAGTAACTTGGATCCTGCTGCAGAGTCTGCTTGAAGATTGTGCAAAGCATGTTCAATAATAAGAGTGCAGCTTGACATGGATTGTGTGGAACCCAAAGGATTCACAGAGAGCTGCAAGTTTAGTTATACTGCATAGATACAGCATCTTCTAGCTGACTATCACAAGCTGAAGCTGATTATATGGATTCCCATCAGCAGAAAGCCTTGTGGTTCTTGAGAAGAGGAGAAAAGGTTGAGGATCCTAAACCCAAATTTTGAGGCAGTCTAGGAAAGATGGATTATGTTTCTTTCTATCATTCAAAATGGACGTTGAGCAAAATTTGTATTAAAAGTAATTTTTGCTTTAAATTTGTGGGTAATAGTTTTAGACTTGGTAGCTTGTGAGGACATATATTCTACTAACAATAACAAGAGGTTAAATAAAATTTTAAAGTAATAAGTAATTTTTTTAAGTAAATTAAATGCAACATGAAATCTTTACTGTTCTTTTTATTAATGTGATGCTTTGTTTAAACAAGTAGCTTGATCTGTCCCTAACTGCTCAGTACTCTGAGTAGAAATTAAGGAAGGAACAGATGTTTCTGTTAGACCATATTTTGGTGTTTCAGAGTGTTGTGCTAACAGACAGCAGTAACTGGAGCTTCTTGTTCTCACCCATTGTTATAGTGCAAATATTCAAAATGTTTTGAAGATGTAAAATGTCAAATTCTGGGTTTTTGGTAAATAACTGGTTTCATTTGTTTCAGTGACGTTGACATTTCTATTTTAGTACATCTGAAAATAATTTCAGATTTGTCATCTTTCTATCCTGAGGCGCAAGAGTCCTCGTCGTTGC
Source organism: Dicrurus megarhynchus (assembly GCA_013399195.1). Taxonomy (NCBI): domain Eukaryota; kingdom Metazoa; phylum Chordata; class Aves; order Passeriformes; family Dicruridae; genus Dicrurus; species Dicrurus megarhynchus. The sequence goes on from VXAD01007225.1 coordinate 1,094,587, forward strand.
AATTGTTGTGGGACCAAGATAGCTTTCATTCTAGAATTTTATAATCTTCAAGTATCTACCTTAGAGAGATTTAATAGCTTTCTTCACCTATGGAGCACTCACTCCCACAAAAGCTAAAAGCTGTGGACATTTGTAGAGTCAACACCTGGAAGTGGAGAAATTTAATAATTAAATTATTCTTGCAGGTTTAATTTTTCTTTATTATTCATCTGTGTTGAGCTGCAGTTTTTAATTTCACAATGCTTCACAATTAGCTCTCCTTTCTGCCCGTCTCTCCCCTCCAAGATATGCACCATTCACTTTATTTCTTGAGCAGTGCTTATGAACAGTAACTGATACCGCTTACATTACTTACTCAGGTACCTTTTATGGCCTATCCAAACTCAGCATTATGTTACCTAACTGTTACAGCCTTGGTAGGTAATAGCACTCTTGTCTTCATATTCGAGCTCTTCACAAGTACCTGTCATGTAGTGGTATTAGTTTGGCTGTGTTCCAGAAGGGGAATTTAAGCATATGGATTGAAGCCATTGTTATTAAAAATATCCAGTAATTTGAATGTCTACACTGAGAATCCTGGGGCATGGGGTTTTTTTGGTTTTGGGTTTTTTTTGTGTGTGTTTTGTTTGTTTGTTTTGTTTTTGTTTTTTTAATTTATTTCTTTGCAGTATTTAACATCTTACAGTACTTAGGTTAACTGCAGTAACAGCTGTGCACAGACAGTATTTTCATAAGAAAGGTTTCACATGCTTCAAGCAGGACATAGAGAATGTGAGCACAGGACTTTGACCAGTTTGTCCAGCTGGGTGTTGTAGAGTCTATTGTTCTCTTACACACAGTTCTGCCTTGGTTGTGGTGAGTTGCTTTCAGCAGGGGAACTGTGCTTTTCATTTTACATCTTTATTACATGTTTCTACAGAAGTGTAGGAGTCATCCTAGGTAGAGCAGGGAGCTTTACAGTTCCTAATCATGCTTTAGGGGTATTCAGAGGAGGGACTCTGTGTAAGTACTGTGGTTACCATGTGGTGTCATAAAATTGTTTCTGCCATAGATGTGCAGGAACAGCAGTGTGAGTACAGTGCCTCACGATGGGAAGTACCAAAGCACTTCATTCTTGGACACTGCTGCTTGAGCTTGCTGTAGGGTGTCAAATGCTGTGTAACAACTGTGTTCACTAAAACACTACACTGTCTGCATAATGCGAGATCGTAAATAGATATCTACTGATCAATACTATAATTCACCACAGAGCTTTATCATGAGCTGTTCTGGAAATGATGTAGTGTGTCCCCTCTGTCTGTTTCAGTGTCCATGCAATTTCCTTTTAAATGAAAATTTCTAGATAGCACAAAACAATATCAGTTTCCTGTTAACTATTATTTTAAGAAAGCACTCTCCTACTCATTGCTGGCACCTTTTATAGCGAAACAAATAAATGGCTAAGATAATTGAATGTCAGTGATAGGTGATGTTATTTTTTGTGGAAGTTATCAACAATGTTTCTTGTTTAGGATCACCATTTTTAAAGCTTTAGGCTTCAGCCAAAGGTAACTAAATAACATTTGCCATTATTTTTTTAATTGCAAATCCATATTTATATTTTAAAATGTGATGGTAGCAGGTTGTTGGTAGATGATGACATGCTAATTTTTCTATGCATTAGGTGTTTAGATCTCTACATTTATGTTTGGTTAAGCTTTCTTCACACTGCCAATTTTAATGCATATTGTTGTACAGAAGCTGTTTTACACACATGAAGACTTAGGATAGTTTTACTGTGTTTTGAGGTATGTATCCAAATACTGTTTTGTAGTTGGGGCCAGCCTGGTATGTGGAGAGAAAAAAAAATTGATAAACTTGTTCCTTGGTGGTTTTTTCCCCTGTATGTATCATGGCTGCATCTGTGCAATGTCTCTGATTTAGACTTTAATCAAGAGCCATGAATTTTAATTAAGTAAAAGTAAAGGATGCATTTGAAGTTGCTCACTACAGAGAGAGTTAGTTTGAGTAAATAAATAGATCTAGTGTGAACAGAGAGGATAAAAGTTTCCCTTCAGTATCTTTCATGTCAGTATCTTGTTTGGGTGCCAGGTATGAGAAGGTGGATTCTGCCACTGGTGCTCCTGCTCTTGGCTCGTTGGCTGTGAAACATCCACTTCCTTGGCCACCAGTACCCCATGTATCCTGTGGAAAATCACTTAAGCAAATCCTACATTTCTGCTTTTCCAATCAGATGGTAATACTGATACTAATTATACCCTGGTGGCATTAAGTCAGGGCCTAGAGTGCCCTGAGGTGAAAGGCTCGGAGCCATGTATTATTTATTGACTATTGTCATGCAGAGGGTTGTTCCCCAGGGCTTGAACAGAGATTATCAGTTTACAAAACGGCTGTTCTGATGGTAATAATTCTCAACTTCAGCTATCAACTTTGACATCTGATGAACAGTAGCTCCGGGAAGAGAGACTTCTTATTTCATTAACAATCTTCCAGGGCATGCTGGCCTCAAAAAATTGCTCAGTCTCTGAACAGAAGAAATCAATCACATCCCTTAAAATAGTATTCTCCTCATCAGGAAATGTCAAATCATGGTTTAGTATAAACCTTTTCCATTTTAATTTTTCTGCGCTATTTTTAAGCAGATGATGCATGTTGCAGAGTTTGGCAGCTTGGTATTCTTTGCCAAGCAACATGAAATTCACTCTTAGGAAGCTAAGGAGGGTGGAACAAATAGAGTTTGGACCGTGTCTGGGGTAGGATATCTCCAGAAAGAGTCCTCAGGAAAGCAATTAAATACTCACCAGGAGGGACTCTGCATCTGATTTCTTAGAGGTAAAGGGATGAATCTTTTCGTGGAGGCTGTCACTCAGCCTCAGCCTAGAAACAGGGCATGTCTGAGTTGAGCAGAGCATGTATGGAAGCTGCATGGCATTGGTGAAGTTCAATTAGGGATCATATTCAGGTGACCTTATGGATATTTAAACCCCTTTTTGTGATGGCAGCAATCCTTCTGGTTAGAAAAAGGGCATGTGATTTGGCAAACCAGACGTGTCTTTACATAGGTTTTCTGGCTACAGAGTTTGTATGAATAGAGTCCCACAAAAAAAAAAATTAGGCAACTGACTCTTAAAAATGAAAAAAGAAGTCTGAAATATGGGACGTTTGGTCTAAGCAATACAGTGTCATGGAAATTTCTGTCAAATTGGAGGATAGGGCTGATAGCCAGCTACTGTGTAGTAGGAGGAGGTGGCTGAAGGATATATATGACATAGGATGATCTCTTATCCCTGACAGTGTGCTTGGGCACTCTGCTCTATGGAGTCTGAACCTGACAAGTGGGTTTTTTTTAAGCAAATCCATACACTTATTCCCAGTTTGCAATTTGTACATTCTTCATCTGATAGGAAAACTTCCATTGCCTTCTTTAAATCCTGTACATATAGTGAATTGATGACTCTTCCCTGTGATGTCTTGTATATGGTCTTACGTCTAAATGAGGTATCAGAGAAAGAAATGTCTGTCTCTGGAGAAAACCAAACGAAAAAGCAGACAACCCCCATCCAGCCCCTCTTCTACAGAAATATGGGATTTACAGCAAGGAAACGTACTTCTCCCATAGACATGATTGCAGCCTTAACGTTTGATTTCATCACTTCAAAATCCTAAATATTGCTGCTTAAAGCTGCTGCAGTTGGAGTTATTTTGCAGCTATCAGCAAAGCTGAAAAGCTGCTACATACATTTTTTGCTTGCCTGTGCTCTGCATATGGATTGTTCCTCTGCTCAGGACTGGTGGGGTTTTACGTCTGGTGCAGGTATCAGAACACGGCAGCTCTGTCAGGGTTGTTGTGAGTTTTCAATTGATCTCATCTGCATGAATACCAATGTGAAACAAAGCAATATATATATATATTTATTTCACTTTCTCCTTTCCAGGTCAACGGTGACATCCCACCTCGATTAAAAAAGAGTGCCCATGAAATAATCCTGGATTTCATCCGATCGCGACCTCCATTAAATCCTGTATGTAATCCAGTGGGCTTCATTCCTAACCGAATAGTGGCTTTTTAAAGCATGTTTGGTTCCAACAAATATGTAAATATGATATTTTCTGCCTGGGCTTTCAAAAATGTTGTCTTCTGTATATAGAACAGGATCCCTTAAAAGAACAGCGTGTAATGTGTTGCACATACCAATTAACAGCTGTTATTGCCAGCAGCCCTTTATCTCTGGGAAACCGTAATGCATAAAACCCTCTTCCAGCTTATGGTGAGGTTTGAAATTGAGTGCATGTAAAATCACATCACAGCATTCCACATTTTTTCCCAAAAAAGCATGAAATCTGCTTTCAAGGAAGCACTTTTTAATGTAAATATGATTGTCTCTGTATCCCAAGGCCTCAGCAAGGAAACTGAAACCAACGCCACCACGGCCCCGCAGCCTCCATGAAAGGATCCTGGAGGAGATCAAGGCAGAGAGGAAGTTACGTCCAGTCTCCCCTGATGAGATAAGACGTAGCAGGCTGGGTAAGCACATGGCCAGTTTTTACCTGCAGCATCCACACAAAATTTCCCACATAAGAAGCAGCAATTTTAGCCACATCTGTGCAGATGTCACGGAAGATAAAATTACTCCTTCAGAAAAAGAAAGAACCTACAGCCTTTTCTAGGGCTATGCAATCTTTGTCCTTAGTTATATTTTAAAATATGAAACTGAATGGTTCAGCTTGATTCCATTCAAGTTTTTAGTGTAAGTATTAGGTAAATGGAATGGTATTTTATTGCTTGTTGCATATGACAGTTAATGTTAGATTTGCTCAGATAGATAATGTTAGATTTGCTCAGGCTTGCTCTTTGTTTGATAGGCAAGGTATTGCTTGTCTCTAGTGCAGTATACCTTGCCTATCTGCAAGTATTCTTTACATGTCGATTTTTAATTAATTGATTCTCTTTGTTTCCTGTTGTTAGCATCATCAACTTCTTTATTTTAATTTAAAATTGGCTTTTATTTTGTTTACTGAATCTGTTGCATTTATTTTGAATCTAAATCTTTGGTTCCTTTTCCAAGTTATGGAAAATGTGTTTGTAGGTCTTTTTATGGGAAAATAATTTGACTTGCACTGCAAAGCATTTCATTTCTGCAGTGTGTTTTCAGCAAACCACTATGAAATGATACCAATACTGTGCTATGCAGCAGTCACCAGTTTGCATTAGTTCAGTGGTTCTGATGGCAGCAGCATGATAAATACAGTCCTACCTAGTGACTTGGATTGCTTTAAGAGTACTGTATTTATCTGTATCAGAAAAACTGAAGTAGCTGAATTTTTAAAGAGCAAATGTGGAATCTTATGGCTGAAAAGCGTGAAAAAATCCGCATACGTACTCTCTGTCACCGCTTTTTGAAAGATATTTGTGCTTGCCATGTGCTCAAAGGCACTGGTCCAGATTCAAGTGGATTGTGACAACCCATTGTCTCTGGAGAAAAACAATTTCATCAGTCTTGCTTTTTTGCATTGTTTTTGAAGTGCTTGATGGAGTTTGGGGAATGCTTGGATGCATTTGTAAAAGCACAATGCTTTGAATATTGTTTTTTTGGCCTTCCAGTTTCTGGTTTGGATTCAGTTGATGTTTGCTGTAGCAATTAACGTTTCTCACAGGCCTAGACTTTTTTCTAAATGTAGGAAGCTTATAAAAATATGGAACAATTCCTTACTTTTCTTTCAAACATTCCATTTCAGTGTTTTAAATGTTCTCCTTCTGGGAACTCTCATGTTGTCTCAGGGGCAGCAAACTTGATCTAATAAATCTTTACAATTTCTAACTGATATAAATGGCATCAAACCCAGTTAGTAAACAGTTTCTAAAACTGATGTTAAATTTTGAACCACTGCTGCGTAGGACTTCTGGACTGATTTCAAGGCATCGCCTCCAGTGAGGGATACCTGTCTTCCATTAATTATTCACTTTTTTTAAAAGCACTAAATTTTTGTGTTTTGGAACTGGGGTAATTCCTCTTAAATCCAGTGAATTGACTGGATAAATGCCATATTAATGGAGGTGTAAAAATGGATGCATGCAAACTTTTTTCCAGGTATATATTAACTGCTGACATGAAGAACTAAAAAGACCAAAGGCCTTTAAGATAATTTTCCTTATGTTGACATACAAGGTTTTGTTCTTTCTCACAAGTGGAATGATTGTTACGCCCAAAGTTCCTTTTAAAAAAGAATGTGCTTGTGCAGATTGGGAATAGAGTAACGTTAGTGGCATTCAGAATGGCACAAATAGATCTGCCATACAGTCTAAATGACCACTGAATGTAATTTAGTGTAACAACATGTAGGGTAATGAGGCTTAAGGATTATAAATCTAAGTAGAAACACCATGTGGGACACTTGCACCATCTGGACAGAAATATTTGTTGCTATTAAAAAGGAGAAAAAAACCGAGCACATTACAGTGGTGTATTCAGGAGCATAAGGTGTGTTTCACATGTCCCAGATTTACTCCTTTTTGCTCAGTTTATACAGTCAAGAGCACAACTGCACTTGATTGTTGGGGTGAGTGGGGGCTGTACTCTTGCAGTTCCTCCTCTCTGGTAAGAGTGTACCTATGGCATGTGCTCCCCAGCGGCCACAGGCTTTGTCCCTCTGCTCTACACAACACATGGTACAAGTACGAGCTCCTCTATCCTGGCCAGTCTCAGTCTACAACTTCTTTGGAAATGGGGTTGAACTGTCCTCACAAAGGGAGAGGTCTGAGTAGAGGAGTTGGAGTAAGCCTTCAAATGACTTCATAAAATCATCAGTGTAAGCCATCGAGACAAGCACAGCCTTGAGGTACATGTCCTTGTAATTAAAAGCATGGATTTGTGACTCAAGCAAGTGGAGCTAATGGAGCTTGGAGAAAACTTTGTTTCATGTTCAGGTTTTATCAATGTCTCAGCATCAGGTGATAAACACCCTTATGCTTTAAGAAGTATTTGCCTTTATGCTAAGTTTGGACAGAAATTTAGATACTGTTTCTGTAGCTGTTACCTATGGATGATGTCTAGTTAATGAATACAGCAAAAATTCCCTGGCTCCCACATTTAGCTCTGAGTCAGCCACCTACTGCATGCACCACTTTGAATTATTCTCATGAGCAAAACTTGTCCCAGTACAACCTTTTTATAAACATCTTTTAGGGCAGTGGTATGTGTGTCTGACAGGCCCTTTCTAGCAGCTTGCAGGTTTATCACCTGTCAAGTAAGACACATAAGCTGATTTCAGTTTTGATGCATTTTTGCACATTCTTGTCACTGGGCTTGGCCTGCTTATCTGGATTAGCGCATGGAAATTTTGTTTTCAGTTGAAGAATATTTTGAGGCTCTGCTCTCTGAATACACTGTTTAATTGGAAATATAGATAGGTCTTTCCAGAAATGAAGAACATCTGACCCCTTTCTTATCTAACAATAAAATCATCAGAGGCCCAGGAAGAGAATAATATTACAGATGCATTCTAAAGGCTAAGTGCACCTAAGGTGTTTAAAAAGAACAGGAATCAGCACAAATCAGATTTTGTATGGCCTTTTTTTCCATCCTCTTCAAGAAAACTACTGCTCAAGCTTAGCTTGGGTGTCTCCCTTTATTAGTTTAATTATAATCATTGGAGATTATGCTTAAAAAAATTAGAAATATCTTTATTTCAGGTCACTGAAACTTGTGTGAAATGTGGCTTTGTGCTTTCAATTTTTTTTTCAGCTCTTTCTCTCCTCTCTTTCTCTCTTTCCCTTTTCCCTGTTTCTCTTTCATGGTGATTTTATTTTAAAATATTAAAATTTTCAGATATTTGTCTCTTGTTGTGATATTTGATTTATTGAATTCCAAAGATCTTAATTTAGTAATATAATTGCTCTGTTTGCAAGTCCTGTTTATGCTGCTGTAGTTTTCAGACTTTGAGCTTTACTACAGTAAAGCAGTAGTATGTCTGACACATTTTGGATTTAAGCAAGAGAGTCCAAAATGTCTCAAGTGGAGTTAATATTTTGTTTTCGTTATCCCTCTGCTTTTCTAATAGCTGAATCATTTTCTTTTTTTGTTGTGTTTGTTTCTTTTTTTACAGCAATGCGGCCACTTAGCATATCTTACAGTTTTGACTTGTCAGGTAAAATGTGCTGCACCATTTACACCATTTAACCACTGGTGTGGTTATTGTGCTTATTGTGAAATTTGTTCCATCTGTTTGTTGAATTCCCATCTAAGAAAGAAACTTGAAGGGATTCTTCCAAGATACGGTCAGTGAACATAAAAAATTTAGATAAACTAGTTATTAATACTTACATTTTCCTTGCCACAAAAGGATGCCTTGGTACAGGAAACATCTGCATTTCACCTGAAATACAGAGTGTGTTCATCAGAGTGCTGAAAGTCTACTTAAATAAATAACCAAAATAAGGTGGTCCAGAACTATTCCAGACTCGTAAAAGGATTGCAGAATACGGCATCACCTTCAAGTCTGATTTATTTATTTATAAATCTGACTTTTGTGTCTTTGCACTCACTTTTTGACCAGACCATCTTTTGCAGTACTTCATTTCTCACCAGGATCCTAAAACTAGCTTTGAACTCATCTACCTTTCTAGATTAAATTAAACATACCAATGTATATTAATCTAGAAAGAAACTGTCAGTTCTGCAATGTTTTTACAGTGAAAGCTTCATAAGCTGTGAAATCAAAGACATTCACTAAGAAAAAGGCTAAACCTTCCTTCTTTACTCGTTAGCAAAATCAAGTTTGCTGGTAATAGCTGGTGCAGAGCATTCAACAGGTGACCCTTCATCAACTATCTAATATCTATTTTCAGATTTCCTCTGGTGAGCCATTAGTTAGGACATGCAGCAACTTTATGAACCTGTTCCCCCTCAGAGACAGCAATGTCAGACAGCCTGGTAGCCAGAAAATAAATTCATTCCTTCCTCATTAGGCACTAACTTCCCAGGATGCTCAGGCTCAAAATTTCCACCACTGATGTTGGAAATATTCAACACCAGCCTCAAAGGTTTGTCAGCAGAGATAGCTAGCTCTTACCTAATTTCCCCTAGGTGACTCCCAAAGAAGTCTCCAAATAAATCCAAGCTCTTTGTACCACCTCCCCTCCTTCCTTTAAGTTACATATAGAAACTTCTGATCTGGGACTTGTGCAGAGTTCACATCCTCAGTTTTTTCATGCATCCTTTAGCTTCATCTGGTTATTTTCCCCACAGAAAGGCATCATCTGACTGAAATGCTGGCATATTGTGAACTAGAAAGACCATATAGAAGTCTTTGATTACTATAACTTAAAAAATACAGCAGTTATGTAATATGGGAACACAGTTCACAGGTGACATATCTGTGAACGTGGCTCCCTGTTCTGACTGAGCCAAGGAAACAGCTTGCCACTGTCGAGAGGGGAGGAGGGACTATCACTGCTCCCTCTCCTCCCCAGGCTCCCCTCTAAGCATCTGATTTTCCCCCTTCTCTGTGCCAGTCCTGCTCATTTATTCACAAGAGGACCTTGTTAAACTCATGTAACCTAGGAACGAATACTTTAAAGTATTTTTTTTACCAGGTTGTTTTTCTGCTCTTTTAGTGTTTTAAACCTGCCTACTGTCTGATCAGATGATCCCAGCTGGCTGAGGAGGGCAGCTGATGAGCATGGGCAAAAGGGAGGAAGGAACAGGCTCTGCCGTCAGAGACGGTGACAAGCTGTTAATGCAGCTCAAGCCTTTTTGTGAAACCTTACACTCGTTGTGTATGGTACAGCTACTACAGCTGTCTGCTGGGATTCAAATTGCATATGTACATGGCATCATATTTTACTCTGCTGAAAGCTGCAGGGTCCCCAGGGCCTCAGATAGCAGTGTAAACGGGCAAATTTGAGTTTTTAAAAAGTATTGCTACTTTCAGATATGCCAAAAGTTCCTTCAGTTTTAAGGAGATAAAACTGAACATGCCAGTGACCAGCAAAAGGGAAATGTTCAGGTCTGTCCTTCTGCCTGTGTCTGTCTGTTTCTTCTTTTGCCTTTTATTTCTAAGAATTCTGAGACATCCTCATTTGTTTAAATCCAAACCATGTTTTGTAATCCATTAATTCATAACCATAATATTTTTATTTTGAAGAAGTAGCTTTAGCAATCTGTACTGTACTTGGATTTGTTGGTTTTGACTGACCACCGAAGAACTCTTCCTGGTTTCTTTATCCATCTCCCAAATGTGATTGGTTTTGTTTTTTCAAGTCATGTGGTTCTCAGCAAGTAGCATCATGTGGCGTGACTGAGTGATCTGATAAAGTGTCCTTAGAAGTAAATTCGGGATGATTAAAACATTCCAGTTAGGTAGATGTGAGACACTAGATGATCATTACAAGCGAATTAGATGGGTTGGGATATTGATAGTAAGCAGATAAGCAGTAATTTTGGATGCTGTTGCTTTGCGTGCTATTACTTTTTTCATTATTTTAGAGGCAGAGAGGCTGTACTGTGCTTTCATTGCTGTTTGCACACACTCGCTTTTTCACTGCTTTCATTGCTCTCTGCTTGATGGAATTGCTGTCACAAAAAACCCACAAACCAGCTGAAAAAGAGAAGGGTTTCCTGCTAAGTGCTAAAGGACTGGTGCAGGTTTATATTATTCATGCTGCCTGCAATGGGAAGGATGCAGAATCCTGAGAAGACTTTTGCTGGCACCGAGCCGGTGTAGTTGGTGTGTCACAGGGCCCAGCTCCACGTATCTGCCTGCTGTTCTCCTGAAGAGTAGAGGAGGGGCTCCTGGGGTCTCCTTTTACACTGGTTTTTCCTTCTGGTAGAATAGAAGGAGCAAGTGGTAGCCACCTGTAGTGTGTTACCTGAGAGATACTCAGATAACAGCTGAGGACCAGGGCAGTCATTGCCCACTTTGTCTAATAGAAAAATAGCTGAAAAGCAGCTTCATTTCAATGCAGTGCTGAATGCAGCTCAAAAGATCAGTCATTCCCACTCCTAACACTCAAGTTCTTACCTCAAAGCTGTGTGCATTGCTGCTTTGAAGTTGTTATTTCAGAGACAGTTTGTACATTTTGGTGGAAAGGGGGAACTGGGAGGTGTGCAGGGAGAGAAGAAAAAGGAAAATGAAACATTTAACACAGAATTTCATGGGGATTATTACTTTTAGATTATGTCTGCTTCAGACCAGTGGGAGGAAGTGATGCAAACACAGCAAAAGACTGATTTATTGGTTCTCAGGTTTGAATTCAACATCCTAAGTCCACTGAAAGGAACACATCTCTGTTATTCATTATGTAATATTTCCCAATATATTATCAACATAATAGCCAGCAAAAAGCAAACTTATATTAATTCTGCAATTCCATTTTAGCCTTCTTTTAAACTCAGTGTAAAAAATTATAATCCTGAGGAGTACATTTCCTGTATAGAACAAAATTCAGGTTTCTGTCATCACTCTTGGCTGAGGAGAGCTTGTTAGGAAGCAGATAGCATATGGTTACATAACTGCTGAGGTTTGCATGTGATTTGTGGTCTGCTTAATTTCTTGTTTCACAAGAGACATAATCTTACATGCAAATAAAGGCACATTTCATATTGTCCTACAGTGGGGTTTTTCTGTCTCCCCCTTCCTAAGGCTGGTCAGGGGAGCCCAACGCAACAATCAAGTAATCAAATCAGGGCCTTGCCTTCTTTCATTTGCCTGTTGCAATGACAGCTTAGAGAAAAACTCAAAAGAAACCAAACACATTCATCCAATTTGCAGGTACTGTTCACTGTACTTGCTGCCTGAAAACACAGAGAAATGACTCTCCCCCAGCGTGTCTGACTCTCTAATAAATTCTTAACCCCAGGCTACTGCTCACACAAGCCTTTTTTAATATCATTGGAATAATCTTCAAAACATTTAAATGTTCTGTGAACCTAGAGATTGTAAACTACTATCCATTTTTTTAAAACTAAATTGAGGTTTTGTTTCTAAGAATTGTCCATTGGTTTCTTCCGTCTTGTTCATATTTATAAGATTTAGTCTATTTGTCATTTCTGACTTGTTTATCCTGATTAATTTTATCTTGTTTATGATGATGTACAATTATTTTTGTCACCTACTAATGTTTCTGTTTCCCGAACAGATCACTAAAATAGCTTAAACAAATTAATCATTTTTTGACTAACAGATTCTGGTTTTAATTTTGGAACAAGGTATTTTTCTTGAAATCTGTTTGTTGAAACTCAAATGTCATGATCTTTTGCTTAAATTATGATAATCCATTTATTCGCATGTATCCAGTGCTGTAAGTGCAAGAATGATAAACTGAACCTGATTGACCAAATGGATTTTATAGATTGGACGGTTTTCTAATTTTAGTCTTTTTTTATTATTATTCTTTAGTACTTGCAAGTTGTAAAAACTCCGTGTTTTTTTTTTTCTCTAGAGGAAAGAATGGTGATAAATGACATTTCCTACTGAAGAAACCTTGAAAAAAAGTACTATGTTGGATTGTCTTCTTGATTCACCTAAAAATTTCTTTGGTAGTTCAAGAAGACTTGAATCAACATATGAGCAACTCAGCAATATGTATGAACAACTCATGTATGACTTTAAATGTAGCTGGTTTAGGCTTCATAGATAGTGATTGTCTACATAAATTACATTCAAAATGGACCAAAGATTTCCATTTCTGAGGCCTAAAGAAATTGAGCCTAAATTCCTAGGGAAAAAACAAAAAGCAAGCAAGCAAACAAACAAACAAAAACCACCAAAAAACAACTTATGATGTGAAAACATGTTTTATCACCTGCCATAGGGGATGTCTGGTGGTGTCCCCCCTTCTTCCTTTCCCCATGCCTATTGTGTGTCTCACTTTTTGGCTGGAAGGATGCTGTTGGCCTTCCCATCGTTTATTCTGCCAGTGAGTCCAGCAGTGCTTACAGGCCATTCTTCACCCTCCCTACCATCAGGCAGGGGAATCCCCACCCAGGAGGGTTAGGGGAGAAGGGGCACCACCTTTGGCTGTTCTGTGGGTGGTGCTGAGGCTGCTTCCTTGGACAGTCTGTTCAGGAACCACCCTGTGCCATCCAAAGACAAATCACAGGTTTTTCTCTTGCTCATTTGGGAAACCCAGAACTTCTTCAATCAACTACATGCCAGCTAGTTATGAGGTCTCAAGAAGTGGCATTGGCAGCAGGGAGGGGAGGCAGTTTGGGTTTTGTTTTCCTGCTGTCCCTTTCTGGGATTGCGTTAGCTGCTGTTAGAGCAGGAATGCATTTGATGTGGGGGACGCCCCCGCTGTACTCACAGAAATCTAGGAGGAAAAAACCCCATGACCTATAAGCCATTGTGGTAGTCAGGACACCCATAAGCAAAGCCTTTGATGATAGGAACTAAGGGTTAAAGAGTCTAAGTCTTTGATTGCAGCTCTTTGTAGGGAGGACCTGAAGGCAGTAATAACACTTTAGTACACAGATTCATAGGCCTGGAATGTCACCATGGCTTTAATAGCCCAAATAATTGCCTTTTCTTATACTCCCAGTTGAAGGTATGATTTATAGAGGAACTATAATGCACCCCCTCTCCTTTTTAGATCAGTTTCCAGCATTTAACAATAACCTGGATAGTACTTTAAAATATATATTAATTTAACTTATTCCTCTTCTTCATTTATTTCAATAGCTGCTGTGGTGACAATGTTGTTAAACAGAGCTACTGCTGTGGCTGTGCTTTGTGTAGTCTGTAGTTTTGATTTACCTGGTGCCAGGATAGCTTTATCCATGCAAATGGTGTTGTAGCAGGAGTGACTGTGTCTGTTTATAGCAGGGCAACTATCTAAGTAACTTCAAATGATGTGTGAGTGCTTACACTGTTGGCACTGTTGAATATCTGGGTGATACCATTTCTCTGTCATAGTCCTCCCAGTAACCTAAGGTACCAGTCACTTGACCTTCTGTCCCTCTTTTCACCATGTATAAAAATGGGAATAATAACTCATCATTACCCTAGCCTTATAATACCTGGAGGTACTTTGTTATTACAAGGCTGGGGAAGGAGTCCTATAATTACATAAGTAGAAAAACACATTTGTAGAAAGACCAGATGCTTAGACGTACATGCAAATGGGAGATTAAAAGCTTCTCTTCCTTGTCCCTCCAACATAATTTTCTTCAGACTGAAATACTGTACTTTGTATTTTTACAGGGATAAAACTGATTTATCAGACCAAACTCTAAGCTCTCCTGAAATGTCAAAGGCTAGGTCATTATCTTAATGTCTAAAGCTAAGCTAGGCTAAGCACAGCAGACCCATAGCTTACATTATCCAAGGTGCATCTTCATTGCACACTGGCAGAAATCCTGAGTAATTTACTCAGTGGAGTTACATCCCTGTAAAAGTCATGTAGATGAAAATAGAGCTGGAGCCTCATGTTTCTGCTGTTCCATGAACGTCTGACCTCACAGACATGTTTTTAATATAAATGGCCATGCAAGCCTAAGAGTTGTGCATGTGTTTGATGAACGCTCATTATTTACCTCATTTTCATTCCTTCTCTGTATCCTGCAGAATAAAGTGCAATTCTGTCCTCACAGGAAAAACTGGGTTTACTCCATGCTAAACCTCCTAATTTCTGTGTGGCGTTGTCTTCAGATTCACTGGAAACCCACTTGCCCAGATATGGTTGTGCATTCTTCTGGTCCTTGTTATATAGTTAATTATAGACTGTACGTTGAAGGAAGAATATTTTCGGGTTTAACACAGGCAATTTTTTCAGAGTTGATTGGTGTAGGTCTGAAGTTGGGTTTTAGCATTATGCAATGCTGCTTTTTCCACTGCCTTCATTCTTTCATACTGCTTCTGTACTGCAAGCCATTGCCTGCAATTCTCTGAGCAGTGAATCACCACAAGTAAAATAATTGCACAGATATAACTATCACAATTTTTTTTTTCCTTTTGTGTGTATTGCCTTAACAGTAAGATTTGAGAAGGCAAAATACATTTCAGGTGCAAACACCAATTGTTCTGTTTCTTTTGGTAGATGTACCGACGCCAGAGGCTGGAAGAAAATTCGTGGATGCCTCTGTAGTGAACGGTGGCCCAGCACCAAAAGGAAAGGAGAACGGGGCCACACAAGTGACAGTGCAACGCAAGAGACTCCTTAAGGCTCCCACGTTGGCTGAACTTGACAGCTCAGATTCAGAGGTAAAAAATCAGGACACAGCTTGCTTCTCGATTTGTCAGAACTGAGTCTTACTTCTTAGTTTGCTGAACTGATCAGATGAGAAGTGACTGTGCAAATTATAATCCGAATTTTCTATGGCTGCTTTGTCAGCCCACAGAACTTCAAAAATATTAGATCGGATCCCAAAAAGAATATTCTTTTGAAAGGTTAAATGGTAATTTTGGCCTTAAACCCAGTGTTTACTTACTTTCCTAAATGCCCAGTATCTGCCCACAGTGTGTTTGTAGCAATTATGCTTTTGGGAATTTGGGAAAGTACATTGCACCCTTCTGGCACTCATGCAGTAGCTGTCACTAAAGGACTCAGATGTGGGGCCAGCCTCACCATAACAGCTGTTAAATAAAGAGCAGCAGCTGTGCCAGAGGGGTTGCAGTTTGGTGCAAATGTCAGTACATTAGTTTGCTGTGTAAGATTGGGAACTAACACCCCAAAAATGTTTCACAGATAGGGACAAGCAAATACCACTCAGATGGAGAAATAATTTTGAATCCATCCACTCTAAATGAAAAGTTAAAGATTTTAAAAAGCATTAGAAGGAGAAAACCTTAAAAAGCTTTCTAGCTTCAAAGCTGCTTTATATATGATCCTCAGGAAGTACCAACATTACATCCTCAAGAATGAGCTTTGTCTTCTGGACCAGTAGTGTTATTAATTGAGTTTGGACCTTTCTGAAAGTTAAGCTGTCTGGAAAGCTCATGCAGGCAGGCTCTATTCACAGAGGATAATTTTAGCCTGGGGAAAGCAGTCTTCCCTGACTCTTTTTCTCTCTTGCAAATGGGAAAGGAGGGGTTTCCTGACAGGGTGGCTACAAAGGCGTCTAAGCTGAAAGATAGGAGGCTGGGAAGAAATATATGTGGGGAGAAATTTATCTCTTTGCATACTTTCTTGGTCTGTGAAAGGTTGGCTCTCTTTGGGGTTATCCTGTGGGTGATTTGTGTGGGTGCATAATTTGATGCATCTGTTCTGAAAGCAGAAGAGATTTGCATTTTGAGATCACTCATCAGTCTTTAAAATTACAATAGAGGCTATATGTGGTTTGTTAATATGAATGAAGCTGGGCAGGATGCAGGAATACTAAGATCTGTCAGTGAGAATTGGATCTTACAGCCTGTACCTCTGTGTATCCTAAAGCATCATGCTATTTCACACAGGAAAATGAGCAGAAGTCAGTAAAAGAAAATTATGTAAAGGGCAATGTGAAATTATTCTTGTAGAAGGGAAAAATAAATTGTCTGAATGTGACTATTGATTAGGGAATACTGTGTAGGCAAGCAAAGTGGTATGGAACAAGCTCTGGAACATAAAGCAAAAGATAAATTGAAAATAAATCAACCACATCGAGCTGTCACAGAGAACAGATGCTGGACTAGTTTGAGTCAATAGAAATAGCTGGTGAAGCAACTGAGATGATAAAGATGCTCTGCAGAATACTGGTTGGGGCTCAGGAAGACTGCTAAAGTAGAGAAAATAAACTGAAGGGAGTTTGGGTGGAGTTTTTCAAGGTGGTGAAGGACATAGAACATTTGAAGAGAGTGAAGATCACTCTGTCCAAATGTTTTATTTCTATCCTGACTTCTACTTTGTATATAGCACACAGAACAGTGTGTGTGTTGTTCTGATTGCCTGTAAATGACTCGGCCACCTCTTTGTCTGCAGTTTGAATGGGGCTTAACTTATTTGGACTTACTCACTGGGAGTGAAATTATGACTGTATTGTGCCCTAAATTACAGGCTGGAAATACCTGCACTGCCAAGCTGTGGACCTCCAAATGAGCTGTGATGCAGATGCATTTGCTTCCCTCTGTGTTCCCTTTGTTCTTTCATCTGTGTTGCAATGCAGGCTATGTCCCAATACTCAGGGTAGCCAGGCAGAGGTGAAAGGCAAGGTCTGATACAGCCCTATGCCCATTTTCTAGCAAGGATGAATATTGTATAAATTGGTCCTTCTTTCCATCCTTGCTTTTTCTGCATCACCACTAAAGTCACAGATACCAAGGGGCATGGAGGAAGTGCTAATTTGCTTTGTGTGGCTAAGAGAAGTATCAATCTAATAGTGACTTCTGATACAGATTAAAAAATTGTATCTTCCTAATGAAACTACAGCTATCTGGCCAGAAATCATGTCTGTAATATATTTAAATGTTTTAAGGTAAAGCCTTTAAAGCTGCAGCTTTCTCAGTAACTGTAAAATTCTATTTGTTTGGCACTCTGGAGAAGTGCAGAGTCCTGGATGTTGGGTTGGTCCAATCTCAAACATAAAATGTCAGCTAGTCTACAATAATACTCAACAGTTGCTGTATAGGTATGGAGGAATTCATACAGTGGTTCATCAGGACTTCCTACACAAGATTTCATTCTCAAAAAAGCCCTCTATGTTCGAAAAATTGTAGGACAGCAATAGCATTGTCAGTGCACATGTTTGTGCACAGAAGTAATTTGAAATTACAAACCCAGAATACCTGTTGTCTAAGTAGGATTTTATGTCCAATTTAACTTCCTCCTGGTTTCCATTTTCCCTGTCTTGCTTTATACTTACTATTTTTAATACTTAGCCACGGGCTCCAACAGTTCATTCTTTAGAATAGCAGAAGAGCTTGCTTAGTTCTTCATCTTAGCTCATTAGCTTCTCTGGCAATGGTAAACTCGTCTTCCACTCAGAACAATCTGACTTCTGCAAAGGGAAAAGTTGAGTATTTCCCTTTGTACAGGGCTATTCTCCTTCTCAAAATTTAAATGTTTTACTCTAGACTTGTGAACACTGTAACACCCCTTGTAAAAAACAGTGCATCCAATTGTCATGCAAGTTCTCCGCTGGTCTTTTAAGGCAAGCATGCAGCAATATGTGGAGCTGTCTGAGCCAACTGTACTGGTTCCTGCAAGTAAAACAGCTCCTGTAGTTCAGTGTGCTTCCTTACGAGCTTCCCATCACAAGTGTTTTGTGGGGTCACAATTGATATGTTAAAGTGAATATACTGTTTTGGGATGTGAGCTGGTTTGAGACCCCTTGCAGAGTACTGTGTTGTGGCAAATAGGTGGGGACAGTGTCCTCACATACAACACCTACCCTTGGGCTAAGCCTAAAGTACAGATCCCCTGATGGGAATTTGCAGAGGCCTGTGTCCTGTGATGCGTGGTGTTCATTGAGGTGATCCTGCCAGCTTTTCTTTCCCACTTGCTGTTACCAAAGAAGGCAATCTTTCAGCCAGTGGAAGTTTTCAGCTAAGGAAATCCGTGAGAGAGAAGCTCAGCCACTTGCTGGATTTTAGAGCAGGTCACTTGTTTGATCTGTAAATCTTGACAGCCTAAATGATTTAAAGTCCCTTCAGTTGAAAGCATTATAGCATTCATGCTCAGTCCTTCAGCTCTCTTCATTCGGGAGGCTCCTGTGATGATCTGTGTCTTCGCTGGTATCTCGTGGCTGAAGACAGGTTTTAGGTGACAGCAAAGGATTTAATAATTTGGGTGGCATAAAGCTTTAGATAGCTGAGAGGTTTTTAGTCAAAGCCCATTTCACTTTCCTTCATCTTGCAGGAGTTGTTCTTGGCTGTTGAGAAGAAGAATGCTTATACAGGGAATGAGATTTTTTTTAAATACAGAAGAAAGGAAAAACACACCAGGACTGGGCATAAGAGAACAGTGCAGTCAAATTCAGTTTAATTTCTCTTTACCTGAGTCACTAGTGTGATTGGCTCTCATTCCTTTGGAGACCAGACAAATCCAAGTGCTAATTCCTTGTTAGTGTGATATACAAAGCTGAGTTAACATATCTGCTGTAGCTGCAAATCACTAGAAGTCTTTGAATACAACAAGAAAAATTAACACGTTTCAGTGGATTCATGCACCTCTCCCATGATCTTGTTCTTTCGTGCAGTAGTTAAATACACTGAACTCTGATCATGTACCATTTATTTCAGTTTCTAGAATAACTGAGGACTGAAAATTCTGTTTGCTCAGTACTGTGCAGAGTCAATGTTTTTCTCGGGACCTCTTCCAGGACTTTGAGTGACTGAATGGTCCAAAATATCTTTGATTGCCTGTGGTTTCTGTGTGCTAAAAAGCAGTAAGAGAACTAAAAACAGTCCCTGAGGAATACTGTTTCTTTTCCTCTTGTCACACAGGAGGAATCTGTGCACAAATCAGGAAGTAGCAGCAGCATCTCTCCCTCACAAGTGGAAGACCCCTCTCAAGAAGGCACCAGCAGCAGAAAGAGTGAGTTATGAGAGAGCCCAGTGGCTGCTTTTACACACTTCTGTTGTTTTCTGTGCTATGAACTTTGTCTGAAACTTATATGGAAAGCTGAAACTGAGTGTTGCTAATAGAATAAACCTCTAAAGCTGAACGCTGCTGAATGGGTCAAAGTGATAAACAATTGGAAGGCATTAGCTTCCACTCTGGGTGGAAGGTTTCATCCTTGAAGTTTATGTAGGACTGTAGAGGAAGTCACAAGTGAATGGAAGGGATAGCTTAGCTATGCTCATCTAATAAAATAATTTGCTACAGAAGCATGTTCTAACCTAAGACCAATTTAAGTGTTTCCTCCATCTCTGCCGCTGTGGCAGTGTTTGAAAGACACTTAGCAATCACCAGTATTTCTCATAAATACTGGGAAGAGGGCAAGATCTGGTCTTTTATTTTTTCAAGCATAGTTATTGCAGGTTTTACTGTGTAACAATAATTTTCATTTGTTTCAAAGTGTTTCAGTTTCATTGGGAAGGTTTTGTAATGAGCTGTGTAATCTGTGCATGTGTTTTCTGTGCTTGATGGTGAAATAGGTAGAATAATACCCTGAAGCACCTCAGTATGGATATGTAACTTCAGCCACCAGTTGTAGGAGTTCTAGCAAATCACTGGCTGGATTAAGTACTGAGCAATATTATCCAAGAGTCTCTCGTAGAAGAACTGACTTTTTTGTACTGATTGAATCCTTAGTGCCTCCAAAGTTCTTGCCCATATCGTCTACGCCGCAGCCTGAGAGACGGCAGCCACCTCAGAGACGACACTCCATTGAAAAGGAAACACCAACCAATGTGAGACAGTTCCTACCCCCTTCAAAACAGAGCTCCAGGTCACTTGTAAGTGGAGTGGGTGGTAGGAGAGAGAAAAAGAGGAATGCTAAGAGTATAATGAAAATTAAAACTTGGCTTCAGTGTGATTAGAACATGACCCAAAGAAAACTCCTCAATTCAGAGACAGCTCTTGGCTACTAAAGGTGTTTTGAAATCAAGATTTGAACTTTGTCTCTCTAACATATTTATCCAAAATCCCAGGTACAGGTGCCTCAGAAAACATTTGCACTTTGATTAGGACTGCGGGTAAACCACGTGTCTTGATTTTTGTTTCAGAATGTTACCAAAACATATGAACTTCACCTTACTGATATTCCTCTTGAATAGAGACAATTCCAAAACAGTGGATCTATTTTGGGATTTGGGGGAATTTTTTTAGTTGTTGGAAGTATTGTAGTTAACGACTGGATGAATGGAATTATTTCTTTTCTTTCCACCTTAAGAACTTGCCTGGTAATGTTTATACATATGAAAGCTCTTTCAGTAATCCAAATCAAGGTTTGTCTGTGTTGCTTTGTTGAAGTTACTGAGGCAAAAACCTGTATTATTGCTTGAAAAGAAAGTACAGTGCATTTGATCAATTAGCTTTAATTGAGAACTGTTTTCCAGCAGAGTACAAACAGCAAAGGGTATGAAATCCTGGTTCGTTTATGCTGACATACTGATTAGTGCTTTGTAATTTCATGCAGGATATGTTCCTTGGCTCTTTTCCTACCAGCAGGGTTTCAGAGTGTGCCCCATGAGGTGCTGGTGAATAGAGAAATCGATAAACACATCCGAGTTTTGAAAGGAAGGGTATTCACTTGCCCTGTCTTGTAGTGCAGTGGTATTAAAGGGCTTTGAAGAGCATTTTTTTTTGGCCCAAGAGATGATGGCTGGGATCCAAACCTATTAGGTGCTGAAGCTGATCAGTATCAGGAAAAATACATCCAAATATTCCCCCAACAGGCTTTTCCTTTTCAGAGGGTCTGCAGGATTTTATTATGTCCTTCAGAGTAGAATGTAGTTTCTCTTTCCAGGTGTAGGTCAGGTAGTAACATGTTGATAAATGCATGGCACAAGGGGACATCTCCTGCCAAAGTGAACTTGGAGCAAGATGTATTGCAGCAGACCCGTGCTGGAGGGCTCCTTCAGCATGTGTTTGAAGTCACTGTCACATAACGTGGGTTGCCCTGTCACCTCCTGCTGCACTCACTGTATGTGGAAACCCAGACTTTATTTTCTGGTAGGCCCAGAGTCATTCACAGACAAATAGTTTAAAGGGAGGAGGGGAGAAAGCATCCTATGTTATACTGAGACATTTTACACTTTTACACACTTTTAGTGTATCTGAGTGTGCTACATTGTCATATTAATCTCATGTATTTCAGAGGATTATGCAACTTAAAATCTTATATGAGGCAATTATTTTAAATAGGTCAACCAAGTTCTTACCAGGATCTTGTTGACCACATACATATTCTCCCTCTGTCAGTCTGTTCATTGACATATGCCTAGAAAAATGCATTTAAAAAAATATATTTTGCAGAAAAACCAATTCAATTATTCCACTCCCCCTGAAAAATACTAAAGGGAAAGGAAGATAAAGCCATTAAATAAGCCAGGCTAATTTGGGAACAGATGGGAAGGGTTTTACTAGTTTCTTTTGTGCTTAGGCGGGTTTTATTGTTTGTTTTGGTCTTTTTCTTTTTTTAAATCTCTATAGAACTGTCACCTAGCTTGGTTTTGACTTTGAAGTGAAAAAGAAGGAAACCAGTAGGGAAATGATGTTCCATTAATAAGAACCTATTATATTTGATGCCTTGAGAGCTAATTCTTTAACTTGGCAATAGTGCCCTCTAGGGTGTGACAGACACCTCCCTCAACACTCTTGTTTTTCATTTTGGGAGATGAGTTCTGGTGTGCTGGCACTGGCCCAGTTCCATACTTTGGTTATCTGCAACTCTCTCCTTCCCAGAGGGATGCCAGCCTCTTCCAGTGGCTGCACCAGATGTTGCATCTGTAAAATTGCCATTCCCAGAGTGAATGCTTCTCAATAAGTGCAGAGTATTATTTATTTTTTATTTGACATTACACTTCTTCATCCCTTTCTCCAGGATTGATGGAGTTTCATTTCTTATCATCAGCTCCTGTGACCCTGGTGTCTCTTCAAGGTGAAAGAGGCCCTGTCAGCAAATAGCCATCAATGCCAGTGAAACCAGGCAGGGTTTGCTACAGTCTTTTAGCAGGATTAGCAAGAAGCTGCTCTGTCTTGCATACTAACGATGGTTTTGTGAACTGGCATCTCACCAGACAGAGTGAGTTAGGCCCAAGTAGGTGGGGAGGGGAAACAAACTTGGACAAGTGCCAAACATTGTCCTTTTGACATGTCACCCTGCCAGTGCTACATGGAAAGGCAGGGTGGCTCAGTGATTTTGGGGGGGTCAGCCCTGGTGGTTGCTGTAGTGAGCTGATTTGGTGCTTAATCAGTGAGATCAGTTCAGTGTCCTGAGATTTACATGTGGATGCCTTTGCAGTCTGTTTGCTTTTAAAGTTTTTATTATTATTATCATTATTCTTTTTCATGACCCAGAGGACCAAAGCTAATGGTTTCATTTATACACAGCATTCGCTTCTCTGCTTCCTATCTATTGTTCAGGTTCCTAGGATAACCAGTTTATTTCCAAGGATGACTTTCAGACCACTTTTTTCAACTATGCAAACAGCTTCTCTGCTCAGCTCTCATCCCATTGAAGCAGCCATGTGTGGGGTGGCAGGGGCTATGTACTATCTCTGTGAGAGAGCTTTTGCCAGCAGGTGGAAACCCACAAAGGTTTGCCTCTTTTTGCTGGCTTTGGAAATCACCTTCACCAGCATGTTCCCTCCTAGGGGAGCACTTCCTCAGCTGTGGCAAGAATTACAGCTTAGGCTGGGACATTGCACCTGATTGACTTTGATTTCAATGTGTGTAGGATATTTGTGTGTCTTCAATCACCTCACAGGGAAAAGAAATCAGTTCTGAAAGGACAGCAAACTAAAAATGCAACATCACCAGATTATCAGTGGGACAGACCTTAAATATTACAGCACATGAAGATCCTGCAGCAAAAATTCAGCAAAACTATTGTAATCCTCGGACTATGTTGAAAAGAATAAGGTTTTATGTTTCTCCCAAGATACACTATGTAGAATGAAAGGGCATTTGCAATCTGCTTTACTTGAAAAACCTACATATTGTTTTGGTCCTCAGCACACTTATGTATCAGAACCTGCAGAACAGCTCATATCCATGTATCAGGGAAGGCAAATACACTGAAAAAGTAATTAATTTACCCCTATGTTAACTGAACATGAATAATTTAATTTTTCCTTCTTTTTCTTGTCCCAACCAGTAAGTGGAAGGGTGAAACCTCTTGTAGGAGAGTTTATAGTTGAGATACCCAGCTGACCTTTTAGAAACGTTTAGTCTGCAAAAGGAAGAAGAGTTTAGAGCGCCTGACTAATTGTAAATTGCAGAATTTAGAGGCCACTCCAGTGCTTGTTCATTTTGCAATTTACTAATGCAACTCATTTGAATGTCTAGTGACATCCTTTAATGAGAAGAAGGAATACATTAGAGTAAAAATGTGTTAGTCATAAGGACCTATTAGGTGTGTGTACTCCGAGAATGACCTACAAAGCACATTATGGATATGCAATTCTTACTGCCTGCTTTTCCTGCATAAAAAAATTATATATACACACCTTCAGCTATAGTGTTTAAAAGATGATTGCATAGTCAGTGTTAAGCCAGTTCTCAAGAGGATCATGGAAACTTCAAGTTCAAAATAGTATTTTCAAATAATTTTTTTCCCCTTTAAAAATAAGCATACTGGCTTGTGTTTAATATTAAAATGAGTATTGAGTGTAATTGTGGAAAATCAAGACCATTCAAACCACATTTTGTCTTTACCATGTTCTGTCATATGTGAGTATTGCAGAGTGCTCCCACTTGGAGCTGCCGAATTTGAGTGCAGGCTATTGTTGGAAGTTTGAGCAATAACTCCAAAGCATCTTTGTTCAATGAAGTTTAGCCAGTGCTTAGCATAATTTAATTAATTTCAATGCCTTAGAGGTAGTGTAGAAACAAAAGATTTTCTTGTGTACTTATTTATATTCTGAAAAAGGGAAAAAAACCCCAAGCAGTTTTCTGAAATCGGATTATTTATCTTTCATTTAATGTTGCATTAACATTTTGTTGTCCTTGTGTAACCGCTGGAATTAAAACATTAGCATTTAAACATGTGAACATTTTCTATGTTTCCCCTGCTGCCTGCTGGCTGTTTCTATTTTAATGATATTCATTTTCGATTGGTACGACAACAGGCCCACACTATTCCCCTAGTACGTGCTCTACACCTATAGCAGATCTGCAGAATTTCTTCAAAGGAGCAATATTCCCCGACGTCATCGTTCTGTAAATTAAAGGAATGGGCGTTCATGAGGGGGAAGGAAGAGCTTCAAGTAAGAAATGTATTTCTAAAGGACTTAAAGCTCTGGTTGATTGCAAGCATTCAGTCAGCCTCATTCACCTCGGATAGTTTCCCTCAGTCTCCCACGATGCAGACTCGAGGGGTTTTGCTGGCATTGTGTGCATCCTGCTTTCCCACCCACTTCCTCTCTCGTGCCGCCCCAGCCTTCAGCCGTGCCTTCCCCATAGCAAGGCAGTTGCTATGGGAAGAACCAGAAGGGAATGCTGAGAGCTGCTGGTTAGCTGTAAAGTTGCTCATAAGCAACAGAAGATACTTTGTTTTGGCTGTTCAGTTTTACACCTCAGAGCAAATTGCAGCTGCTTTTGATGTAGTTTGTTTTTTCCAGAAAACTAGAGTTCCATACCCCAAAGGTTTAGCTGGCAAATCTAACAAAGTTAACTCAATTCTAGTCTTTTGTGGGGTACCCTAAACAGAGTGAAGTTTCTTTGTGTTCCCTTTCTAGATAGGTAAGACAACAGTTTTAAAAAATGTGGTGGTTCCTAAATGCTAATGTTTGCCAGGTCTGCAACGTAGAAAGATTTTCTTTTTAATCTGATGGAAAGACAGAACAGACCTCTGAGTACATGGAAATGGAGCATTTCCGTACTAATCCGATTCATCACTTCAATTTGTAAACGAGATCTCCAAACTGTCAGCCACGTCTTTGTGTACGCAGGAGAAATTTCCTTCGTTTATTCAGAGAGCATTGCCTGTCATTGTCATTACTGCACAGTAGCCCCTCTGGGCTGACTGAAAAGGTTCACTAAGCATTAAGCAATGGGAGTTCCCACAGAGGTTTCTGTCTTTCTTTTGGAAATGTATAATCAACTACTGGGCTGGATTACAAATTGGGTTGGTGATTTTTATTCCTTGGTACCAAATTCAGGAGTTCTGCACTCAATATTCTCCTAAATGCTGCAACACAGAACAGATACAAGATTTTGTAAGTGGAAAGTTGTGCTGTTAACTCTCTGATTTTAATTTGAGCCTCTATCATTTATAATGCAACACTGGGTAACCAGTTCACCTGCTTGATACTGGAACATTATTCTGTAAAGCTTAAATTGCTGCTGTTACTTTCTGGGGCAGAAAGGAGAACTTTTCTGCCTGAACTGATGTAACTTTTTGTAGTCTTGGTGTGATTCTGATCATGTGAGCACCAAGATGTGGTACCACTGAATAAAAATCTCTGCTAGAAATGGGCTACTAACAACTTTCCTTGGCCACTCTGGGCATCACCAAGTCTCAGAGAAATTATTTGATGTATACCTCAAACAGTATACACAAAATAATGCCATCTACCATATTGTATTTTCCCTTTCAAATTATAAATCTGAATGTTGATTGGCTTGAAACAAATGTTTGTAATAAAAGACAAATTGAGAGAAGGGTCAAGTGGTTTGAGGAGGAAAGATGGAGAAAACTGTCATTGTTGTGAAGGCTGAACATAAGACAATTTAGATCACACTTATGCAGCTTGCAATGGTTTGGCACTCATGTGATGCCCATGAATGAGCCAGTGCTATTCCAGTTTGATGGGAGAAACCCCTGTTTCTGGAGTTACTAACCAGGTGGCTGGTTGTCTAGGTTGAACTCTGGAAGAAGCCGTTTGTCTTTGAAATAATATGGGGGTTTTGGCTTCCAGGAGGAGTTCTGTTACCCTGTGGAATGTCTGGCTCTGACAGTGGAGGAGGTCATGCACATCCGTCAGGTGCTTGTGAAGGCAGAGCTGGAGAAGTACCAGCAATATAAAGACATCTACACTGCTCTCAAGAAAGGAAAGGTAGGGCTGAGTCTGTGGAGGCTCTGAAGGGTATTGAGGGAGGCCAGTTGCACATTTGTTTCTTACCCTGTATTGGAGAGAAAGAAGAGTTATCCACCAAACATCCCCCTAAATGCGTAACACATGGGTCAACTTCCTAGAATTATGTCCAGAAACATCAAAACTTTTCATGGAAACACCTTGTTTGTTTAGATTGTCTATAAAAATGCAGTAGCATTTGCAGTTATGAGAGTGTATCTGTACGTGTCTGGTTTAAACTTCATTGACTGAAGTGATTTCTGTCCCCATGCCTTCTGCAGGTTTGGTTACCTTTTCTGTTCCAGAAAATAGAATTACAGCTAGCAGTAGAAAACTACAAGTTCTTCATGCATGAATCCTTACTATCAAGTACAGAGGGAATTAAAGCCTTCAGAGAAGTCAAGCCACATGTGACCCCAGAAGGAGGTTTAATATTAGAGACCCATTAACTAATGCATTTTTCTGTAAACTGCAGATTGGAGATTGGTACTTCCCAGTAGAAGCAGCTTCTTTTTCTCCCACTTTTGACTTGCGCTTCTTGAACACCTCCAGCAAGTCTATTTTGACTTCACTGTCTATTTTATCTACAGGCCTATCTGTGTCTCGTATGCAGACTTGTTTTAAAGATTTAATACATTTAAGGCAGAGGAACAAGTATCTTATAATGTCATTCATTAGATTCAGCTGTTTCCTGTTGTCATGCTACATAAAGCTTAGTCATGAGCTTTTATCAAATCTCAAAGCAGGTTGAGGCTTTAATTAATTTACCCCACTATTAAAATTGTTTGCTTTTATTTCTAACCAAATTTATCTAGTTAACGGGCAAGTTTTTAATTTAGGCAAAACAATTAAAGGCCTAGTTCTCAATATCTGAAGGTACAATTCTGGACCTTCTTCTCCATATCCTCTTAGAAGTACAGACCCCAGAACTGGATGTAGCACTGCCACTGTGGCCTTGCCAACAGCAACTGGTCAGTGAAGTCATCACTGTGTGGGACTTTGCTTAACGTTGTGGATTCCTCTGTTCTTCTTCCTCTAGCTCTGCTTTTGCTGTCGAACAAGAAGGTTTTCTTTCTTTACCTGGTCTTACACTTGTCAGTTCTGCAAGAGGTAAATATTTAATGTCTGTTAATAAATGAGTACCATTTCAGAAGGAAATTTATTGATTTATACATTAGAAACCCTCGAACATTTCTGCTGCATACTGTTGGTTGGGTTTATTTCTGTAACAGTCTAAGTTTAAAAAACTTTGCAGAAAAATTTCCTTTGTAAGTGATAGAATTGCTTCCTTGGACTGAAACTCTTGACTAAAAGTGAGAAAAACACTCTTTTGTTCCTTTATACTTATGGGACAGCAAGATGGAATTTACTCAGAGTCCCCAGTCAACAGTTCCACAACGTGTGGTTTTGGGGGAAACATTTCAATTTACTTTTTTGGCTATTTTTTGAGTATTGGGGCAGGGGAAAAATGAGAAGGAATATTTGTGGGCAAAATGATAAATTTGAAGTTAACAGTGAGACAATAAGTCAGAAGATCTATGTAACCACTGAATTGCGGTCTCACTTACCAGAGGAGGTTTCTTTAGAGGAAAACCAGCTTATTTTTCTTTTTCCCTATTTTTTAAATTTAGGTGTAGTTCTTGTTCAGCATTTCTCCTTGCTTTTGGCTTCATGTTCTGATTGAAGTTACTATGCTGAAGAAGCTTTAAAAATGAAAATGTTTGTTTAAGGGGAGGACGGGGGAGGGTTCTAACACCTGAAATCCCTTATTCTTGATTTAAACATAATTTTTCCCAATGGATTGATTCATGCTCTTGCTTTCTTACACAGGCCTGTATGCTCACAGTGTTGCAAAAAAGTAAGTAAGGAAACTTAGGTTTTGAGCCTTTCTAAAAAGCTGCAGTCCTTGTAATGATGCTGCACGTTCCCTGTGCTGTTCCCAACAGATGCGGCTGCCATCGAAGCCATACTCCACCCTCCCCATCTTCTCCCTGGGACCTTCAACCTTGCAAAGGGGAGAAAGCTTCATGAGGCCAGAGAAACCCTCTACCAGTCACCACCATTCCCTGCGGAGCAGGTGAGAAACAACCCGGCCTCGCTTGTGACTGTAGCAAATGTTCCCCAAGTGTTTCACGCTGGGTTATTAACCATGAAGGTGCTTCTCACTTGTTTTGTAGCTGGCAATGTTTCTAATGCTTGTAGTAACTTCTCTGAAGCCTGAAAAGCCAGGTGTCTTCTACTTATTGCTTCGATTTACAAATAGCAACAGTAACAGTGTCTTAAACCTTTTTCACGTTACAGCTGAAAAATAATGAGAGCTGGGACAGCAGTATTTCTGTAGCACCTCTGAAAAAATATCCTTAACGCGTCTTCCTCTGGTGTGAATGAACTCTTTGGAGATAAATCTTGCAGGCTAAAATCACCACTGAATGGGAATTCAATTATGTCTAGTGCACAGATTTATCTTCTTTTCCCCTAATTTTTTTAATACCAATTTTCATAATTTTTTCACTTCGATATTATCAGGTTATCTGTTGGTTTTATATCTTATACACAGATGGTTGTCAAAGTGAATCCAAGAAATTAAATATAAAAGGAATGCTCCTTTTTGAGGGAATCTGCTGTATAAACCCACTGCATAAATCACCAATGCTATGAAGCTGTGTAGATTAGCCAAAGACATCAGCTCTTTTTAGTTACTAGCAAGGTTGTTTTTGCCAGGACATAAATGTTACACACGCCCTCAGTCAGTGACCCTGCAATGTTGCCAATCCAAGCAGAAGCTGTCCTCTCCAGTGTTTGGTGTAATTTGGGACAGGAGGAAGGAAAATTTAAATCCAGACCTTTCTGATGTGATTTTTCCTGGGGCCCACAGCCAAGTTGCCAAATAACATAACAGATCCTGCTCTTTCGCCTTTCAGGTTGACCTCAAGGTCCAAGTCTGTGGATAAGTCACAAGAAGAGTTTCCCAAAGAATTAATGGAGGACTGGAGCACAATGGAGGTTTGTGTGGACTGCAAGAAGTTCATCTCAGAAATCATCAACTCCAGCCGGCGCAGCCTGTCTCTGGCCAACAAGCGAGCCAGGTTAAAAAGGAAAACGCAGTCGTTCTACATGTCGTCACCGGGAACCTCGGAATACTGCCCCTCGGAAAGGACGATCAATGAGATCTGAGCCGTGTGCCTTTCGCTTTGCTTCCGTCTCCATGAGGTCATCGTCCATGAGCGAGGTCACTGGAACCAGATTGTCATCCCGTTGCTTCCTTCCACTTGTCTGGCTTGGGTTTGCATTAGAGCACGGGATTTCCTACTCCAGCAGCTCCCGGAGACACCGAGCGCTGTGTTTGGATCTGTGCAGGGCGATACACAACGGGGCAGCTGCTCGCGCTGGGAGAAAATCAACAGTTTGGAATTGTTGCCTCTTTTGTACGTGTGCATTGAACGAGAAAGCCTTTTCTTGCTTCCAATCTCTTTTTAACCATGCTTTGAATCGTTTTTCAGGAGATGAGGTGGGAACAGGTGTCTGATGGAGAACCAGATCTAGCACAGTGTCAGTGTCAGCACAGTAGCAAGCAGTAGGTCCTGCTGGCATTCCCACTCTCAGAATGCTCGCGCCCTCGTTGAGGCTGCCAAGGGCCGTGTCTCACACCAGACACCCAGCGTGAGCAGCTCTGGTCAAATCAATTTTTTTTTGAACCATTTTGGTTGCTCTGAGATCAGGGTTCAGCACGGGATTCTGCAGTGTCAGTGTCCTGGGGCAAAGCAGGTGACAAAGCTCTTCACCCGTGCGGTCGGCCATACCCCCAAGCTGCTGTTCTTCTTAAGCCTTAGTGTCCTTCTGAGTGTCTCCTGAGCAGGTTTTAGTAGTTTACTTTCTATCTTGAATGTATGATAACGACTACTAGTAGCAGTGAATTTTCATAGTAGACAAAGTTGTACAGTTTATGGGGAGGACGGGAAATAAGGGAGGCTTCTAATTTTAACTGGATACCTGTAAAATTGTTCTCGTGGTTACTCAGAGGAAACAGTGAGTAAGGTGTAAATTTGTATTATAATGGAGCACACAGATACTGCTATAGTTCTGTCTGACAGCATATCCATTAGTACCATTAGTAACCCCATTTTTTCTGGGGTTTATAACTTGGCTGTAAAAATTCGTGTTCTGAAATTTGGGACAGTGCTGTCTCAGATTGGGAGCGATCTCTCTTTTTTTTTTCTTTAATCCTTTTTTCATTCTTTCCTCCTTTTTAATTCACTCACAAGGGAGTGCTAGACTAATTGTTTAGAAGTTCCAACAATTTTACAACATTAACTGACATCTCATGCTTTTTTGCACCTTTTTTTATATTCAAAATCCTTTTTTTTTAAAAATTCAGTCATAGCCAGAATTCAGTCAATAATTTGGGGCCAGATCTTAATAACATAGCCAAGTTATTAATACTTGAAAATCAACTACTGTAACTTTTTTCATAAATTTTTTAATACCCTGAGGCATATTTAATATCTATATAGCAGTGTATTATAGAATGACATAGCAGAAAAGTTTCAGATCTATTTATTAACATTTCTATACTTCGAGTTAATGAGAGATACCTCAGAACTGCTCCAAAGTAGCTGGGACTGGACTTCCGTAACATAATTTTAAAGGTTTATTAATCAAAACAGCTTCCTCTGTCCAAAAAGCCCAAGAGACAGACTGCCCCTCTGGCCCTGGCAAGGCACAGTGCCGAGGCTGGGAGGCACCAGGGCTGCTTGGCTCCCATTTGGCAGCCTTTGGAGCAGCCATCCATATCGTCTCTTTTAGGCTGATTTGAAAAGCACATGCAAAAGTCTCTGTAAACCTTCCCAGGGAGTCAGCCATCCTTATTTTTTGTTAAAAGCCCCCTTGGAAAATGAGAATTTTTGCATATGTAGGGCTTATTGAAATAGTTTCTATTTTTTTCTGAACCAATGCAAACAGGAAAAGCAGGGCTCAGTGCTAACTCTCCCTCCTTGCTGTCCCATGTGAGGTCAGGTGTCACAGCCCTCTCCTCATGGTGCCTCTGGAAAAGTGTCTTGCATGTTAAGGCACCCGGAGTACTGGCAGGAGATAGGGATGTGGGATTGTAGGGGAGCAGCACAGGCAGGCTAGTGGGAAAGGTTCTGCTGTTGCTGGAAGGGTCGCCTGATCTGAGTCACATCAGCACTTTTTCTTGTTTCTGTGCCAAAACCAGGCCATGTGTTTGCTGCACAGTGCACCAGGGAAACCAGATGGAAAGAAATGCAGGAAATCTCACTTTGCATCTGCCCTGTTGTTGTTGTGATGATATTTTCATGGAGGTGCCCCAGCTGTGTTACAGTCACCCAGCCCTCTGCTCACAGTCCGCTTCCCTGGTGTCCTCAAGCCACTGAGGAGCAGGGCATCCAGCACATTTATTTTCCTCTTGGAGAGGAATTTGTGATGTAGAGCAGGCAGGATGAAGGACTAAGTAACTCCTGAGTGTGCAAAGGGAAACGAGTCTTTCATGCCTGTGCCCTGTTCCACTCTGGCAGTGGCTGGGGGTGGCTCTGGGACAGTGGCAGAGCCTTGTGATCCAGCCTGTGCCTTCCCAGAATCCCCAGAAGTCCTTGGCTCAGGGCAGGCTCTGCTGTGCTGGGCAGGGCACAAACACCGAACAATAATGCAGTGGTTGTACAGACCACGCAGAGGTGCCATGGCCAGGGCCTGGATAACCTCCCTTTTTCCCTGGAGAAAACCCTTCAGGCTGCTGACACGTGCTGTGGCAGGCTCCAGAAAACACGGTGTGGAGGGCTGCCTCTCCCCTTCGCTCCCATCCCTTCCTCCCTGGCACAGTTGCTCCGCGTTATCCTGGCATTTCATTCCACAAGAGGAAAAGCAGCGGGTTGGTTTGTCACGGGAAGCCTGAAGGAGCTCAGCTCGCTGGTTGCCTGGCTCTGCGGAGTGGGCTATTCTTAGCTTTCCATCTCCTCCCTGCCTGCACCAGCATCCCAAATCCACTGCAGCCATTGGCCCGGCACCCCGTGGCGCTGCCCAGCATGTCCTAGTTACGGGCTGAACTTCACGTCAGCGTCAGAGAGGGAAATCAGAAGCTTGTAAATATCTGTAATATATTTATTAATATTTAGGAAGTCTCCATCAATCATGAGATGGGAATTGACTTTCCCATGATGTTTTAAAAAAGGAAATGAGTCTTATTTATATGTGTGTTGGCTGTTATCTTTTATTAGAGTTAATGCTTTCAGCCCCCTAATACAGTTTGCACATCTTAGAGTGAATTACTGCTGAAAAGAATGCAGCACTAGCACAGTGAACTCTGTTCCATGGTTTTTAAAATTATTTTCTTCTTTTTTTTTCTTAGCTTTATTAGTATGCCCAAGGTCTGTTAAAATATATCATGGGAGACCCAAGGAGCTAAAAATGCCTCTGGCAGCATCAGTCTTGTTTTGTATGTGAACCTGGTTGTGGGGAATGCAAAACCAGCTCTGCCTCACGGCGGTGATGGAAGATGTGAGCAGACTTTTGCTGCAGCTCTCAGACCTGACCTTTCAAGTGTTCATGGTGACAGTAGTGTTTTGGGGGGTTGTTGGGGTTTTTTTTTCCCTTTCTCCATTACTTCCTTTATACAGAGAGGGTTGTTACCTGGTGAAAATAAAATGCCTTTCCATTACAACCCTTGTCTGTGTTAATTATTCATGGGGAAGCTGATTTAAAGGTTCTGTCTCTCTCTTTTTCATGCTCTTATAGTTTTGTAAGATCAGCCAGATGTTTCTTTTGGCAAAGAATTGCTAACGAAAATGATTGCATAACAGCTGAACACTGGCTGGGCTGCATGAAGGGATGAAAACATGTCAAAGTACCCTTAGAATAGCAATAAAAACTGCTTGTGTAACCCCAGTGATGTGATTAGCTCCTCGTCATCATCTGCAGCCAACTCCCTCTGTTAGCAGTGTGCTGCTTCTTCCAGCGCTGGCAGGCTGTACCTGAACATTTGTCCTGCATGTCATACAGGCTTTGGGAAATCTCCATCCCTCCCTCATCACTGGGAGAGAAATGCTGACAGTCTTTCGGAGAGGTTTTTGATGGATTTGGTTTAGTTTTTAAACCAGAAGTGGAGAGAACATTATTATCACAACTCTTGCGTTCTCTTTTCTCTCCTGAGCATCCCTTTTTCCTCAGTCACGTTCAGCATCAGCATCCCTGGTTCGTTACTGGCTGCATGCTCTATAGGTTAAAACTAATTTAGAACCTCCAGCTTTAAGCTCCTGATTGCTACCTTCCTGCTTTACTTCATCCAGCACCTCTGCACAACTCTTAGGAATGTCTGTCTTACAGCTCAGTCTCATCTGTGAAGCAGTGACAGCACACAGGCATGAGAGAAAGGTGCTGCAACTCTACACTCTGGTGCTACAGCACATGGATTATGTTCATGTTACCAGAAAATTTTATACTGTTGCCATGTTGATAACTTGGAGCTCCTCTGGCTTATTTCTTCTTCTGTATATGTGTATCTTAAGGCCAGTCTGAAAATGTTTATGAATCCCTATTCCAGCTATAAACCTCTTTCGTTGTTTCTGTCTGATTTTTACTACGGTGTTCCAGATTTTTTGTTATCTAAAATTACCATTCCCCAGAACTTCCCTGTAGGAGAACCATGACAGAGGGGCGTTAGCTCAGCCTGATGTGATACACAAAGCCACAGAACCCCCATGCTGAGCGGCACCTGTGAGTTCCAGCAGCCCAGAGCAGAGGCAGCCTGGGGCCTTCCCTGTTCCCTCACCGTGATGTTGAAAAATCCCAGAGCTGCCCATGTTGCTCAGCTGCCCTCGCACAAGCTGTGAGCTGCTCTGTGTCCCAGGGTCCCCAGCTGCAAAAAGAGACTTCAGAGTGATTACAAACTGTTTAAAGAATTTTGAGAGCTGCTGCTGAAGAGCTGAGTGCTCAGCATCAGAGCTGAAAGGATCCTGCAGTGCAGGTTTCCTTCGCTTTCAGTACTTGAAAACAATTAGCCCCACTTCCAGGTGAAACAAATTCCAGAGAGGTGAAACTTTACAATACTTTGACAAGCAAAGACTTGTGAATTAATTTTTCTATGGTAGGTCTGCACTCAACAGATGTCACAGGGCGTAATCAGGAGATGGAGCTAAATAGGTGTCCAATAGACATGGCGAATTTTATGCAGCAGTAGCTTGGTTTGCTTATTTGCAATAAACCAATTCAGTAACTTTCCAGTTTCTTCCCTGGTCAGGCTGTTTTGCAGTGGCAGTGCCTGGCTGAACTGAGTGTCAGATGTGAGGTAGCCCAGGCTCTGTGTCCTGAGGTAGCAACAGGAGCTGCTGCCGTCTGCAAAGGTCGGCGAGATGGGTTCTGTAGAACATTTCTAGAGGAAGTCCTTTGGAACAGACCCTGCAGAATGCACCTTACTATAGCTAATTAAAAAATACATTTGTAAGCAGATAGTCTTTCAAGGTGCCAGGGTACTGCTGTAAACTCACAGCTGACAAAGACCTGTTTGATTATTGATACATTTGATTTTAAAAAAACCCAGCCCATAAGAGCATTCAGTACGAAAAAATAAATTCTTGGTGCCTCTGATGCAGCTGAAGGTGTTTCCACTAAGCTTCAGGTCCTCTCTGCATTTCTCTAACCAGTGACACCAGTGCTTAGAAATGGGAGCCAGCAATGCTTTTGCTTTTGCAGGACGGGCCCTGGGCCAGACAGTGCAGTGTGGGATTGTTTAACTGGATTTCAGAGATCTGAGTTCAGAAATCTGCTAAATCTGGAATTAAAGGACATGGGCATGAGTTGATGTGAGTTCTGAAGGAGGCTGACTTCCAGAGTTTGGTGGTCATAAGCACCAGTTCAGCTGGCACAGATCTACAGAGGCAGCACTCTCATGGCCCAGTTTTCAGGAGAGGCAGAGACCAAGGCCCAACTTCAGCTGAGACATTAAAGGTGGGCATGTTCCTGTTGAAGGGCTGGTGGTTACATTATCTCTGAATCAAAAACAAAATTAAGATAATGACAAGGGGTTTGAGCTGTATTTCTGTTAAAGCTGGTTCCCTCTCCCCAGCCCCCTTCTTTAATAAAGGAAAAAAAATATCTCATACAGGAGGTGCACTTTTTGAAAGGCCTAAAGCACAAACCCTTCCCCTTTGAGCTTCCCCTGCTTCTGTGCTGTCACTGTGCATGTACCGTCTGCGCGTCTTCAGGGACACCGAGGGCATCAGCTCTAACAGTGAAAGGCAACAGAATTGTCTTCTGCTTGTTTCCATGTCATGTGGTACTGAAATGCAATTTCTTGTTTATGCGTTACTAATAAAAAGCTCTTCAAAATTACTGCATTGCTGTCGCTTTCTTGAGGGAACTGAAGACCATGGGCACCATTTCTTACAGAGCACAGCTGGAAAGGCCATGTTCCACCTTTGTTTGGCCAGGCAGAGCCCCGAACCTCAGCTGCTGCAGATCTTAACTAGGTCAGAAACAAAGTTAATAGCGAAGTAAAAGAGAAGGTGTTGCACCAGCCAAGGCGCCACATTAGGAGCCCTTACTGATCATTTCATTTGCAGGTGCCTTCCAGTAAAATGAGATCAATCACCTTAGTTATGGAAAAATTAAAAGGACAGGGCTTGTGCTTCACAGGAATGCCTTCTCACTGAACAAATCCGTAGTGAAAGCATGACCTGCTCCCTGCAGCTGGGATTAAAAGGCTTAGCCCATAACCTGCATGATTCTGACAAGTGGCAAGTAGCGTTGGTGGGGTAAGAAGGTAGTTTATTAGCTAAATAAGGTCTTATTTACAAGTCAAGGCTAGTGATTTTAGATGAGCCTTTCCTGTTCTAATGCAAAATGAAGCAGCTGCCAGTCCCAAATGGAGTTACCAGTCCAGGCCCAGAGGACCCCTGCAGAGCTTTTGAGCAGTGTGTGGCTTACAGTGAGCTCCAGGGAGCCTGGTACTGGATCCTGCTGCCTACCCAGCACAGACTAATGGAAATCATTTTTCTGCAGCTTTCTCAGAAAACCAACAGCCTGTTAGATATTACCACTGTCACGCCCAGAGGTGTTTTTTTTAAATTGCACATGGCATTTATTTTGGAGAGCACCACAGGGTGCATAGACACTTTACAGGCCTACCCTTCACAGCTCCCAGTCTGGAAAGGTGCAACAGTAGGAATGTGTTGCCTACCGACCGCTGCTCCTCCTGAGGATTTGAATGAAAAGTGTCACATCAAGGAACATGGCTGGTCATCCTACTCAGTGCTAGGTTATTACACTGTCAGATACACCGGTGCCCAGTTTGTGCTCTGCGGCAGTTCCCGACATGCACCACCTGCTGCAGCTCAATGCCTTTGCTTACCTTAAGCAAATCTTCCAAGAATGCAGGAGCTTTCACTAGGATTGCCTGTTGTCCCAACAAATATAACCCTTCCTCCATTGTGCCTGCTGACCTGATGGAGGAAAAGAAATAAGCAGCATAGGGGAGCATGGAACACTCACGCTGGCACGAGGCCAAATTAAGAAAACGACAGGATAGTCTGCACAAACCCAATTAATTATACACCAGACCATTTGACTACACTGCCTTAAGTTAATGCCTTTTTGTTGCTAACATGAGCCTGCACCAGCACGAAAAGCAGACCTCAAACAGAAGCCAGCCTGCCTCGAGTCTGGTATCTTCAACATCTTAAAATCCGTCAGGGCCAAGAACCAACATGCCCAGTTTGCCGCAGTCTGGGAACCACTGCTGCGATCTTCCCTTGCTGCTTCCCCCACAGTCAGGAACCAGCTATTCCCAGCTTCTTCCTTCCACAGCAGGCATGTGTGATGCAGCTGCAGGGTCGGGGGAGCAGCCACGCTTCTATCCAATCTGGAGACCTGATGTGCTGGCACCAAATTCTTAAAATCCAGCCACCTCCCTACATCGCACGCCCCGCTCCGTTTCCCTTGAATTGCAATCCAGCAGCTGAAACACCGAACTGCAGCTTGAACAACTGCTGCAAACACCCTCCCTCTCACAACTCACAAAATCCAACTTCAGTTCTACTTTCAACCCTCAGAGTGCAGAATTCTTATTCAAGATGGCACTTGCTACCTATTAATCAACACAGGTACAAGCAGAGCTTTCTTCTGTTTGGTCCCCAGCACTTCAAGGTCCCTCCAAGTAAATCAGCGCTGACTTTACACCAATTCTGCTTTACACATTTTTTTCCTCCCACGTACTTTTCCTCCTCCTGCTCCAATCCAAAAAGCTGCACTCTGCCGCTCCCACAAGCAGCCTAACACTTTCCCTTACATGCAGCTTTCTGTCTTTGAGACACCTCAGTCAATGCATGTGACATAAAACGGACTTCAGAAATATTTTTTAGCCATTTGCAGTAAAGAAAGAAAAGATGGAAGAGTTTCTCTAAGGAGCAGCCAAAATAAACAATTCCAAAGGCAGGGTGTTTCTTGCCTCAAGGGCCAACTCAGACTACAACAGTCTAAGAACTGGAATGAGAATTGGGATGCTTCAAAAGCAGTGTTATGCACAGCACAGACAGCTGGAGATCCCACCGGATCCCATCGATCTGATCAGTCACATGGCCAAGGGAGAAGGATGGAAATCCCCTATGCAAACAATACAGGCAGGGAGCAGAAGAGTAAAAACTGCCCAGGAAAGCTTTTGGGAAATTAGGAACCACTTCATCTGCTAAACACTGGAGCCCACCTGATCCCAGTGTGACCCACTGCAAGGTCCTGTCTACACACTGGCAAAATGTGCAGCCACAGAAAGATCAGTAATCCCATGGATACACAATTGGCACCTACCCCTGAGACGAGAGGCAGCTGAGTGACGAACAGGCCTTGGGAAGAAATTAGTCATTTTCCTACCCAAAGCTTCCCTGCTCTCCTTTAGCCTAGAGAAAAGCAGGAGAGGACTGAGCACAGGTAGGAAAGGTGCTGATGCCTGGCAAGTGGAGCAGCAGACAGACTGAAAAACCAAGCATTAGCCACATAGTTCCTAAGTGACAGTTCCTAATGGCGGAGTGAAAGCAGCCCAAAACCAGCGGGGAATGAAACAGAAAGGAGATGCCGCAACAGAAGCGGGTAGGGATTAGTTCCTGCAAGGAGACAAAGTGTCAAGGAAGTAACCCAGAAAACTGATGTGTCATTGGTACCGACCTTAGGGTGTGGCAGAGGAGTTCGGCTCCAGAGAGCCTGTGGTGGCTTTTCTGGGAAGCCAGTGCTGGAAGTGCTATGCACAAGTCAGCCAGACTTAAGACAACACTAAGCAAATATTTCATTTCTGATGCAAGAAGCAGCTTTAGACAACTCTTCTCCCAAACCAAAGCAATACATGAACCTCTCCAAAGGCTTTCCTAGCCCTGTGGACAGTCATGTTCTCCTCACTTCCAGTGGGCGTGTATGGAAATGCTGCAGCACAGGTTTCCAAACGTACACACACCACCAACTTTTCCCTTTATTGTGCAGAGCTCTGCCATAGCTGCACTCCCCTTCCTAGCAGAACAGCACCAGGAGCTAAGAACATCTTCTGTTTCCTCACCAAGGAAGCGGCATCACTCCTGAGAAGGGGACAACAACTGACCTGCACCAAAGCTATCCAGCGTATCTTCCAGACAGGGGCTGCTTTACGGTCTAAGTTTCTGTTCCAAAATAGGAAGGGCTTTAGCTCCACATAAAAAGGGCATAGTAAATATTTGCTATTAATTTAATTGCTTTCAACTAATAGACATATTTTTTAAAGTAGGTTTATTCATTAGGATCATGTAATTTAGTTATACCCAAATTAAAGTTTACTTTCAAACTAACCAGAATATGAATGCTAAAAATTCCCTTAAGCTACAAACACTTTAAAATTATCAGATCAAAACAGTGACCAACATTTTACTCTTCTATATTTTTAGAAGTTACTCATGCTCTTTAACAGCTTCCTGAGCACATGCTTGCCACTTGAACAAGTAAACATCCTTGCAACATTTATTTCACTTTGTGTGCACATCAAAAAATAAGTTAAAATGCCCCAACAGAGGGTTCTGTCTGAGAAACATGTACTACATCTGGATCAAACATGACAATTCTGTAAACATCAGACACTGCTACAGTCATTACCAATATATATTTATGCATATTTAATAGGAAACCGTTTCTGCAGTTACTGAAGTATTTTTCCAGACAATGAGAAGCATTTAAAAGGATTTTAAAACCATTTTGTACCCATGTGGAAAAGTGTTGAAAAGGTTTGGTTACACTGGTAGTCAACAGAAAGCACTCAGAAAGGAAAGTCCACTGTTTTGTTCTTGTACTCTTGTTTTCTCCATTCAGGGAATGAAAAGTTTCTCCTTATGAAACCTTATCATTTGGATTTAAAATCTTCTGCTTATCCCTCATTTCAACTCTTCTGGTTACTGCATCAATTTCTCCCTCAGTTAAGACATGATGTGAAGAGCAGGGACCAGTGGAACAAGGACCAGCACGGTCTCTTCATTCCAGCAGCATTCAAGTACCCTTCTTAGAGATAAATAAGTATTTTCCAGCACCTTCCAGTAATCACTACTCCTGTCCTCGTAGGGAGGGGAGGAACTAGGACAAATTAATAAATAAGAAAATAAATTATACCCTTCTCCCCACCAGAAAAACTATTTTAGGCTATAAACACCAATAGAAACTTTATCTTTGTTTGGATGCAAACATCTAAGAGGTATAGTATCTGTGTGTCATGTTCAGGCAGCACATTTAAACAACCTAAGAAGAGTTAGCTCCACACAAGATGTAGCCTTTCAAGATTATCCTCTAGATAAATATCAAATTCTACAGTATCATGTTCTGACTCATTTAGTTCCCTTTAACTGGCCATAAGACATTATCAGATTACAGACAAAATTCAGTGCTCTAGGACCTATCAGCCCCTTACAGAACAGAAGTTCACACGGAAAACCCTTAATCCCACACATGCATTCTTTTCAAGCTTTTCAGTTTGAGATGGTGTAAATATAACATGCCCTCTACCTTTGTTTAAAAAGGCACATTTAGGCTGTTTTAAATGTGCTAAATGTTTGGTTTCCAGTGTTAAACATAAATCGTTCAAATGAAAAGAGCATCTGCAGGAGGTCAATTTAATCTTCAGTAGGCAACAAGAGCTACTGTGGAGATGATGGATGAGGTTACTTTTCCGCTGATCCAGTATTCTCATAAATGTACAAAACCTCTGCAGATCAGCCTTGGGAGGGAGCTCTACAGAGCAGTCTGCAGAATAAGACTTTTCTGTCAGTTACTTGGTTTTATTTGGTGAACCCAAATATTTGGCTTTATTTTTCTGTGGACGCTGCTGCCATGGCTGGTTTGATCCCCTCGCGCGTGGACTTCAGCTCCTCCAGTTCTGTGTTTAGTTTGCTGATCACCCACTCCAGGGCATCCCGACCCTGCCAGAAAAATACCAGAATTTAGGATCAGAACAGACACACCACCACGGCTCATGTTTCTATAGTACTTCCTCTGTCAGACATGAAACTTGTTTTAAAATCAATGCCACGCCCTGCATAGTTTGATACCAGATTATATTGCTGATTTCTCAGCATCTGCTTATGGAAACTTCACTGCAAAGGCATTTCTAAGCCAGAAGCAAACGCAACGCTGGTCTGAGCTCCCAGCAGCACACCAAGGCAGAAGGCCTAAGTCAGCAGTCAAGTTTCCTTACCTAAGAGATTTGCTCTTTTGGCTGTTTGCTGCTCCCACCACCCAAAGAGTATCAGCAGATTTATGGCAAAATCCAGGTACTGTTCTCAGATTCATTAGCCAAGTTACATGGAGAGATTTTGAGAAGATCAAGGACAAAGAAAGTCTTCCACGTGCTCTATGAAGTAGCAGCTAAGTGATCTGACATCTATCAAGAGTTCAGATGAGGACTCACAGTGAATTCTATATTTGTACATAGCAACTTTTCACCATCTAAACCAAACTAATTAGAGGCTGGAGCTGCACATTTCATATCAAGGTATGGAAATGCCTCAAGCTTGGAATTGACAGCCAGTGCTTCAGTAAGAGCTGGAGAACCCAGGACAATAAGCCTGCCAAAAACCTTTTACCTTAAGAAGACCCTGTAGCAGCTGCACCCCAATGACCACGAGATGCAGCCAGCAGCACAATGCAGCCAAGAAAATAAAGAGAAGGACTTTAACTAAACAAAAGTCAAGATTTTAGAGCTCTGCAGTCTCAGAATAGCAGCTTTTGCCAAAGCAAGCAGATGGGATCAGACCAGGAAAACACCTGGCCTTTTTTTACTTAAAGAGAAGCCAAGAGACATTCACTTCTGTTACTCTACTAAGAATGAGAAGTACAAACAGTGGAGAGCAGTAAGTGGGAGCCACATGGCTCTGGCCAAGTCTAGAATTCTGGAGATAAGGGTGTGAGCCCAAAAAGTCATAAATGTTCAGGGGAGCCAGTGTTCAAGCCTTCTGCAGAGAATTGACAGAAAGGAGTGGCACACCTTCCTCCACACACAAAGTTTTGTTCCAAACTGTGATGTGCTAATTTTGTCGTAAGCATTAAAGGTGATAAAGTGCACAGAAACCTCATAGTGTCCAGAACTTGCTGTTGTCCTTTACAAGCCATTAAGCATGAACAAGAATCTGCATGAGCAGCTTTGAAAATCTAAGGAAAAAAGAATGTCAGAACAAAGCTCATACATTCTGAAGGATTTTTTTTCCAGGCTAGAAACACTATTCTGGAATACTATGAAAAGCCCAGATCCAAAGTGCAAAGTGTGACCTATTAAAAGAAATAAAGTTTTACTATGAATAGGAGCACAGTTATCTCAGGACTCTCAATAAGGTCAGTGAAGGGCTGACTCCGTTTCTCTTTGGATTTTCCATATTCCAGGGACTCACAGAATAAACAGTAATTGCTACTTCTGCACTGGCAGGCAGTCCTTAAACTGAGAAAAGTCATCCAGGTATCACAATAAAGTGTTCTGCTCTTGGTCAAGGCTCAGAAAGGGAGATTCAGCTCCACCCCAAATTACCTCAAGAGCTAGAATGCTTAAGTTAATTAGTTCAAGAGATGCCTTTAAAAGATACTAATAATATTCAAGAAAGCATGATTGAAATTGTCCACTTTAAGTATGGGTTGCTGATAAAAGACTTCAGAAGGGATGATTTAACTTCTGAGCTCCTTCCGTTTGAGCACCAAAGTGACTGTTCTTCAGCAGGTGGTAACTTCCACCTCCTCCACTGTGGAAGACCTGGGAACGCCAGCAAAGCACGAATAAAAGCACCCAGACACGGGCAGGCTACTGCACAGCAACAAGTTGTAACTAGCTGTGAATTAACCGAGAGGAGTGCTCCATAAGGAAAAAGTGGGGGGCGGGGAGGGGGAATCATCTTTCAGTAAGCTGGCATTTGGACATTTAAAAGTCAGGTTTAAATATCCTCTCTGAGGTGACACAGGCACAAAGAACTGGGACAGCAACAACTTGGATGTTATATTTGTTATATAGCTCAAAGAAGAGTTGTCAGAAGGTCAAACACCCCTGCCACAGGAAACACTTAGTAGAAAAACACTGAGATTCTTTTCATGCCCTGACTTGAAACAACCACATCATTGTGTTTTACTCGATGTCTTTGTTGATGAGATAAATTAATTTTAAAAATCCATGACATTCAACTGGAGCACCAAGATAATTCCTTCAGTTTTTGAGAGTACATAGGTCTGTGTATATCTCAGACCTGCATATACTACTGTACTATACTACTACTACTATATATGCCATATTTTGCAGCTAAGAATAAACTCGCAAGGAAGACTTCGGGATCATTGTGCACAGGAAATTAAGTTAGAAATCTCAGCCAAATGCAAAGCCTCCAAGTGCCATGAAACTACCCAGGTACCAGAAAAAATCTGACAGAGGACTGCCTATAAAGTCTCATACTGTACAACAAGTTCTGCAGTAAGTCATTAAGCAAGCACATTCATCCCCAGGCATGCACCTTGTGTTATTCATTATTGCAGGTGTCAGCAGCATGACGTGTCTGGCAGAATAGCGCTGCATATGAAGATTGTTGGTAGAGCTTAAGTGACTGATAAGTGCTGAGCCTTCGCAGTTGATGTTTTCCAGAAAAACAGCCATAAAAGCTTAGTGGAATGAGAATGTAAAAGCAAACACTCATGGCATACACAGATCCCAAAGTAAGCAGTGTAAAAAGCCCGACTTTCTTAACTAGGAGAAGCAGCAAAATGGATTTCTTTCTTTTTAAGAAATCTTATTGGTTGAAGCAGAAGCCAATACAGGAATGACAGGGACAGGCTACACTGACTAGTGGAAGGAAAACAATCTGCACAGAGATCTCACAGAGGCAAATACACTCAGTTCTCTCAACCCTGAGCTCAGATTTGTTCATAGTCACATCACTGCAGGGACACGTCCCTACCAACATGAATAGAACTACAAGACCAATGAAAAGCAGGAACAGTCTGGCATCCTGACAGCTTCAAGCTTTGCACAGATTTCCTCAGAAGGGCAACAATATTCCTGAGGCAGAGAAAAAGCAAATACAATTCTGCTATGCAAAAGATTACCCCTATTAGGCAACCTGTTTCAAGAAATCACTTTTATACCCTCAGAACACAGTTCTGTTTCATTTTTATAATGCCAATTCCACTCACTAGCCAATTTATTAATTTCTTGAGGTACCAGCTTTATATACTGAAATGACAGAAACTAGGACCAGATCAA
This sequence comes from Dicrurus megarhynchus, assembly GCA_013399195.1. Taxonomy (NCBI): domain Eukaryota; kingdom Metazoa; phylum Chordata; class Aves; order Passeriformes; family Dicruridae; genus Dicrurus; species Dicrurus megarhynchus. The sequence continues at coordinate 1,138,907 of VXAD01007225.1, forward strand.
GCACGTGGTGGAGGGACTCCTTCACATCCCTGGTTGTCTGCAGTCTTCAAGCCATAAGCAAGACTGTGTGGCACAAGACATGGCTGCAGCAAGTTGGCTGCCCAGTGGCACAAGCACGGGTTAATGGGTCCAGCCTGGACTGGGGCTACGCTCACCCTCTACAGCGGCAGTGCAGTGAACACGTCTGCCATTCCTGTATGCAATGTGTGTCAAACAGACATGCAGGGTAATTTATGAAATCCACGTGACAACAATCCATGCACATATTTGCTAGAAAGCTGAAATGCTGTACCAAGAAGAAGAATGCTGGCATTACCACTAGTTAGTACAAACTGCAGGTGTGGAGAACTGCTAGCTTAGAGCGCTTTCAGAATTTTGAATTATCCACTCAATAGCATCCCACCCCTAGAGTAACACAAAAATATTTACAACAAACGGCAAATGATTTTTTCATCGTCATTAAAAATGATAATGCATCACCTGCCACTGCTACCTCAGAGCAAAATCTCAGTAATTCCTAATTCTTCAGAACAACAAAACATTTTTCAGTAACTGTCATGAAGTTTAAGAGGGGTGCTTAGAGCACAGAGGCACAGCACAGCATGCAAGAAGAGCTGCTAGTAGCACAGTAGGTACTGGCTAGCAAAGAAAGGGTTGGTAACAGCAATTACAAATTCCTGCCAAGTTCAAAACCTCTAGAGACTTTTCAGTGAAATATACAGGACAAGAAGATCTTTCTGATTTGCAAGAAGTTTGTGAGCCAGTGTGTTCCTTGAAAATGGCAGAATGGAACAATCTTTAAAAGAAATTAAGCTCTCTCACAGGCAACACCTGAACAGGTACCAAGAAATACTTACAGTTTGTCTGACTTCAATAGAGACATGCAAATGTAACCAATGCCTCAAGAGGAATTTGGCCAGCATTTTTAAGTGTACCTAACTTGATCTGGCACACCAGACAACTAGACAATGCTTTGCTACCTCTGGGTCAGCCTGAAGTTTGGTTGTGAGTCAGGGTTTGTTCCTGTCTTTCAATATAGACCCCACACAGACTTTAAAGTGGAAACCAGATCAGAACAGAACTGTAATTTAACTGAAATACCTTCCATTTCAAACAAACACAGAGAGCACCCAGCTAGGAAAAGGTACTCTTCTTGTTTTCCTCTCACTTTAGGAGAAGCACACAGAAGGGTGGAAAAGGAGGCTTTCTCCTCTCTGATCTAGTTGGTCCTACCAAGTTGGCTTACACTGGCTTGGTCAAGGAGCCACCCTCACAGGGATGAAGGGCCGGCCAAAGCACAGGATCTGTGGCATAGCAGGAGTTACCTGGGCCAGATTCCCACTGTGCTGAACCCCTCCCGCAATGCAGAACCCAATCTCAAACTCCTAACAGCACTCATCCTGCTGTTAGGCAGCAAGGCCTATGCTTCTCTAGCAATCCCATTTCTTCCCCAAAGAACTGTAGGACAAAGTACCCAAGAATAAGCACTCCCATAGCCCTGCCTGTGCTGAAGAGCAGCTCCATGGCTGCAAGCCAAATAGAAAAAGCAAGCACGGGACAGAGGAGTCAGTGCAGTGTTACCCAGGAGAGCCAGCACAGTCTCACCTCCCCAAAGAATATGCTTCTGCTTACACTACATTACTTTCAGCCAAAGGCAAGGAGACAGCTCAATAATGGATAGGAACGGGAACAACTGACAAAAGCAGCATAGAAAATATGCTGGTATTAACCGATAAATCCATATTATAAGGGCTGAAAGTGAAGTTACATTCTCTACTAGCACTAACTCCTAGAAATAGGAGGTTAAAAAGCAAAAATTGCTTTGGAAAGCAAAAAAACCAAATCCCAACTAATAAAAGTTTGTATGCTATCTGTAGCTATAGAATACACATAGAAGCTCATTTGTTCTGCTGTGCAATTCTAGTTGAAAAACAAAGATTTAGTAGTGACACCTTTTCATACTTTGGGAAATTATATTCTACTTGCTGAGGTTCTATAAAATATCTATTGAAACACTGTGCACAAAATCTAGAGAAATTAAATATAACATTCAACACACACCATTGACAATTACTATCTCAAAAAAAAGAACGATCAGGTGGGGGCAGAGAGGGAGAAAACAGAATAAAGATGTACCTTTCTGGCATTAGAAGATATTGTGTTTGCCATCAAGCTTTCCAGATAACTGCTCAAGCTAATGCCTTTAACAGTAATAATTGCTTCTTGAGTTAGCACAGTCCTGTAAGGGAATAAAGAAAGGTTAACACCTAAGCTGAACTAGACTAACAAATTGTCTCCTAGACACAAAGACACACACAAATATCCCTACTTACTTTTCTGGGTTTTCTGGATGAGGTGTGTAAACCAGTCTCTCGTCAACAGACACCAAGTTTGTGAGCGTTATCTTAAGAACAAAAACAGAGCTGAAATCCTCACTTCCCACCTTTCATTTTTCTGTTATCAGCAGCACTACTCAATAGCACTCAATTTAATGTGTACACAGAATATAAAACCCAGAACACAGTCAATAAAAAGACCCATAAAGGATGATGCATCTTCTCCTATCATTGATCTAATTATATCAAAGTTCCCATTCACAGCACAGAGCACCAACAGCTTTCTCTGAATGTCAAGTCTGATTTATGGCTGGCAATTCAGACAGGCTTTTCCAGACCACCATAATACCACCTGGACTAAACAGAAAATTAATACTCAGGAAAGGCAATGCCTCTTGTACAGAGATGAGGCCCTCCTACAGACAACCCCATGTTAAATCTGAGAGTTATGAGTTCCCAGGATACCAAAATATAGCACAATACTTCATTTACATTCTATGAAAAAAGGCATTTCATATTAAAACTTTTGTTGGAAATGGCAGAACTCATTCATCTAAAAGTCAAAGTATTTTACATGCCTTCTGAGAAATAATCTTGCATTTAAAACAAAATCAAAAATGTTTGATGATGAAGTATTTAAATAATGAGAAGAAGAAAAAGAGGAAAAAGAGTAATCTAAGACACTGATTAAAACATGTAAATTGTTGCCTCTAATGATGGACACATTTCTAATCTAAATGTTAAGAGCAAAACATCCAACTTCCAGAACAAATGATCAGAAACTTCTTAAGCCATCACTCACATTAGTTGAACAAAGCTCCATCTTTTTTTCCACTGGATCTACCACAGAATGTTCCTCAATGTAAGTCAGAGTTCTATTTGTTCCTAATATCTGAAGGGAAAAAAAACCACTAAGTACCAAACAAACAACCCGAACCTTAAAACACATAAATGCCAAGTTCTCAGTGACCCCAAATAAACACAAAGTAATTCATGGATACCAGAGGAGTGCGATCAGTGGTGAGATTTCATTGTCTAGATTGTATCAGCCATAGAGCATGGCACAGACCAGCCCGGAAGGCATTTACAGACATACACAAATTTCAGCTTTTACTTTGAAGTCAGCTCCAATTCAGAGGATGACATAAAAGTGCATCACACCCGTAATAAAGAATGAAGGCTGCAAAAACGTACCGCTTTTACAATACTGGGCAATCCCCACTCCGTGCTGAGAAGACGGTGACTGTGCAACCTCCCCTGGTTATCCAGGCTCCTGTCGAGGACATCTACTCCTACCACACATGGATTCATGGGGTTGGGGTACTTTCTCATAGCAGCTTTGATCACGGTATCCCAGGGATGTCTGTAAAAGGAGGGGTGAGAGTATTTGTAAGTATTCTGTATTCGATCGCAAGTACTCAGATGATACTAAATCAGGATATAGGTTGTGCAATATGGTACATGCTGTACAACTTCATAGCTCCCAGAAGTCCCTTTGGAATACAGTTATGCTTGGAAAGGCAATAAGAAAGTACAGACACACAAACAGAAGCAAAAATAAATTCTCTCCAGACTGAAGCAAGGAATTATTAATGCAAGACTAAGAAAAATGAAGGCAAGGGACAATAGTCACTCACTGCTAGAAGTGATGTTCCAAGCAGTGCCCACAGAGATGGTGGAAATCTCAGCTCATTCCAGAACTCCACCAGGAAAGCAACCTGACCTAACACTTAAGCTTGCCCTGCTTTGAGAAGAGGGCTGGACTAGACGACCTCCAGGAGTCCACCAAAAATTCTTGTGTAATTCTAAGCATATCAAACAAACTAAAGAGGAAATCACTGCGCTTTTTTTTGCTATAGGAAGGAGCAGAAGCTAAAGTGAAATTAAACTGTACTTAAAAAAGGATGATTGGGAAGTTCAAAATAAAGAAACAGATTTTTAGAAACCCCATCAGCTCACAGCATTGCATCTGCACCTACACTACCACTTCCAGCAGCTTGTTAGCATGAATTCCACTTATGGGTTCTCTACTCAGAACTGTTTTCATGAAACAAATTTTGATAACCTCAAACTCCTGGGATGAGAGCAGTCCTGCTACTCAAGGCTAGACCGTCCACACAGCTCTTGAGGTACTTCAGATATTTCCTTCTCAAACAGACGAGGCTACAGAAACCATGGACTTGATCCAATGGAGAAATTCTGTTATAAACTATTTCTATATTCAGAATAACTGACTGTCCTGACATGACAGCATTACAACCTTTAAAGGTATGTTTAAAAATTCAACAATTGGTATCTAACTTAAGAAGGCTTAGGGGTGCCAACTTGTACTCAAGAGTTGCACTTAGGGCCCTAAATGGATTTTATTTTAGTCTTAAAATAGACTGGTACAGAAGGGCACTGACAGTACAGCACTACAAGAACAAACAGAAAGTTGGAAAAATAAGTTCTTTTTCTAACAAGAAAAGTGTCAGAAAGCTTTATTGGTGCAAGCAGGAGAAATAGGAGGCCTCAATTCCTGCAGCAGAAGGAGAGCTGGAGGATTGTTCCTTGTTCCATCTTCAGTGACTATACACCTCCATCAACAGAAGATACACAAACTGAAAATGACAGAATTCTGTTAAATGTCCCTAAGCGATTGAGTCAGAGATCTGATAAGGCACAACAATATTTTATTAACCATTCAAATGAACTACCTACACCCACACACATTACGCCATAAGATGGGGGTGTTCTAATACAGAACTTGATGAGAAAATGTAAAACAAAAATAGCTTTTGCATTCCCTAGGTTGACAGGTAGTCACGTCAAACTCAGGAGCAGCGTCACGCTTGAGCAATCTCTGCCTGATATTTCCTGTTTGAAACCACAGCTCACTTACACCGGACCAATGCTGAAGTTGAGCACCGAGTACCTGCATCAGTGCAAGGAATTCAGTAGTGTTGAAGTAATTAAAGAAATTTAGAGCAACACATCTGGGATATTTTGTAAATATTTTAAGAACTATCACCCAGGGTGCTCTTCGGGCTTCAAGACTTTTAGGACACCTGTAGCGGGGGAGTCATCGGCGGTGGCATTCCCAGAGCTGCACCGGCACTGCTGAGCCCTCCACGCCAGCTCCCGGGACAGCTTGTTAGACACGTCTTGATACTTTTCCCTTTTGTTTCCTCGTTAAGCGAAGGTGGAACTGGATGGCCAGAACCACGTTCCATTCAGAAAAGCTCTGATGGAAAGAACACTTACTCAGAGAGCTGGCTGCTGGGCACCTCAGCGGCACTACCTGAGGCTAAGCTAAGGGACACAGTCATTCTGTCCATACCTCTTGGAATACATCATCGACTACATCAGTAGTTTGGGATTATATTTTTACTTATAGTGTGAAAGTTATTTTTCTTAAACACCCAGCCCTTTATCAAGCCACCACGCTGTCGGGCCAGCTCTACCACTCCATCCTGTTGGAATGCTACTCCCGAGGTAGAAGCCCAGGCGCGGCGTCCAGCCGTGCAGGAAGGAGCTCGAGACGATGCAGGACCGGCACCGCCGAGGCCCGTTCCCATCCTCCCTCCTCCTCCTCTTTGGGCCGCGCCCTCAGCATTCCTATTTCCTCCGTCACCCCAGCGGGGCCCGGCTCCCCCCGGTCCGGTGAAGCGCCGGGGTCTCGCCGCGCCCTCCGCCCCCNCAGGGTTCATCCAAGTTCAGCTCCTGGCCCTGCATAGGGCAGCCCCAAGAATCTCACCGTGTGCCCGAGGGCGTTATCCAAACGCTTCTCGAGCTCTGTCAGGCTTGGTGCTGTGACCATTTCCCTGGGAACCTGTCACAGTGCTCAACCACCCTCTATGTGAAGAGCCTTTTCGTGATATCCAACATAAACCTCCCCTGCAACAGCTCGCCGTGGAAAGGCGCATCCTGAGAAAGCACTTCTGCATTACCATTGACTGCCTGATCCCCCTGGTCCTCACAAACAAACCTTCACCACTAACTCCTCAGTACAAAGGAGACATAGAGCTCCCGGAGCAGGTCTGGTGCAGAACTACAACTATGATAAGGAACTGGAGCATCTCTCTCCTGAGGGAAGAAGGGCTGAGGGACCTAGGCCTGCTCAGCCTTCAGAAGAGATGTCTGAGAGGGGACCTCATCAATGTGTATATATAGAGGGGGGTGCCAAGAGGATGGATCCAGGTTCTTATTGGTGGTGCCAAGCATTAGGACAAGAGCAAATGGGCAGAAACTCATGCACAGGAAGCTCCACCTGAATATGAGGAAGAAGTTGTTTACCGTGTGGGTGACCGAGCACTGGAACAGGTTGCCCAGAGAGATGTGGAGTCTCCCTCACTGGGAAATACTCAAGAACCATCTGGATGCAACCCTGCACAATGTACTCTGGGATGACCCTGCTTGAGCAGGGAGGTTGGACCCGATGACCCATTGTGGTCCCTTCCTTTCCCATTTTGTGATTCTGGGATTCTGTGAGCTACCAGGGTTTTGGTTTAATCAAACCAGGAGTTTTGATTAAACACCCTAATAACAGCCGTGGGGATGACACGCAGCCTGGCACAGCATGTGCAGGGCTGTGCCCGGGGATGAAGTGACTGTTGAGGAATACATGTGGGGCAGTAGCTCCATTTGCAAGCTGCAGATTGAGATGTAGATGGAGCTCTCAGTGGGAGCCTGAGACAAGAGGCCATGAAGTGCCAACCCTTTGGTGGTGCCAGGTGAATGGACTCTGGGAGACACAAGTCTAGGGGTTCCTTTGTTGGGGGTCCCTTCTCAGAGGCACCAGCTGTGGCTGTTTCTGCGTTACTGCACCATGAATAAATTGCTTTATGGAATGAGACATTTGACACTCTGCCATGAGAAACCTGGGGTTGATCCAGAAAGAAAACCTGGCCTGACTGTGTGAGGGGAATCAAGTGGGACACCTGTGGGCTCACTGGAGCTGCCTGCTGGAAAGGGGCTCCGGTTCCAGCAGTGAATTCTCTGGCCTTGGGAATGTGACTGACAGAGAGTCTCATGAATGGTCAGACTGGGATGTTTCCTTAAGAGTGGTGATGCCAAACGCCTGAGTTCACCTAGAAGACTTTGCATGGACTCATTCTACAGTAAACACATTGATATGAAATGCCTTACATAGTAGGGCAAAAACAAGAGACAAGTTTCCTTATTTCGCAGCTTCAGGCTTTGTAGAACTTTACTGCAGAGTAAACTGGCCCTGGCAGCGAGGAAACCCGCCCTTCTCAGTGATGCTGGCCGGGCCGGGCTGGGCTGTGCCCTGCTGACTCACCCGCACCCTTGACTCAGCAAAAGGATCTGGACAAGCTGGAAAGATGGGCTGGGACCAACGGCATGAGGTTCAACAAGAACAAGTGCTGGGTCCTCCACTTTGGCCACAATAACCCCATGCAGCACTACAGGCTGTGGTCAGAGTGGTTAGAAAGTGGCCCAGCGGAAAAGGACCTGGGGGTGCTGGTCAACAAGAGCTGAACGTGAGCCAGCATGTGCCCAGGTGGCCAAGAAGGTCAGTGGCACCCTGGCGTGTATCAGAAACGGTGTGGCCAGCAGGACCAGGGCAGGGATATTCCCCCTGTACTCGGCACTGGTGAGGCCACGCCTCAAATATTGAGTTCAGTTCTGAGCCCCTCAGTTCAGGTGGGTGGAGCGTGTCCAGAGAAAGGCAACGATGCTGATGAAGGGGCTGGAGCACATGTCCTGTAAGGAGCGACTGAGGGAGCTGGGGGTGTTTAGCCTGGAGAAGAGGCGGCTCAGGGGTGACCTTACCGCTCTCTACAACTGCCCGAAAGGAGGCTGTGGCCAGGTGGGGGTCGGTCTCTTCTCTCAGGCAACCAGCGACAGGACCAGAGGACATAACCTCAAGCTGTGCCAGGTTCAGGTTGGACATTAGGAAGAAATTCCTCACAGAAGGGGTGATTAAATATCGGAATGGGCTGCTTAGGGAGGCGGTGTTGTCACTGTCCCTGGAGGTGTTTAAAGAAAGCCAGGACGTGGCAATTAGTGCCATGGTCCAGTTGACGTGGTGGTGTTGGGTCATAGGTTGCATTCGACGATCCCGGAGATCTTTTCCAACCCGACTGATTCCGGGATTCTGTGAAACCCGCCCGCCCCGGGGAGGGCGGAGCTCCGCTGTGTGACGGCGGTGGGCGCGGCCGGAAAGATGGCGCATGACCCTGGGGGCGGGGCCTCCGCCAGGGGGCGGGGCCGGAGGGTGCCCTTCGGACGTGGAGGAAATACAGGCGGCGGCGCGGTGACGTCAGCCGCCGCGGCCGGTGGTGACGGCGGGTCCGGGCGGCCATGGCGCACCGGTACCTGCTGCTGGCGCGGGGTGGCGGCTGCCGCCGGGGGCTGCCCGGGGCCCCCCTGCAGCAGCTGCTCTGCGGGAGGGGCCTGCTCGGGGGGGCAAGGCCTTGCCTGGCTCAGGTGAGGAGCAAAGACGGGGGCCGGGGGTCGAGGAAGGGCCGTGGTGGTGGTGGCGGCGGCGGGCCGCCCCGGGGCGGGGAAAGGCGCCCCGCTGCTCGGAGCCGAGGGCGTCTCTCTGCTGCTCGCGGCCTTCCCCGGCTCGTCCTCACCCCGTTCGCAGGACGCAGCCCCGGCCTGCTCGGTACCGGCCCTTCCGGGCGGCGGGGAGCCTGGGCCGGTGGATGGGTGAGTGGGCGGGCTGGAGCGCCGCGCTTCCCGAGCTGGAAGTGGCAGCCGGCTCCGTGCGGGACAACCTGCGGGCTCCTTGGGCTGCAGGAGAGTTGTCTTGCAGAAGGAAGACAAGCCGACGCCCCACAGTGCTGCTGCACGCCGCCGATATGTAATAGAATCTTAGAATGTTAATAGGTTGGAAAGGACCTTAAAGATCTTCTCGTCCCAATTTCTCTGCCATGCACAGGGACCCCTCCCACTACATCAGGTTGCTCAGAGCCCCATCCAGCGTGGCCTTGAACACTGCCAGGGTTGCGGCGTCCACAACTTCTCTGAGCAACCTGTTCCAGTGTCTCACCACCCTCACAGTATATAATTTCTTCCTAATATCTAACATAATTTCTCCTCTTTCAATTTGTACCCATTACTCCTTGTCCTGTCACTGCAGTTCCTGACAAAGAGTTCCTCTCCGGTTTCTCTGTAGACCCCCTTCAGATACAGTAAGGTTGCTGTGAGCTCTCCATGCAACTTTCTCTTCTCTAGGCTGAGCAGCCCCAACTTTCTCAACTTCTTTTCATAGAGGAGGGTTCCCAGTGGTTTCCCAGGTGATGTGTCCCACCTAACTCCATAGTTCTTCCGTTGCTTTCTCAGGGTCATGATTTGTGTTAGGTGGGTTTGTGGCTGTGTGAGAGACATGTTAAAGATTAATGACTGAGCGGTTTGTTTTGGGTGTCAGTGTTCTGGAAAAAAGCCTGGTTGTTTGCATCCTGGGATTGCGTGGTGCAGTGGTGCCATGGATCTGCACCTACTGTTGTGGTATTAACTGATAAATCATCGTGTCTGTGTGTTCATTCTTAGTAAAATGGCCTTTGCTGTCAGCTATTACAAGATGTGTACTACCCTTGTTGACAGCTCTAACACGGTGGAGGAGTGACAGGCCTGTGCTGCTGCTTGGGAAAAGGAAGATGCTTAATTCCTCTATCTTCCATTGGCATCTTGAGAGGTTTGCTTTGTTTTCCTGTAGCATAGAGTGGTGAACAACCACACCTTTATAGGTATGAAGGATGTCTCTAGGATAGAGATAGTGATAATTGTGAGGTGAATACAGAGAAGGATGTCAGTAGCTTTGTCCTCAGCATGAATATGCGGTTTGTTTTTAATGATGAATTTGGTTTTGTTTGATCAGAGCTGAACGTCATTTCAACAATAAATAAAACACTGTCAGCAGTGCTGCTGATATCTCAGGAAGGTAATTTTTGTTTCTTTCAATAAAATTCAAAGAGTTCTTATTTGGAATCAATCTTAGGAAGGGGACTTTGTATACATTCTAGCATCTGGCTTTTTGTGTAGGCAGCAAAACGAGGATCTTTGTTCCATAAAAGCTATTACTTTTTTAAAATTGATCTTTCTTTAAGAAAAAGTGGGTAGCTTAGAATCATAGAACCTTAAAAAGGCTTGGGTTGAAAGGGACCTTAAAGATTATCTAGTTACAACCCCCTTTGCCATGGGCAGGGACACCTCCCACCAGACCATGTTGCTCAGGGCACCATCCAGTCTCACCCTGAACACTTCCAGGTTTGGGGCATCCACAACTTCTCTGGGCAACCTGTTCCAGTGTCTCACCACCCTCTAGGAGTAACAAATTTCTTCCTAATACCTAATCCAAATCTCTACTCTTACAGTTTAAAAACATTTCCTCTTGTCCTAGCTCTATTTGCCCATGTAGAAAGTAACTTGCATTAAGTTGAATTTCTTCATCAGCTTTTTGTTGTGTGTTGTCCCCCTTGCCCATTATGTTCTTATGTAATACTTTGGTGGCTGTTAGATAATTAAGACTTTCAGCTTAATTTAACTTTGATTTGGAACTTGATAATGGATAAAACTGTAAACTTCCAGTTTTCTAGAATTAACGGATTCTCTATCCTATTTGTATAGCTAAGCAAGTGGACTTTCCGTTCCTGCTTTGTGTAGCCTCAGTTTTTAAAAAATGGATTGTACTTAGAGAGTTTTGTGAACTTTTTAAGTAGTTCTGCTTGTGATCTTGGGTTTGCGTGGCACTCTGGACTAGTAACATTTTATGGATTATTTTAACTCTAAAACTGACCTTTGTGTATTTTGCTTTTCTAGAATTTAACATTTTAAAAAGTCTTGATTTTTAGGATGGTGTCACAAGGTTTGCCTGAAAGAAAAAAACAGATTTTTTTTTTTTTGTTTCACATGCAGTGAAATTTTTTGCCTCTGACTGGGAGACACTTGGCAAGAATTTCCTGGTAGACAGCCCGAAACAGCATCCAGTCAAAATGTGCTTTGTTTGCTTTCTCTCTGTTTAGGCAGTAGGTGTGCTTATATCAGCTAAGCTTGCTGTGGCGTTCCCATTGCCAGACAACCCAGGGACAGGCCCCGTATCAGGATCAGTATGATCAGTTTTTGTGCTGATGTTTTACAAGAGTTCTTGAATATCTCCAGTGAGGGAGACTCCACAACCTCTCTGGGCAGCCTGTTCCAGTGCTTAGTCACCCACACAGTAAAGATGTTCTTCCTCCTATTGAGGGGGAGCTTCCTGTGCATCAGTTTTTGCCTGTTGCCTCTTGTCCTATTGCTCGGCACCATCGAGAAGAGCCTGGCTCCATCTTCCTGCCACCCTTCCCTCAGATACCTAAAGACATTAACGAGGTCCCCTCTCAGATGTCTCTTCTCGAGGCAGTCAGCTGACTTACTGAACATGCCATTAATTCAGTTGTTCCTTTTTCTCACAAAGCGACTTCAAAGCACTCAGCTCTCTGCATATTAACTTGACAGGTGACTCTGTGTGTTCATGGAATTTAGGATCTGTAGAGACAATCCAACAAGAAGCCAGTCCCGTTATTCAGGTCTGCCCCAAAGCTCCATCTGCTTATCCTTCTCTCTCCTTCACTTCAACTATAACTTAATTCTGTAGTAAACCCATGCTGGTCTAGCCCAGCCAGGCAATTGGATTTGGCTTACTTAAAGTTTTCTTTTAAACATGAGCAGTTGCTTTATCTTAGTTGGAGTAAAGCTTTCTGAATATTCCAGTTTCTTTGCAAATAAAAAGTAATCTGAATTTGCAGAAGAACTAAGTCCCTAATTTTTGTGTGTTATGGGAGACCACTGACATAGGAGAAAACCCAGTTGTTTCTTTAAGTTTCATCAGTTGCTGCAACTGCCTGTATTTGATCTATACATGGTCTGTGGCAAGCTCTTTTATTGCCATATACATGGATGCATCCTGCTTGTCCCAAAACTTCTAGAAGCACAGATGGAATTGCTTGCCTTGGTGGTCACAGTGTATTGGACTTAGTAGTTGTTCTCTGCTTAAGCTTCTCTCCAGACTGTCTGCACTGCACATGCTTCTCATAATCAGTAAAATACCCTCTTGGATTTTCAGTATCAGATTTTATTCAGAGACATGCAGAGGCACAAAATTAATGGCTTGACCAAGCAGCCCAAGAATTCTTAGCTCAGTCTACAACAAAAGCAAGCAATGAGAACGGTATTCCTCTTGGTTCCAGAAGTGGAACTACAGGGATGCTCGAAATAAGTCTAATGTATTTCATCACTTAAGGAGGGGTGGAGGGGAAGCTCCCAGACAGAAGATTTCTGGAGAGTTAGAGCATTCTGTTAATGATGGCAGCATGCTTAGGGTAGTTCTAGTGTGCAATTGAGTAATCAAAAGCTTCTTTAATATGCAAAAATAGGTTTTGTTTACAGCCACTGTACCTTGGCTGTAACACTGAGCTTTCCTCCACAGATGTAGTCCTAGAGGTGTTAGTCCCAGGTGGATGTTTGCTGTCTTGCAAGGATACTTGGAGTTGTGTTTTCAGGACCTGTTGCTTTTCAGTTAGTGTTGTTTATTTTTTGCATTTTACTATTTCTGTGGCTCTTAAGGTAAATAGCTCCTAATTAAAAAGAACAGGAGACTGAGCACCTTTATGGGGCAGAAGGGAATGGAGACAGAAAGTAAGTCAGTCTGTGGGGAAATCTTGGTATGGATATTTTGTTTCTCAGAAGTGTTGGAAAGGCTTGTGAAGGGGATTTTATCTAAAATATGTCCTTCTTGAAAAAATCAGGTATGATTTCTCTTTAATAAAATTGCAGTTTATACTTTTTAAAAGTATTCAGCTACAGTAGCAAAGTTTTCTTAAGAATTAATGAGTTCAAATATGTAGATTTCCCTCATTGCACTTAAATGATAAATAACAGTAAACAGCCTTAGAACAAGGTGCTGTAGGCTTAGGTTTGTTGCGGTTTTATAACTGGATGTTTACCCACATAGGTCTTCTTTTTGAACCGAGATTCTTCCTCTGTGTTGGTTCCTTAGCTGGATGCAAGAATTGTCTGCCATATCCCTTTATTTTGGATTCAGGGAGATCTCTCATATTCAGAAGCTACAACTTCTTAATTATTTGAAAAAAAGTTGCATATAAAACATGATTCAGCACTGTGTGCATCATGCTTTTACAGTCAGTTAATGTTGCACTTAAGTATCATTCAGCTGATATGATGAAATGTTTCCCATAGAAATCAATGTGTATTTAATGTTCATAGCTTGTAGTGTTTTCTGCTTGGTTTTTCTCTTTTAATAAAGAATGTTTTGTTTGTGTGTAAGGTGAAACTCTGTTCTTAACAAAGAGACTAAAAATTTCCTTGCTGTAGAATTTACTCATTTGATGAACTTTTCTTTTTTCCATTGTTGTCTTACTTCCTGGCCCACAGCAGTTACTACAAGGTCTGTTGCAAAGCAGTGAATGACTAGCTGCAAGTCTCTACTAAAGAGCTTGAAGATTTTTGTGGCATGTTCTTGTTGCTTTATATTTCTTTTTTATCTTTCAGCTCTGTGAACAAGTTACCCCTGGAGTTACTGCTGACAGAAGCACTGTCTTGGCAAGTGCAATTGCTGCTTGCAGAAGGCTTTTCTCTCAACCTCCCAAAGGTGACTATGATTTGTGAAATGCAGCTTACATGCCTTGCTGAGGACTGCACTCACGTGCCATTTAGGTTTATTGTCTGTGGGGAAGTAAGTTCTTGTACTAACCAGGCTTTAGTCTTGAGATGGAACATTTGATTTATGGGATTTTCAGGAGCTATTAAAGAATGGTGTGGTTTGCTCAACTTCACACTGTGCAATGGAGCTTTCTGTTGAACTAAGCTTCTCTATCTCTGGTTAAAAGATAGCTTTACTTCAGGTTATCAAATACATGTAGTATTCTCTTGTCAATGTAGTAGACTTATTTATGGAGACTGGGTAGAGCTTTCCAAGAACAAAGCTGGTTTTGCAGTCTGTGTGTTGCTAGCTTCTTTGCTGGTGTATACATTCAGCTTGTGACTACTGAAGTGTGATGACAGAATTGTAAAATAAAAAACAATTATGAGCTCCTTTCCTCTTTCTTAATAGGATTTGAAAAATATTTTCCCAATGGGAAGAAATCTAATGGAACTAAAGGTACACCGGGAGAAACAAAAGGTAAAAAAGCTGCTTGACTTCAGTTCTTTGTGGGGTGTGTATTCATTAAATTAGATTTTGGCATAACAGTTGTGAGTTTGGGTTTTAATTTTTTTCTTTATTTTTCAGGGAAGATATTTCTGTACCAGATTAGTTTAGAAGTGCAATTTTTTATGTTTTTATTATACATGATACGAAAGCAAAATAATGTTAATATTCTGGAATAGTATTTATTGTTATGCTTCTGTTGGAATGCCGTCCCTCAATTATAAGTTAACAGACCTCTCTTCTGGTCATAACTGTGTCTCTCTGCCACTTAATGGACTATATATCTGGTTTTCTATGGAAAATGCTGTTTCTCACGTCATCTAATTATTGTAGTATTGCAAACTAGTAAATATTTCAGAACATCTCCTTAATATAACTAATAAAAGGTAATGTGAGATTGGCATAAGATGTAAAGAATTTTATTTGTTTTTTGTTAGAAACAAAGCAAGCTAGTTCCAGACAACCTAGTGGGACTAGTAGTGGAGGAGGTGGCAGTGGTGGAAAAAAAGGTGGCAAGAAAGAAGAAACTAACTGGTGGACCAGATTACAGAAGGTTTTGACTTTAAATTATCTTTCTTTATATTACTGTCTTGTCTTCATGAAATAACCTTGCTTTTTGCTTTAGCCATGTTTTAGGACCATATTCTGATTGCCTAAATCTTGCTCAAGCCTCCTGTGCCAGGCATTTCTTAGCAACTGGCTCTAGGTGGCTCCCCACTCAGTGCCTTTCATGAGTAACTGTTTTGTGCATAACTCCAGAGGCATCTGCCTCTGGTTCAGGAATGTTAATGAAGTTTAAGCTGTGTGAATGTGGTTGCCAGTAGTCAGTATTCTTAGAGTGGAGCCTCAGACCTTTAAAGGCCTTGTGTTTTGTTTCAGTGTCAGTTTGTAAAACTTTCTGACCACACAATGCTCGTTAAATGTAGTTTGCTCTTACCTCTTCTGACCTTAATGGAATACTTATGTGAGTTTCCTTTTGAAATTTGTTGCCATTACCTGTGACACAAATATGATAGCACCTGATAGTACGGTAGTATAAAGAATACTTTTGGTGCACGTAATATTTTTCCTCCTTCTTGTTTGGTTTTTTTTTCTGTTAGTTTTTTCCTTTATTTTTTGTCAGTCTTGCATGCAGTCCTGGAGACCAAGGATAATTGTTTTAGAATGGAGGCAGAAAGGCCATGTAGTTTTTTTCTGAAAACAGTAGTTCATAGATCAAAACTGTTCAATTACTATTTGTAAAACACTTAAAGATTTTCTATTACTATAATTCCTCAGTTCTAGCTGAAATTACTGAAGTGTATTCATACAACAAAACAGACCTTTGTTTGACATTTTCTGTGGCAACCTTGAGGACAGGGAATCGAAGCCACAAGGAGATACCAGAACCTGTTTTTGCTATATGCTTACTGTATTACAGACTCTAAAATTTTTTTCCCCTCTCCATTTCCTAGGGTGACATTCCATGGGATGTCAGGGAGTTTCGGATGTATGTAGTGGGAAGTTCTTTTTTCTGGACTATGGTTGTATACTACTTCTTCTTCAGGGTCCCTGGGAGAGAAATCACCTGGAAAGACTTTGTCAACAACTATCTTTCTAAAGGACTGGTGAGTGGGAAGGGGAATCAATATGAAACATCAGAGTGCTGAAGAGGCTCATTTCTGCCTCCCCACTTACACTTGTGTGTTTGTGTCTGTAGAGTGAGAACTGGCTCAGAGTAATTTTTGAAGGAGAAAGGGATTAGCTTTCATTTTAATCAGTTCCTAGATCTGATGTTCAGGATAGATGGGTGGAGATTTATGTCATTTCAAGAGAGGAGGGGGAATAGCAGCTCAGGACAAAACTTTTGTTGCCTAGCTGATGTGGATGCTGGTTTGAAGGGGCAGTGTAGCCACAGTCTCCCTGGGTGTGGCTTTTACGGTACAGGTAAGCTGACTGAATGGCTTAAACAGACATGCTAGCTGCCTTGGGAAGAAACTTACTCCTAAGCTTACCACTTGCATGAGCCCATCCCTCTGAAAGAAAAAGTTTTCTGCTTGTTTCATGCCTGAAATCAGTTCCTTGGGGAATCTGAGAAGCTGTAGCGAGAATAGAAAGGAGGGGGGTGGGGAATGGAAGAATTCCTTCAAGGACAATACATTGGCATCCCTTCAAGGACAGTAAATCAGCCTGACTGTGTTGTAAAGTAGCCTCCTCTCTTTGTTTTCTCCTCTCATTTCTTCTTACCTGGAGCCACAACTGGAGCAATCAATTTTATCATCAGTATCCTATCTCTCTGTAGAACTTGGCAGCTTTCCACACTTGGAGTAATAGGTTGGTGATGCCGTGAAGTTCAGGAGATTGTCTTGCGCAGGCTTTTTCCACTTCAGGAGCCACTAGTTCTTTGCTCTGTTCCCTCCCTGCTTGTAGCCTCACCTGCAGATTAGGAAAGCATTGGTTTGCTTTGTCCTCTAGGTTTCAGACCTAGAGGGATTTTCTGTTAACACAAAATTAACCTTCCGTTACTTTGGTAAGCTGCTGAACAGGGTGTTTCTTACCTTTCTTTTCTAACTGATCTCTGCAGAGCTGCTCTGTATGCCTCTCCCCCTCTGCCTAGACTGTCTTACAATCTGTCCTGTTTTGAATTGGTGATTGTGTACATCTTGTGAAAAAAACCCGTACTGATAAATTTCTGAAGCAGGAAGACAATTAACTCTGTAAAAAGATTAGTTTAGCTGTTATAATGAACAAAGCCTGAAGCCTCCTTGCAGAAAAGCGTTGTGAAAGTAGGCCATTGCACAAAACCAAGTTTCTTCTGTTTTTGTAACACATAGTGTGGATATTCAGACAGACTAAATATGTAGCTATCGAGTGCTGTTGATTGCCGTAGCAGTGGGGAGAAGACTGCACTACTGGGGTCATGTGCTTTTCAAAAAAGGTGTTCAGGTAGAGCTGTGTGAAATCAGGTTAGCTTCAATTCTACCAAAAATGGCCACATGTAGCGAGTTCAGGGAACAACCTTACTAACGTGTGCAGTTCAGGCTCAAATTCTAGAACTAGATTGCTAGTTTTAAATGCTTTAAAGATGCTGAAACCAGTTATTTTATGGAAAGAGGAACAAAATATGGAAAAATCTTTAGTTGACTTATAAAGAGACCCTGTCAAATCCAAGAAACTAACCATTGGAGAAGACTTGTAAAAAAAGCTTAATGGTATACATCTGCTAAACCTATAGCACAGTTCTTAGGTTTATATAGTATCTGTTACCTCAGCTAAATACTTCTTTATCTAATTGATGTTATTGTGTTTAATACGGTAGCACAGGAAACCCTTTCTATTAGGGAAAACAATTTTAAGAGCAAAGTTAAGATTTCTCTCATTTTGCTCAGTTTGTTTTGGAAGCTGCTATAAGAGTTTGGAGTCGTATAACTTACTGTGTTTGGTGTTTGACCACTGAGACAACTAAGTATTGTTTAACTATTTCACTGTAACTGATTTTTGCTGAGGCATGCATTGGGTTTTTTCCTTGAGAAAAGGGTATGACATCAGTCTTTCAATGTAAATTCTGATGTGCCAGTATTCTTTTTTCCCGGTTACATACATGATTCCTAATGGCAAACTGTAGACTGTGGAACTATTCTGATATACATGATTAATTTTATTCTGCTAACTGGAAAACAGATTCACTTTTGGTATCTGAAGCTCTTAGCTGTGGTGGAAGTGCAGTGAATGTCCACTCTTCACTCAGGTTTTGTTCTTTTCTCCTACAGGTGGACAGACTTGAAGTGGTAAACAAGCGCTTTGTTAGAGTCATCTTTGTTCCTGGAAAGTCTCCTCATGAATGGGTAAACGCTTTTAATACATGTACATGAGACATTAGAAGCAGCAAAACAGTCTGTTTAGGTAAAGTTTGAGGCAGAAACTTGGTCTGGAGCATTCATAATTCCTTAATCTAAAACATATTTTCTGCATTACTGTTACATTATCCTTCATTGTGTGTTTCTCACTTTGCTGTGCCAGTTGTTTTGCCATAGATACCTTTAAACTATGACAAGTAGTTCCTTTCCAGCACTCTGCTCTTTAATACAGATGCTTAAATAGGAAGAGCAAGAAATTGCTGAAGGTTCTGTATTTTTAACTGCTGTTTTCCATCTGCTCAAGAAAATCACAGACTTAAATGCACATACTTTTGAATCTTTTCTATTCAGTTCCAGACTGCTTTTAGCCAGTTACTTGAGAAAACAAAAAGAAATGTTTGTTTCCAAAGTACTTATTTCATGGAGTTGCTCTTCTAGTAGCACAGTGAGGAATAGACTGATGCAGGTGGAAGTTTTCCAAAGAATGATACCCAGTGGCAGAGACCTATTAAAAAATAAAGAAAATTTTCATAGAAAATGTGGAAAATTGAAAGAAGCATTAGAAAAGCTTTATCAGGTTACCTCTTCTTAGGTGGTGGAGCTTTTTTTAGCTGTCTTTCTGAAACAAGGTCTGCAAGTCCCTCCTGGGTAAAGTGAAATCTGCAGCAATTACTTAATCAGTGGGTTTCAGTGTGGCTTATTTATACACCTACTCTTTAGCCCACATACAAACAGTTGCCTTCATTTCTCAATCAGTTAACTCCTGGTTTTTATTTTTCAGTGTTAGGATAAGGAGGGATAAGTCAGTCAGGTCATGGTGCAAAAGGGGAGATTTTCTTGAAAGACCAGATCTCAACACACTTTGAAAGTAATGTCTGGATTTTTTGTTTTGGTCGATGATAAATTTCATGCTGTTTTTTTTGTGAAGACAGCTTACTTGAAATCTAGTATAGACTGCAAAAGTTTTTCTTAAGGAAAGCAAAAACCTTTCTTAATCAGAAGGGCAGAGACCTTCAGATGAAACAGTTAAGTTGTATGGCTGCTATGTGTCTGGGTTCAGTACTCTGTATTATTCTGACTAGGTAGCTCCCTTGCAAAGATCTGTTTATTACTCCCTTCTGTTTTTTTTCTGGAGAAAATGCCAGGATTTCCATCTGTTTAAAGTGCCCCAAAATCACTGGGTGTTATCATCTCTGCAGAAGCAGTGGCAGATACAGTGTATTCAGGTTGGGAAGCTTCAGATTTTTTGTGTGTCTCTTACATCATTTACACACTTGATAAGGCAACTTAAACTTGGTCCACATCTAACACCTCCACAAGGAATTATCAGACTAAAAGAAGTTGTCTTGTAGTGAAGGTGAAGATAAGGCACTTTGTGGTGATCTTTGCTTTTTTCCCAGCAGTACGTCTGGTTTAATATCGGTAGTGTGGACACTTTTGAACGGAATCTTGAGACTGTGCAGCAAGATCTGGGAATAGAAGTGGAGAACAGATTGCCTGTAGTCTACTCAACAGAGAGTGATGGGTAAGAAGTTGCTTTAAAAAGTCTCTGGTAAAAAAATGGTTGTGTTCACAGCAAAGAAGTAGATTTGTAATACACACACCTTATGCTTCACTAGGTGGCAGTATTATCAGAGTAACAATCAGCTTGGGTTTATTTTTGAGTGTTAACTGTAAGAGAAGCTGTTCAGTACTTTGTCTATGAAGAAATCCATATCCTCTTACTCTAAATACAGCTTCTTATTATATAAATGTATGTTTACTATAACTCCTTTCTTCATTTAAGCCCTTCCTCCCAGTGACTTTTACTAGAGCAAGAGTTAGCCAGGCACAACAGTAGCGCTCCAGAGATGATGCTCATGTAGACTTTTGAAGAGACAAATTATATCATAGAACTACAGTATATTGGCTGAGATATTCTGGGCATCAATTTCTGCTCAAAAATGCAGCATAAGTCAAATTTCGTAGCCTTGGAAAAAAGTAAGAAATTGGTGATTAAGTAGGTCACGCTAATCTGCCTGTTAGCAGAAACTGGAAGATGTGTCATGCTCTTAGCTGTTTAGAAAAACAGTACTGGTTTACAGCAGACTTCCAGCATTGTTGCTTCCTCTTTAGGGAATAGTGGCTCTAATACTAGATTTGTGTTCTTTGTGTTAGCCTTTTGTAGCTGAATTTTATTGACCTGGACTTTAGAAGACAGTAAAAATGCTTCCCTGATGTGTTTTTCCAAATGGCTTAGAAGACAAACATAATCTTGTATCCCAAGAACTGGTTTCTTTTTGTTTCTAAGTGAGCGGTTTAAAAATTACTCCTGCTGGTGTCTGTGGAATAGGTTTTGTATCATCAGAAAGTTCAGCTTTGGGTGTAGTAGCTCATGTGATTAATGAAAATGGCTTATTTACTGCCTCTCTTGTGTTTTCATTCTTGGTACTTTGGTGTGTGTGTTTTGGTTTGGGGGTTGGAGGGGAATGTTTTGGTTATTTCTGCAGTGTGTTTTACCAAGCTGCTGCTGCCTGTTGGTCTTGGCGGCAACAGGAAAAATGGTGGCCTTAACTCTGGGCAATCCTGCAACTTCAGATAGAGGTTTTTATTTCCCTGTTCTACACACTGCCTGCCTCATTTTTCTGTTTCTTTATAATGGAGAATGCTCTTAAGGATGGTCCATAAACAAACCTGTTGAGCCCTTATGTAAACAAACCTGGGAAAAAGTGATGGTCAGGGCAACACAGTGCTTATGTGAAAAGGCTGCATGTTGGCCTGAGGCTTCTTATAACAGACTGCGAAAAGTAGGTCAGTTCCTGTGCCTTCTTCAGCCTTGTACAGACCTTTACTTCCTGAATCTCTCTTTCTGACCCAGCTCTGGTCCTTTCTGTTCTTCATGTGTGTAAATATATATATTGCTCTGCCCCAGGAATGCCACAGAAAACAGGAGGGAGCACCAGCTACATATAATCAAAGTACTGCTGCTCCCTGTTGGATCAGAATCTGCTGAATACCATAGTCGAGGGAAAAATCCTTCTTTTCCTCTTTATCCCAGAAATGTGGGTTATCAGTAAAGCCTGGAAATCCTGTGCTCACTTCCAACTGTGCTTCTTTTCCGCATTTTGTTTTTGCGGAGTGTGGCTAGAACGTCTCGTGAGCTGTTTGTTGAGGCTGTTCCTTTCCGCAGAAAAATCTGTACAGTGCTCAGACACTATGATAAAGAGGACTGTGTTAGAGTTTTTGGCTTGTACAGAGCTGTGCTAGAAAGCTGGAGGACAATGGACAATGAATAATAAAGAAACCCCCACATCTCAAGAAACCAAAACCCCCCAAAAAATCTGTGACCTTGAAAAGGAGAATGGAGACATTGAAAGAAGAAAAAAAAAGTAAAAAACTTAAAGACTAAGGGAAGAAGAGCATGTATTTTGGAGAGAAATTTCTGCTTGAAGTAGTAGCATACACTGATTATATGCTACTTAAGACAACTTATTTTGAGAATATAACCATTTACATAACTAGTCCTGTAAATATACCTTTGAAAAAACAAACTACTTCTGTTTATTAGGTAATGCAGTTTTTCTCTGTAAAACTCATCAATGTTACTTGATAACGGTTGGTTTCAAAACAAGCAACTATCAATATAACAATTTGTTCTCAAATTTATTTTGGTTGTTTCCCATTTGAACAACCTGCAGAAAACAATTCAAGTTAATTGAGTATTAGTATTGAATTTGTTTGCTTATGATGGAACCAACATCTTTTATGTGTTATTTGCAGTAGTGAATTTTTGTGATATGTTTTTCTTTTTTTTTGTTTGTTTTTCTCCACAGATCATTTCTCCTGAGTTTGCTGCCTACAATTCTGATTATTGGTTCACTGCTGTACACATTAAGAAGAGGTCCTGCCGGCTTAGGTCGGGCAGGGCGTGGAATGGGTGGACTTTTCAGTGTTGGTGAAACTACAGCCAAAGTCCTTAAGGATGAAATAGATGTTAAATTCAAAGATGTAGCTGGCTGTGAGGAGGCCAAATTAGAGATAATGGAGTTTGTTAACTTCCTGAAAAATCCCAAACAGTATGAGGATCTGGGAGCAAAAATTCCAAAGGTAAGGGAATGATGACTTAGACTTTATTTTTCTAGTAGTCCTCAGTATTCTAAACTGTACTAGGATTGTTTACATATGCAATGCTTTCCAGCTTCTGTCTTCTCACATTTAGAAAAAAAATAAATAGGCATTAAGTGCTAGCAGTGTAACTGTGGTGCCAGAAGACCTGCCTTGTGGAATACTTTATCTGTTCACATGGACCAGAAATGATACATATAGAGGTATAGCATCAATCTTGCATATACTTATTACAGAATTGCCTTTTGGCTATGCTGGCAGAGGAGCCCACCTGATGACACCACCTTTCTTTTTCTTGTGTAATAAGTCAGTCAAAGAGAACACTGTTCCTGTAACTCTAAGACAGCATGGCAGTGTTGTATATAATTTGTTTTTCCGTTTGCTCATTTAAAGGAGGGATTAATCTTCAATTATTTCCTTGCATGATTTTGACTGTGGTGAAAGAAAAGCCAGTGGACTCAATATCGTAACATATTATTTCATAGGTTTAATACTATGTTTTCTTCATGAGGAAAATGTACCTGTTTCTCTTGCAGGGGGCAATTCTGACAGGTCCTCCAGGTACTGGGAAAACACTGCTGGCCAAAGCTACAGCTGGAGAAGCCAATGTGCCATTTATCACAGTCAACGGCTCAGAGTTCTTAGAGATGTTTGTTGGTGTGGGTCCAGCGCGAGTAAGTCTTTGGCCTTGCTCTTTTCTTTCAGTACTGGCTGTTGAAAGGACCTTGTCAGGTTTGGGAGACAAACAGTTTGATTACAGCTGAAGTTCGTTCTTCTGTCCAGATTTCTTACAAGTGATGCCAGATGCACATCTAAATACAAAAATCACAGCTGGACCTTTAATAAAGGTTACTATGGCAGTTCAGAATCTGGTTTCAGGCCATTAAGGATGTGCCTCTTTTCAGGTGTTTAAGAACACAGAACAGCACTCTTCAAGCTCTGATCTGAAGTAAACTTACTAGCTGGATCAGAAATATGTAGCTCATTTGACTACTGCTATGGGAATGCCTCCTCCTGCTCTAAATCCTTCCTGTTTCTTTGAAGAACTTTATTCTCTTTTAGTTTCAAACTCTTAGCTGTAAAGAGTTTTCTAGGACACACAGATAAGCTTCTGGTTGAAATACAAGTCCAATGACTGATTTATGGAGATCAGGTGTTTTAAGTAACCAAATATATGTCTAATATATTTTTGTGCTTTTCTGCCTTAACTATCTTAAAACAGCTCATTAAAAACACGTTAAGTGGTATAAATAAGTTACTGATGATATTTTATGGTAATAAAAATTTGGGAAACTATTATGTATCCTAAAATAATAGTGATACTCCGACTTCTGTTGTCAATAGATACTTGAAATGCCCCAAAGCAAAGTGATTTGACTTTTCTGTACTGGTCTATGCAAGTGCTTTTACCCAGTGAAATCTGTTGACACAACTTTGGCTGGGAATCAAGGTTTCAACACAGTTGATAATTTCTGATGCCTATAGAAAACAACATGAGAGAGAGTTTTACTTTCAATTCCTATTAATTTATTAAATAAGGCAGTTGTTAGTGATGCTAAATTGATAATTTGTAAATTGGGATGTGCTACGACTAAATCTGCTTACACAGCCTTGGTTTCTTGGGTGGTTTTTTAGTTTATATGCATTATGGAAACCTTTAGCTTCCATAATGCATATACACTAAAAATAGTTGTATGCTTCTGGATTTTTTCTTATTCCCATGAAAAGATAGTTCACTTTAAGCATCTGACACTTGTTTATCTTGTTCCTTCGTTGTACTTTTTAAAAAAAATCTGGGTCACTTTCTGTAGTACAGCCTACTGTCCAAAATTTGCATCTCTTCATGTCTGCTGTACATTTTTTGTCATCAGAGAAGTCTTCTCTAATTGCATCACAAATGTATGACATAGTAAAGCTCTGAGGTGCATATAATTCTCACTCAGGTCAAAATTCTTCCATTAATTTTTCATTTCCTGTTTGCTCCAGTTCGATTCCTCAGTTGTAGATCTGTTGACTCACTGAACTGGTTTTAATGAGGTCCTTCTGATACCTTTGCAAGCAGAGCAACATTGCAATGTTGCATCTGAAAGTCAAGTCAGATTGTGCTGCAACTACCACAGTAGTTAGGTAATACCTTGTTTAAAATATGAAAGTCTTAAAAAAAATTTCAGCTATCTACTCATGTCCTGGATATTTTTTCCAGACTTTGAGAAGTTAATTAACTTCCAAATGAATGTTTGGAGGGGAATTAAGTAGCTTACCATTGCCTTGAGAGCTGGCTGAAGGCTTTGGAATGCTTGTTCAGAGCCATATCCAGTTATAGGGATATTGTTACTGTTACTGATGTGCCTCTTTCCCCTCCTCCCCACCCCCCAACTTGAAAGAGTTACAAACCAGTCTGATGCATTCTCTGTTCTTTTGTTAAGGTTAGAGACTTATTTGCTTTGGCTCGTAAAAATGCCCCATGCATTCTCTTCATTGATGAAATAGATGCAGTAGGGAGGAAGAGAGGAAGGGGCAACTTTGGAGGACAAAGTGAACAAGAGAACACACTCAATCAGCTTTTAGTAGAAATGGATGGTGAGTATTTAATGTCTAATACCACATTATAATAACAAGGATATTGGAAAGAACTAATATGCTTGTTCAGACCTGCTAACCAAGATGGGCATTCTAGCTTAAATCCAAATCGTGCCTGTTTTCTTGTTTCCTAAAATAAAAAATGGTGACTCATTTTGCTGCAGCCTAGTGTTTTACTAAAATTCATTCACAAAAAAAGAACCCTCATTCTGTATCTCCTAACTCTTTGTCGTACTTGAATGGGCCAAAAAATTCTTCGCAGTGAGACCAGTCTGTCTGTAAAAAATACAGCTAGCCATGCTGGTTCTGCAATTTCCTGAGCAGTTAATCTATTATTGTATTTTGAAGATAAAGCAGGATTTGATATAGTACTTCACCGAGCAGAGCCCAAGGCCATTTTCTTGCTTGTTACATAAAGCCAGACAATGCAGCAATAAATGGAAATATTTTCAGCTTTAAGATAATTTGTTTAA
This sequence comes from Dicrurus megarhynchus, assembly GCA_013399195.1. Taxonomy (NCBI): domain Eukaryota; kingdom Metazoa; phylum Chordata; class Aves; order Passeriformes; family Dicruridae; genus Dicrurus; species Dicrurus megarhynchus. Next base: position 1,164,387 of record VXAD01007225.1, read on the forward strand.
ACTGTCAGTTCTTACATGACCCTGTAAAGTGAACAGTCTTTATTTCTGTTTTTTGGTTTGGTTTTTTTTTCCACAGAAATTATATTTACACAGCTTTTTTCTTTATCACTTTTCTTTAACAGGATTTAATACAACCACAAATGTAGTCATTTTGGCAGGTACTAACAGGCCAGATATTTTAGACCCAGCTCTGATGAGACCAGGACGCTTTGACAGGCAGATTTACATTGGTAAGTTTACCTGGGTGCCTGTATCATCCTGTGTTTGTAGAATACTGCTGAAGTCACTGCAGCTAGTTATATATGTAACTTTCTTGCACACATTCAATTTGAATATATATGTGTGTGAAAAGTAAAACCATGTCTTTTATTTTAAAGGACCCCCAGATATAAAAGGAAGAGCATCCATTTTCAAAGTTCACCTTAGACCTCTGAAATTAGACACTGTCTTAAATAAAGATAACCTAGCAAGAAAGCTTGCATCACTAACACCTGGGTTTTCTGGTAAGTGACTCCTAATGCCACTGTTATTCTCCATTTACTATTTAAGCTGTAGATATTTGATTTCCCTACTAATTCTGGTTTTCTTGCACCTGATCTTTTGGATGGCATTTTATTTCACTGTATTTACGGGCACAGCCTGAAATTCTCTTTGCCTGTTTGAGCAAGTAGGAGGTTTCTGAGGGTTTCAAGTTTTGTCAGCTTTAGTCAGGGTGGCATGAAAAGGCAGTTTCTTCTGTCTTCAGTACAAGCAATTGAGAGGTTTCTGATTGTTATCACTCGTGTGTGTGTTCTTCCTTCGTTTGTCCTGTCCTTTGTTTGTTGCATTCTTGGACACATCTAGAGAAGGCCTGGGTTTTGTGGAGTTTATGTGCGTATTCTTTAGGGGAATTTATGTTTCTGGATGTAAAAGCCAAAAAACAGTGCAGAATTCAACTACTGGTCAACACAGATTTTAAATTAATTACATTATAAGCCAGTAATGAGAGTTCTCACATCCATCCTAGTTCAACACTTGTGAATTCTTCACTGGTTTTTGGTCTATATAAAACTGTTTTTCTGAGATTTGATTGTCAATGTCTCTGGCAGCTACAGTGATGATGTTTAAACTAAGTTATCTCAATAGCATTACTGCAAATAGTGTTAACAAAAAGTAGAGGCTTGAAATCGGTAATGTGAAAGGATATCTTCTAGAGATATGCCAATATCTGAGCTATACTGAATTCACATGTAGGAAATGCATGCAGCTAAATACATACTAGTTTAAGTATAATCTGTTGCAGACGGAAAAGGAAGGTGGGAAGTGTCAAACAAGTACTTCAGTGGTAATAAACTTTATTTTCTGGCTGTCTACCTATGAGAAAAATCCTAAAGCCTATAACTGTAGTACATGCATTGAAATATATCTTAAATAATTAAGCTATTTCAGAGCACATTACCTTGAATTTTCAAGCTCAGTGAGAGTTTATAGCAAACTAGTTATCTTTATGCTAAACTCAGAGAAAATTGTTGAAAAGGATCAGTAATTCTTGCCTTCTCTGCTTTTAGGTGCTGATATTGCTAATGTCTGTAATGAAGCTGCTTTAATTGCTGCAAGGCATCTCTCAGATGCTATAAACCAAAAGCATTTTGAGCAAGCAATTGAAAGAGTTATTGGAGGTAGGTGAATTGCATCAATTGTTTCTCAAAAGTTGTAATATGACAGGCAACTTCCTTTTTTATATGTTTAGGAAGCCATGCTTTGAATCTTTGTCCTGTTGTTCAGGGGGAGTTTTTTCCTCTCCTAAACACCTGAGATTTAGAAAGGAGCTGTCCTGTCTGTATTGCTGGCTTCTGTAACAGAGGAAGGGGTACAAAAAGAAATTTCATCAGGACACTTCTGTAATTTCTTCAAACTTGCAGGAGGAAAAGGATTTAGGGATGCTTTTTTATAAAGTGCAAATGTTTCAGTTAAATATTTGACCATTTGAATATTCTTAAGAACTTACTTTGAAACTAGAAAGTCTAATGAAGGACAAAGTTACAGTGAAACCTGGAAGATGCAAATTTCTAAAAGTTGCAAGTTTGGGGGCTTTTTAAAACTTTTTCAATAGATCGTATGCATGGCCTCTTAAGTATTGCTCACCATCTTTCCAAATGAGGTAAAGGATTTCAGAGGAGAAAGGTGTGTCTGAAACTATTAATCAAATTTATTTTACAAAGGTTTGGAAAAGAAAACTCAAGTACTGCAGCCAGAGGAGAAAAAGACTGTAGCATATCACGAGGCAGGGCACGCAGTTGCAGGGTGGTTTTTGGAACATGCTGACCCGCTGTTGAAGGTAAGAAGGCCAATTTGAACTTGTAATTTTAACAGTAGCATGGACAACATCTTTTTCCTTGTGGTTTCTTTTCCCCCCTAATGTTAAGAAGATATTAAAATATATAATCTTAAAAAAAGCAGTGTAAGTGTGTCAATTTTAGAGTACATTTTGGTTCATTTCTTGTAACTTTCTTAACTTTTTTCTGACCTAGCTGTTACATAGGTAGTATAAATGTAGTATAAATGTCCTTTGAGAATGAGAGCCGTGATCATCTCATGAGTCTGCCTGCCTTGACAGCTGCTTTTTCTCTGAGGCTTTCAGTACAGATTAATGGTTTAAGTTAGTCTTACCAGATTACACAGGTACTCTTCAGGAATATAACTATAAAAAAGGTAAATTTGAGTTTCAACTTGCTTTCTTTTAGGTTCACAGCTTGAAAAATTGAATGTAAAGGAAAAAGCACCCAATCTCCCAAACTTACTTTAACATTCATAGTTTTGCACAGCTGTGTTTTTAATCCCATCTCAAACTTAAAATTAATCTTGTACAATTTATTGCTGGAAGAAAGGTGATTAGTAAATGTGGAAACTCCTTAAACTGTTCAGAATGCTAGAGATGGAAAAATGCTATGTCTGTTACAGAGTACATGATGCCCAATACATAACTCTCAAGGAATTGTGGATTTTAATTAAAATGGTATTTTAAAAATATCATGCAGTTTTTAGAGAAGATACGACAGTGGTCTTACCTTTCTTTTCCAGATATTCTAGTATTGTTATCCCAGTTTAGAGCTAGCCAGGGCTTTTAAGGATAAAACACAATGGGGGCAAAACTGTAAACAGAATAATGTCTGAATTAAACCTCAAGGGTGAGTATGGTGTAGGTTGTGGTATTAAAAAGTAAGTCAAACTGAAGAATGTTTTTTGGTTTTTAACACTGTTCAGTTGTAGCACTCTGTTAATTTTGATTGTAGGTATCTATTATTCCACGTGGTAAAGGATTGGGTTATGCTCAGTATTTGCCCAAAGAACAGTATCTTTATACCAAAGAGCAGCTGCTGGACAGAATGTGCATGACTCTGGGAGGACGCGTGTCTGAGCAAATCTTCTTTGGAAGAATTACAACTGGTGCCCAAGACGACTTGAAGAAGGTGACCCAGAGTGCATATGCTCAGGTATGGGCTTAAGTGAGAATTTTTTCTTTCCTTTGCTGTTTTCTTTATCTCCAACTTAACTAATATTTTGATATGATGCAATTTCATCAGGTACATCCCTCAAAAGCCTAGTTTCAGAAAACACTGCATGAATAAATGTCATGGTGTTGTTTAGAGATGCTGATGACTCAAGTATTTTATTTCAGTCTCACAACAGCAGTCCATCCATTAGGCTTTGATTGCTGCCCTACATACATGTTGCAGTTGGATCCAATTGGATTCAATTACACGTGGAAATTGTATACTTATTTTAAAATGGAATGCAGTGCTCATATTTGATCATATCATCCTACATTTACAATTGCCCAGTGTGAGGATTCAGTTTGGATTCACACCTGAAATCCAGACAACCTTGTATTAAAGCACTATTTGATGTCAGTTAAGGCTGTGGGAATTAAGACATCAGTTTGTGTTTGTATCATATTAACTAATGTAGATGAGTAATTTAAAATCTTATCAATGCAGTGACTCACCTAAGTGTAGCTGTGTGCTGCACACATGTGTGTTACTACATTTCCTGCATCAGCACAAAAGATGTTATCTCATAAAACACTCAGAAGGTGAGCAAGAGACGTTTTGGAGTATACTTATCTTCTCTTGCACACTTATCCCCAAACCCCACCTATTTCCTGGTCTCTGGAGTGCTTCTTGTAGCCTCAGTTCTGGAAGTAAATGATATGTGTAATGATATCCTGTTAATTCTATGGGATCTTCAGTGACTCTTGTTCTATTTTAAATTAAAAAATAAGTCTACATATAGACTTTTGCACACGTTAATCAAAAAAATTATCAAACTTTTCTTAAGGAAGCAGGTTAAAATCTTTGATTCTAATGGTGAGATCTCTTTGAGTGCTGAATATTCATTATCATACCTATGTGGATCGTGCTAGACTGAGAAGTGCTGCTTTAGTAACCATCAAATTGATAGTAGCCATGGAGTGAATAAATAAATAGCAGTTTGAACTTGCTTCTGCCTCTGCTGGAGCAAAATGCAACTTAAAACATCCATATTTGGCAACTGGACAAGTCAGTATTCAGTACTGAGTCAAGCAAGATAAGAATTGTTTTCACATTTGTAGAGGAGTGTTTTGGGATGAGGAATAGGATATGATTTTTGGACTTGATAGAAAAAGATTTTCAAGACCCTCTACTTTAGTACTTAAGTCAGCTTATCTTTATGGATGAGTAGAATATGCTAAACTTTAGAAGTATTTTGAATTGGCAAAACACTTACGTTTCTGGTAAAGGAGACGAGTTTTACAGGTTAAGGAAGGCAAAAGTGGTTTTTGCATAATACCTTCGTATTTGAACAGCAAAGCACTATGCATACCACTAGTAACCACTTTGAAATGGTGTTATTTGTGTCCTTCACTTTAATCAATAAAAAGAAATAAGTGAAAGTCAACACATGTCTGTTAACTTAGGTAGACTTGAGTTTTCAGGGAAGGGTTGATGTTACAGGAAAACATTAGGTTATAGCAAACTGACTTCTTCCTTTCCTTTTTGTTGGCCTTCTTTTACATCAACATACACTAAAATCTTGCTGTCTCTCCTTTGTTTTTTTTTTTTTCTTCAGATTGTTCAGTTTGGTATGAATGAAAAAGTGGGGCAGATTTCCTTTGATCTCCCTCGTCAAGGAGACATGGTCTTAGAGAAACCTTACAGCGAGGCAACTGCCAGGTTGATAGATGAAGAAGTGCGGTCACTAATTAACATTGCCTATGAAAGGACATTAAAACTTCTGACTGAGAAGAAAGCAGAAGTGGAGAAGGTGAGCATTACAGTATTTTTAGCCACTTTAAGTTCCAGCTGGTAAGCCAAAATCTGAATTGAACTGAATTAGATTTAAAATAGTGACTATATAAGTATATGAGGAAGTTTGCTCAAAACCCATTTGATGTAATCTTGAGAATGCGTCACAAGACTTAAGTAAATAGAAACTTCCATTTGTGTTGGAATACCTTTGAGCATCTCACAAGCATGATTTAACATCCCTCCCTGCTTATGTGGTCAATATTCATTTGGAAAGTTGGAGGGAAGAGTCTGCCTACTAATGTAGGGTTTAGTAGATGTGATAGACAAGTAAAAAACTTAAAAACCCGAAGAAGAACTACAAGGGTCCCAATCTTTTGGGCTAAAAGAAGCTCTTGTAAGCAGGGACGTTCATATGATTTCTTTTCTCTGAATTCCTTTTGAGCGTTAATAAAAATATCTTTGGCTTCTTCTGTTCCTGTCCCTTGGCTGCTTATGATCTGCCTCGCTGCAGCCGAGATTCAGTTTGTGCGTATTCTCTTTCTTCATGCCACAAAACCTGATACAGCAAAAGGATAATTTTCTAGAATAAGCATCCAATAGGCTTACTGACAAGCCATAAATCCTGTTGTAGCAGGTCAGCATCCCAAAAGAGATCACTGAATGTGGTTTGTGCTGAACAATGAGCTCACTGACCCAAGGCTGCACACTACCCTGGTACAGTATTCACACATTGGTATTTTATGGTGCTCTTGAGCTTGTAACACAACAGCAGCCTGACTGAGCCATCCCCATTGAAACACTTGTTTTCATCTGTAGCTCCATGTCTTGCATCAGGAGCCTTTTGGCAGAAGTGGAGAGCTGCTGTTCTGAAGCAACGATAAAAGCAACAGTGACCCACAGTGAGGGCACTTTGCTAATCTCAAAAGCAGGATTAAAAATAAAATTGTGTTTGTTCTCCCTAAATACTCAAGGGGGAGGAGAAGAATCTTGTATCTGGTGAGCTCTGAATGACGTGTTTTTTCTATCAAAGTTAATCAATGCCAAATTAACTGCCTTAACAAACTCTTCCAAACAGGACAGCCATCTTAGGTATTTTATATGTGTGACATGACTACTTGTGCTATTCCAGGTTGCCCTGCGACTCCTGGAGAAGGAAGTGCTTGATAAAAGCGACATGCTGGACTTGCTTGGCCCAAGACCATTTGCAGAAAAGTCTACCTACGAAGAATTTGTGGAAGGTACAGGAAGTTTGGATGAGGATACTTCACTACCAGAAGGCCTTAAAGACTGGAACAAAGAGCGTGAAAAAGAGGAGACAACAGATGAACAGGTCGCTAGGCAGATCAGAGGAGGGATGCCATTTTAACTGTGAAGTGTGTGCCCACGTTGACTTGCACTCTGGAAGAGAAACAAACTCACCTAGTTTGTACTTCAAAACAAAAAAATATTTATTCAACCAAACTGTATTAGGGATGGGTGGAAGAGTGATCTCTTGGGATGAGATAAGGATGTTCTGCTTCCGATGTACGTGTGTGAGATCCTCAGTTCACTGGTAAAAGGCGATCATCTTTCGTTTGTCAGCTGGAGAAGCATACATGGGATTTGAGCTGCAGTGGAACGCCAGAACCGAGCCTCTCAAGCTTTGAAACAGTTCAGATTCATGCAGAAACTTTGTGGCACTGGTCTTTTTCCTTTTTTTTCCCAAATGTCTGTAAGCTTACAAAAATCAAAGGGTTTTTTGATTATTTATCTAAACTATACCTGTACGTGACCTGTTTCCGAAAAGAAAAAGAATCATACAAAATCGTTTGTCAAATGTGAAAGTCTGGTCGTACAAAGTACTAGCTTTGCAAAACTATCAGCTCTTTCATCTGACCCTTTCCCCTTCACATCATTTTGATTTTAGAGTTTGCAGAGAACTGCGATGTATGTTGACAGTGAAACTGGACACTTGCTTAAATATCTTAAAATGTACTCATGGTTCAGTGTCTTAAATTAAGTCTGAAACTGTTTGGCTCCTGCAGTTTTACCAGTCAGTTTTTTACAGAGTTCTGTAAAATATTGAACATATGAATGTGTTGTGTAAATACAGTTTGATTCAATAAAAACAGTACTTTTCTGAACAAAGCTTACCCTTTTTTTGCTGGTTTCTTGGTGTAGAATTCAGAACAATACAAACCTCTGTTAAAATAGAGTTAATAGGGTTGTGCTCACAAATACCAAAAACAGCAACCAAAACCAAAGGTGATAAATCAGATTGTCAAGAGTTTCATACTGGTTTTCTGAACCTAAAGTGATGGAGTTTTTCCCCTGCTTAGTTGAATACAGTTCTTTTAGTAATCTGCTTCTGGTTGTCTGCTGCATGCTAGGGATTCATTAGTTGGAGAATTCAGCTGTTCAAAAATTAATGGCCTCTCTGCCCATCCCAGCAGAAGACAGGGAAGTATGGTTGGAGGGTGGAGTGTTGGTTAAGTGGGGAAGGAATATGAACCAATCTTCCCTGCTAGACCAAAAATCCTTTAAGGGTGATGAGTCAGAGGGCAGGTTAAAAGGATAACTAGTGACTGATTCCATCTGTATGTTGCAACATACTGGAAAGCAGTAGGATAACAAAGGAAAAAGTTTGTCTGAAGGTTTAGGCCCTTGGTTCTAAAGTTATTTGAGTTAAATTATTTATGGAAATTATTCTTTTGGATTTTCTTTTTCTTCATGATGGAACTTGTTTCTATCTGTGATGTTACCTGGCTTTACAGTGAAGAGGAATGAGGGAAACAGAGCAAATATATCTATTTGGGGCATAGTTACTGGGCATTTTTAGTTGTTAAATGCTTCTGTTACTGAGTTTGTTGAAGAATGAATGATAAACAGGAAAGCAGCCTGAAAAAACAACTTCATTTCCTTAATTATTGGAGTCAAAGTTTAGAATGATTTATTGCAATGGTAAAATTCTATAAAATTCAAGTCTCGCACACATGATAAAAAGTGACTGATTTCTGTGCTTATGCTCTAGGTTTGTGTCTTGCGTGTATTCTGCACTAATGCCTCGTTTGTTCTCACCCCCAGTTTAGCTCAACTCTTCTTTTCTGGGGTATTCTGTTTGTAGCCAGTGCTGAGGACTAGCTGTGCTTATACAGTAAAGGTCAGAGTTCTGCATTGCTTCATTCCTTGCTAAATAAAATCAACAGAAAACACAACAATCAACCACCCAACTCCCAAAACCCTTAACCTGAGTCTTCACAATGGCACTACCGGACTCTGAAAGAATCATCTCCAGGAGATGATTTCTCTTACTCCCTGTTTGTGTCTACTTATAAATTCCACTCTTGTTTTGTTGCAGCATGCAGTTAGTAGGTGTATGATAATGGCCTTGCCTCTTTTTTACCTTTGCCTCTGTTTTAGAGCATTAACTTGCTTGCTTAGCCTTACATCAGTAAGTCTTAATATTTTGTGCCAAAAATAGCAGAATTTGACAGTATTGGGATTTTGGAATCAAAACGAGATACAGAAAAACAACAACAAAAAAAACTGTTTGGGCGACCTGCTTCTTTGAGGAGGACTGCTAGCTTCCTTCAACTCCCAAGTTTAGGATGTCAGGTGGTTGAACATAAATCAAGAAAATCAAGTTTAGTTTGTGCTGTGGCTGCCAATAATGCCAGATTAATTTTGTTGCGAGCACATTGAGCAGTGCTGCTTCAGCTACCAGGGGCCTGTGCAGCACTGAGGGAGCTGAGTTCCCTGCTCCTCCCAGCACCAGGAGAAGGAGCAGGTCTAGACCCTCTTTCCCAACCTGACTCTGTTCCCAAGGGGTGACCGCCTTTTCCTAAGGGGATACAACTGCAAGAGAAGGAATGAGAGCAGTGATCTGAGCAGTAATCGTGGGGTGCAGAGGAAGCAAGAGCCTGAGGTGGTTTGGTTAAGGTGGCATGTGCAAGGACTGTCCTGACTCTGAGCTGAGGACCTGCCTGATTCCTTACGGCCTTTGACCAGAGCGACTGTGCAAAGGAGCTGGCCCATTGGATCAGATTCCAATTTCTGTCCTGATGCCACACTGTCTTCCCAGGCAATACCTTGCCCACCCCCAGTTTTCAAGTGGTGTCAGTGGTGTAGCTTGCCATTTTTTCTCCTCAACCTAGCATTGTGTTTGTGTCTGGGCAGTACTGGGAGCTGCACTTCTACGCCTCCTGGGGTCTGGCTTGTCCTGGCAGCCTGCTGCTCGGTATTGCTCTGTGGCCAGGTGCAAAGCCCTTAAAAAAAAGATGGTAGGCTGGGCACAGAAATAAAAGGTGCCAGAGACTAGGCTGAAAAACTAGAGTGGAAATGAAAAACACACAGGTGAGGAATTTGAGAAGAAGAGGAACGAATCCAGGTGGGACTGAAAATGGAGATTGCAAAATAACAGAGAAGCTTGCAAGAAAAAGGCAGGAAGTTATTTGGAAGGAAGTGCAGCTGAAGGAATTGCTCACTGAACTTGCTACTAAAACAATTTTCAGTTGTATCTCAGGAAAGGAAAATGATTAGAGTTGATTGACTGAAGAGGAACAGGAAGCGTTTGTGCTTCCCGGAGCTCTGTTACTGCTTATGCACAAGCTGGTCCTCCGATGATCCTCCTGCTAGAGGTTCCTGGGTTCATTATGGGTGGGAGGGCTTTTTCCCCCCAGGATCAGATGTAAGAGCTGTCTCTTTTTCTAAAGAGGACATTCGTTAGCCTTTTCCACCTCCACACATTCTAGAAATTCACATCAAACAGTTGCAAGTAAACACATGTGAAAGAATGGGTGAGTCAAAGCAGGATCATTGTGAGGTCTGGATTCCACAGCCTCATAGTCTGCATTTTGAGTCAAGTGTATGAAATGCAATAAGGAACAGGCTGGTTCACCAAGTGAATAACTCAATTATTTAACAATGCCAAGATTTCTGGCATTTTAAAAGTATAAACTTTTTTTTCACAGTAATACCAGAATTTATAACTTGGGCCTAGTTATGAAATCTGTATTACAACAAAATGCAGTTTCACACACTGTAAGATGGTTAATTCTGTTTCATTCAGCAGAAACTATGCTAGTGCTTTAATTGGAAAGTCTGTGCCACAGCTGTGTGAGGGCAGGCATTCTCCTCCCTTTCAAAGCAAATAGTCAACCATTTACAAAGAATCAACTAAACGTTGAAGGTTAATGGCTTTATTCCCGATGGATTTTGTATTGTACTGCATGGTAATTTCTCTTTAATACATATTGTGTTATAACTTTATCTCATGCTGTGATTAATTCATAGCCATAACTCATATTTATAAAACATGTATTTAAAGGTGCTCTGTGGCTATTCATAAATCCTTTAGGCATCACTAGACATTGCAAAGAATGTGGCCCGTGTGAATTTGCTGACTCCTACTAAAGACAATCAGCCAGGCCCTCCCAAGCTCTACCTCTGTGCCAAAGCCAGTCAGGTTGGCATGTTCCAGCAGCTGTCTCAACCTCTGAAGCACTTTCTGTGAAAAACTTGATTAAAGCTAGTTTAGTTCCATATCTGTGTAGAATAGAATTGGGCAGACAGCTTCAGGTTATATGATTAACAGTTGCCTCGTTCATATACTTCCTCAAGTGCTGTCTCGATCCCTGAATCCCAAACTAGCAAAGCATCATCTTGTCAGGAGCGGTGGACCTTTGGAAATTTCACTATGTTTGTAAAGTGCCTTTTTAAGTATTGAGCAACACTTTTGCTTAGAAAGTGTTTCTGAAAGCAAGGAGAAAAAGCAAGAGCTCTTGAAACATATAAAGTTTGGCTTTCCAGAGGTTTTCTCCTTTGTTTGCTTGCTTTGTTGCCTAGAAACTGGCCTAAATAAGAGACTCCAAGTCGACAGAGTGTTCTCTGGTCGAGGCTCTCTAATGGAGAAGGGCTGTTTAATTGATATGAGCAGAAACATAAAGCATGCACGGAGAGCGAATGCCCAGCAGTCACTTTGTCAGCTGGCTTACGCAGGGACCCTTCTGGCTTGGCTTTAGTGTGGGCAGATAAACCTGTTCTTCATCTTTCATTTTGCCAACTGTTTTGAGTATTGTGGATAACTGCTCTTGTACTTTAACCTTTACCTGTCCAGTTGTTTTAACCTATCTTGGTAGCAATAGATGCACAGCATCTATAGGCGTGGTGAACTTACAAATCCAGGCACTGAGATCTGTTGGCACACAACCTATGTCCCCTCTCCCACCATGATCTGTGGAATACCTGGATTTCAGCTACATGGGCTGGGTGAAATAGTTAGGAATAGCATCTGCAGCTGGTGATAGCCAGGAAGACAGGGGACCAGCAAGATACTGGGGTGCCACTTTAAACCCCAGGGATTCATGAAGAACACATCACAAATGGAGGGATTTCATATATATCATCTGTGATTATTCAGCAGCAGCAAGTGATGAAGTCACATAACACAAATCCAGCCTCCAGCTTGCAGCTCACTGGATATTTATGTAGCATTAACTGCCCAGAACACTTCTGCTTGACAGGCTGCTATTCATTTTTATTTTATTTTTAGAGGACTGGAATCAAATATCACTGTTAACAGTTACTGTACAGAATATCTAAAAGCTTTTTATTATGAATAAATTTTGTTTCTGGCAGTTCAGTATTGTACATTTGGTACAGAATGAATACTTCAAGCTCACAAGATTTTCTTACTCATAACTGGATGAAAATAGTGCAGCTCTAATTTGTAGATTTTCATGCCTATTTTACATCTTCTCTTCTACAGCTTTAGGGATGACAACCCTAAGGAAAAAAGATTCCAAGCTAGCAATCTCCATGTTCAGACACTTAGGTCAAAGTCTTAACTGAATGCCTTACACTTGTCTCAAGAATAGTAATGGCCCGATTTCCAGAAATGCTGAATGTTCTCAGTGATCCAAATGCACTTGAAAGAGCACTTCTAATATCTGAAATTCATGCCCCCCCCTTTTTTTTTTAATGTAAGTATGGATTTACAAGCCTAATTATCAGAAATCCAGATTTGAGAACTTGGCCTGGAAAAATCCCGCATCTAATTTTTTTATTCATTGATCTCTTCTTCATCATCTTCAAACGCTTCCTCTCCATCATTTGCTGTTGCTTCCTGGTATTGCTGATACTCTGAAACCAGGTCATTCATGTTGCTTTCTGCTTCTGTAAATTCCATTTCATCCATTCCCTCTCCTGTGAACCAGTGGAGGAAGGCCTTTCTCCTGAACATGGCAGAAAACTGCTCGGAGATCCTTTTGAAGAGCTCTTGGATGGCAGTGCTGTTGCCAATGAAGGTGGAGGCCATCTTGAGGCCACGGGGAGGTATGTCACACACTGCCACCTTGACATTGTTCGGGATCCACTCCACGAAGTAGCTGCTGTTCTTGTTCTGGATGGCCAACATCTGCTCGTCAACCTCCTTCATGGACATGGGGCCACGGAAGACGGTGGCCACTGTCAAATACCGGCCGTGCCTCGGGTCACAGGCTGCCATCATGTTTTTGGCATCGAACATCTGCTGGGTGAGCTCTGGAACAGTGAGTGCTCGGTATTGTTGGCTGCCTCGTGCCGTCAAAGGAGCAAAGCCTGGCATGAAAAAGTGAAGGCGCGGGAAGGGGACCATATTTACTGCCAGCTTCCGGAGGTCAGCATTGAGCTGGCCTGGAAAACGCAGGGATGTGGTTACCCCGCTCATGGTGGCGGAGACCAAGTGGTTTAAATCACCGTATGTGGGAGTGGTGAGCTTCAGGGTGCGGAAGCAAATGTCATACAGAGCTTCATTGTCGATGCAGTAGGTTTCATCCGTGTTTTCAACCAGCTGGTGGACCGAAAGCGTAGCGTTGTAAGGCTCCACCACTGTGTCAGAAACCTTAGGAGAAGGCATGACACTAAAGGTATTCATTATCCTGTCTGGATACTCCTCTCGTATCTTGCTGATGAGTAGGGTTCCCATGCCAGACCCTGTCCCTCCTCCCAGGGAGTGAGTGAGCTGAAATCCTTGCAAGCAATCGCAGTGTTCACTCTCTTTTCTTACTACGTCCAGTACAGAGTCAACCAGCTCTGCCCCTTCCGTATAGTGTCCTTTGGCCCAGTTGTTTCCTGCACCAGTTTGTCCTAAAATAAGATACAACAGGGAAAGAAAATATACAAAATTATTGGCAAGGTTTGATAACAGCACACTAAATGGACTCACATCTGTAACAAAAGCTGCTATAAATCTGTCAGGTAGATAATTGTGCTCTTCAGTTCTGCCTACAAATATCTCTGAAGTCTCAACATAAACTTTTTATACAGTCTCTGGCAGTTTTCATTAATGCCTTTGGGTGTTTTTTTGGTTTTTTTCCTTCGTTGTCATTTTACTTTCCATAAATGCAAAGATGGCCCTAACTCCTTGTTTTGAAAACTTTCACACTCCCAATCCTGATGATTCTGTAAACACAAGATGACTGTTTAAAATTTAAATACTTTCTGTCTGTAAGGACCGTGATGCATGGAAAGCTAAATCGCAGATACATACATCTCAATGAAAATGAGAGGTTCTTGGACTGTTCTTGTGAGTCAAAGAGAAAGCATTGTCATTCAAGAATAAAGCTGGGCTTCAGAAGCCTATTTAACCTGTTATATCAGGAACTATAGCTTTTTAAATTCATGGTTACCTAGCCTGAATGAAAACAGTGATCCACAGAAGCTTCAGGGACATTATCTCAAAAACTTGGAAGTTAAGTGCCTTTTAGGTTTTACTGATTTCCTTACAAACTCACTGTTCTTCAGGGTATGTAAAATGACTTGCAAAATTGGATTACTGATATTTCAGAAAAGTGATGAACCCTTTCTTTTCTCCCTAAGGCTTCCATTTTCGTTTTACGTGCTGCTCAGTTTATTAAGATAAACAGTGTGGATCATTTGCTAGAGATTGTCACTCTTTTGTTATTGCTTAGGTAACAAGGAGGATTAAATTGGGGAATCAGTTTTTTAGTAGTCCTGTTCCACACAATGACTGCTGTATACATACATTGTGCCACTGAACTCACTTGGGGTACTCCTGTGAGTGGTATTCAGACACAGCAATAGTTTCAGAATTAAGTATAGAGCTGGCAAATTCTGTGTTGTTCCCCAAGACCTTCCCCTCCCTTCCTATTACCATGTCTGATTTCAATTCTCAGGGCACTGTGTTGGTGCCAAACATATGAACCAGGGAAACTGCTGGCTGGGACACTTTTGAAATACTATGCAGTTTTTTTTTTCACTGCATAAATGCTCAGTTTCCTCATGGTGTATTTGGTTAGTTAATGCATTGTTCTGTATGTTGCTATAGTTTTCTCTCTTTGAGCCTAGGGAGCTCAGCACTTCCCGTCCAGCTGGGCAAAGCACAAAGTCATATCCTTCCAGAATTAAATATGTTTGTAAGCACCTGCAGTCTGCTTGAGCAGATCCCCTACCACAGATAGGGAAGCACTTCAGGCTGCACACAAAAAAGCAGACATCACTCCAAAATGCAGAAGGCATTTATCTCCTAGTGGACATAAGCTCTGATTTTAGGACAACTATCAGCTACTCCTGTGGCAACACCACACTTCTTCCACTAGTCAGCCATGTGCTAGGGTCTCCAGCGGTTTCATTGGAGGTTTCCTGCTTCTACATCCAGTTACCTTCCAGAAGCACTGGCTCTACAGCACTGTAAGACTACCACAACACAGAACATGTACAACAAGCCCTGGAAGATCCAGACTTCTTACCCCATGACAATACTGTGCTGTCTGGAGGTGCCATGGCTCTGACAAGGCTGCCACAAACCTGGAAATCATGATCCTGTGAAACCTACCGGATATGCTCTCCTCTTATCAGGTACCTACCTGACCTCTGAAAATCTAAGGGAAACACATAAAAATGATCAAATTTCACCAGGACTAAACTCTCTAGGTGGAAAGTGAGCCTGTTCCCACAAAACTCAGGACCTGGCAAATCTTTCGCCAGTCCTGGAAGCCCATCCCCAGCATCCTGCATCTGTCATTTGCCGGGATCTAAGGAAACCTACATGAAGCAATCCCAGCACTTATCTGCACTCCTGGCAGCTCCAGATCCCTCTACCACTATTTCTTTCTCCAACACACTGTAGGGTTATCACACATGATCAGGTTGAGCTGCACATGCAGAAGAGCCATTTGTCTAACAGTGAAATTTTTTTTAATCCTGAAAATAGCACCTGTTTCCTACAATCTTCTTTCACTCCTCTACTCTCTTCACTCAAAATATAAGATAAACCTGGTAAAAGACATCAGTAGCTTGCACGTTAACACTTAAAAGGCTGGCGTGAACAGCCCTGCTGCAGAACTTGCCTTTGATTGCCAGACAGCTATTTTGTGGTTGCCCCCATCAGTTCATACAAATTAAATTGGAGTGGTATCTCTGTAGCAAATCTAGCAAGGGTGTACACAAGAAAAGAACGACAAATGCAAAAATGTACAAATGAAAACTGGTTAACAGCAGGAGACACATCAGAGTTCAGAGCAGCTCCTGGTAGGCAACTCTGTGCTGCCAGAAGGCCAGGAGGCCTGCTGCTCTCATACAGCAAGATCATTCCACCTGCAGTTCTTCACCTTTTAAATCACTACCTTGTCAATACACACATTAAAGTATGAGGATTATTTTGCATCCGTCTCAAATCTCTTGTTGGTTTGATATAAAATTCCTGTATCTGGAATGTGTGACCATGTATTCAATATACCTGCACGAAATCCTGATTGGTGGTCTGTGCTTACTTGGGCACATGCAGGTTTATACAAGCAGAGAAAAACATCCTCATCAGAATGAGCCCACACAGCCTGGGGTACAGCGAGTATGGGACTGCCAGCTTCTGCCACAAAATCCTTTGTAGGCCCAGGCCAGATTTTTAAAAGAGAAAACAAAATGCTTTGTTGGCTTTTGACACAGAAGATCATTACTTCAGCGCTCAGCCATTCTACATTATTCAGCAGGTTGGGAGGACAGTGCCTGATGCTGGCAGGGGCCTCTGTCAGATACAAGTTGATCACATGCTGTTGGTTCATTGTTATCTTGGCAGGAAGGGAGTATAGCAAACTGCACTATTGTTGAAGACATTCTGAATTGATTTTGCTCTGGTTTTACTGGTGGTGTGCCAAACTGTAAAGCTCCAGTTCAGGTATTTCCATAGGTCAGGTGAATTCACATTCAGAGGGCCTGTGTGGTTCATGCAGGTGAAAGGGAATGAAAGGAAAATCCTGAATACAGAAAAAGACTTCATAAAATTGCCTATGTCCGTGGCTTTTCTCCCTAAGCTTACTTCTACCTGTTGTAACTTACAGCCCCTTTGGAAGAGACTCTTAACATCAGGGAGTTTACAGGAGAATAACAGTTTCAAGTCAAAGAGTTAAAGAGTTCTGTATGGCTTTTTGACTCCGACTCCAACCCCAACAACCCAGACTTAAGCTTGTTTTATACCACCCAAATTATGTTTATCTTTCCTCTGTCTGTCCCTGGCATTGTTCCTTCCTTATGTTAACACAACATACCAAACTAAGTTCCAGCCTAAGCTTGCCTTGTCAGGAGGAAATGTGTTTGTGGCTAGTGCAGACTTGGAAAGCAAAAGGACATGAAAGTTCTCATGGTAGCTTTCATTCAGACTTCCTGTTTCAGCAAGTGGCTCACTTAACTTCCACATGCTGTTTCTCCTTTAGAGCAAAGGGACTGATAATGCTTCTGGACTTCATAAGGATGCTCTGAAAGGGTAAGGTGCATTTTTAAGCTTAGATGGAAAGTACTACAGAAGTCCAAAGTAAAGCAGTAAAAGCAAAACCAGCCCTCTGCAAAAACACTGCAAAACCAGAATGTCTCCACACACACTCAGACTGCTCCTCATTATGCTAGAAAATAACCCAGTAACTGTCTACATATGTGTTTTCCATATTACAGCTGATCTTCTTTCACTGCTACTGTACTGCAAGGATCTGCTGAAAAAGTTTAATTACACAGCCTAAAAACAATTTAGTGCTCAAGCATTTAATGTGAATTCAAGTGAGGAGAAGTCTGGTTGGTTTGTTGTTGAGGTTTTCCCTCCCCCCTACATTTTCTGCAGAATTTCCATGCATTTTGTTGTGAAGAACTGGCCTTAGGATTTGTCTGGAGTTCATGTATGTGGAAAATAAATGTATTTTATCTGAATACCTATGGTATTTTCCTATGGAAACTTTCAGCAGTTTGCTAACTGAAGGAATGATCAACAGAAGAATGACTTTTTCTGCTAATGGGATCTTTTGACTGGCTTACAGATAGTTGCAATTCTGTTGTTAGCTAGTAAGATTTCTCAGTGGGATCACTTCGGAACAGGGAGATTGAATGCTTTTTGGCCATTCATGTGGTAATCAAACAGCTGTTGAAGAGCTTTGTTTTTTAAAAGGAAACATCCACATACCAAAGATGAAATTATCGGGCCGAAAGAGCTGACCAAAAAGACCAGACCGCACACTATCCATGGTTCCCGGCTCCAAGTCCAGTAAGACTGCTCTTGGTACAAACTTGTGGGCTACAATAAAAAGTAAGCATGCCCTTAATGTTCAGAAATAAGTTAACACAGTTATAGCTTTTAATACACAAATATATCTCATATTGTTAGTCTAATATATAGTTCATACATATATAAGTACTTCCTACGCAGAAAATCATGGTGGTGAAAAACCCAGCTCCGTAGGCACAAATCAATTCAGCTTGAAAAACAGACCTGACATAATTTGGGTTCTACAGATATACATTTTGTAAGCTCTTTATTAGCAATAGATGTGAGGGAGTTTCTGATTAGAAAAAATGGTTTTCTTGCTCTTCATAAGAAAGTAGGTAATCTTTTCTGTGCATATCGGGATGAGTGAAGTTCTTATGTTCAAATGATCCTAACACATCTCACAAGCTTTTATGCTTGAAGGATTCTCCTCCACTGAAAGAGATACTTGGTGTATGTGGCAAGCAGTAGTAGTCAGCACATCTACCACAAAGCACAAAATAAACAACCTGTGTCGAGTTGAATTTGTCCAAGAAAACTCAGGTAAATAATATGAATTAACCCCAGCTGGACAAAAGATGAAACATTGACACTTGCAGGTTCATGTCACCAGACCAAAGGACTCCAGATCCCCATTTACACTGCTAACACCTTTCAACAGCAGACAGACTCAGACAACTTGGATGACTTTTGGCATCTTATTCATGAATCCCTGTTCAGTTCTCTATTACCTGCGGCCCAACCCTCTCATTGATGAGAATAAAAGACAGAGTACTACAGATGCGGGCTCATACAACCAACGGGTTAATTTGGAGTAATTGAACACATGCATCTGGTGAAGTAATCACACTTTAGAAGAGCAAACGCCTACTATAATGTTAAATAATAAACAAACCTCCACCTCCAGACCTTAGGGATAGCCCCTTATGCCAGGTCTCTGTGTCTGGGGAGATAGCACCCAGACATCCTAATACTTTGTAAGAAAGCGGATAATATTTTCTGTTGAGCTGGGCACAGCTGAGGGGCTGGCGGCATGTGAGGAGTGTGGCCAAATGTGCAATATGGCTTTATGAGCCCGTCGTCTTCTGATTCCTGCGCCCCTTCCCACGGCGTCCCCTGTCCCGCACCCCTCCCCGTCCCACACTTACAAGATGATTCATTATAGTAGACATTGATCCTTTCCAGCTGCAGCGCTGAGTCACCGACATAGCCTCCGGCTGGGTCAATGCCGTGCTCATCACTTATCACTTCCCAAAACTAAGGGAGGAAAAGCGAGAAGTGGGTTGGGAACTTCCCTGCGGAGCACCGGGGGCCCTGCCCAGCGCCGGGGCCGGGGGCGGCGGCGGTGCCGCGGCAGCTGCCGGATTCCTGGCNCCCTTCAGGCTCACCTTGGTCCCGATCTGGTTTCCACACTGTCCCGCCTGGATGTGCACGATCTCCCTCATGGCTGCGTCCCCGCTCGCCCCGCCGTGCGCCCGCTGTCCCGCCGCCCAGTCCGGCTGTGCGCGGCGCCGTCCCACCGGGCGGTGCTTTATGGGCTCCCGCACCCCCCCGCCGCTCGCCCTGCGGCCGCCCCGGCCCGGCACCGCCCTCGGGACGGGGGGCGACGCCGCCCGCTGTGCGACACCACCCTCGCATTGTCCCCGCCGGCAGTGGGGATCCCTGTGGGGTCCTCCTGCCGTGATCTGCTGCTCACCCCAAACCCAGCTCAGCAGACGTGGCTCCGGCATCTTCACCCCCGGGAGCCCTCGCCGTGTGGCGGCCGGACATCGCCGCCTGCTCCGTCTCCTGTTCCGTGTCCCGCTGCCCCGACGGGCGCGCAGATCGCAGCCTTCGCTGCAGAATTCTTCTTAGGTAGAATTTCTTCATAGAAAGGGGTAATGAGGCATTGGAACAGGCTGCCCAGGGAGGCAGTGGAGTCCCTGGAGGTGTTTAAGGAAAGGCTGGATGTGGTCACGGTCTAGGTGACATGGTAATGTTTAGTTATAGGTCGGATTCGATTATCTCAGAGGTCTTTTCCAACCTAACTGATCCTGTGGTTCTGTGATTCTGTGAAGGGGCAGCATCCAAAGGAATGGGTAGCCCTTCTCTGTGCCTTGCAAAGGGCCATCCTCCTCACACAATTCTTTCCTGATGTTTTTAGGGTTTTTTGCCAATGAGACAAGCTTCTGCCTGAAAATTGTAACTGGAACGGCAAGCAGTCTCTGTGGAGCAACTTTCCTGGAGCTCGTGTTGCCACAATACAGAGCTGCCCTGGGATACGCATGGTTTGAAGTGGCTTGATTTTTAGTGAAAAAGGAGATTTTCTTTCCCCTCCAGAGAGGAAGCCACTTCCCACAGCTGCTGAATCTGTTTTATGATCCCTTTGGGTAACTGCTGCACAGTTTCCCAAGTAGAGGATGCCTGGCTCTTCTATGGGATGCCATGGCTCTTCTATGGGATGCCATTGTCTATATAGCCTATTCCAGTATTTGGCCCTGGTGGAGACATTCATCTGTCCATGCACATCTGTGCTGACCCAGTCTCTGCTGTTGTGCAAGTCCAGCCCTGAGGCCAGAGCTGCAGAACCTCCTTATCCACTTGTTGAAAGGTGGCCCAGCTGGGGCTCTTCTGGAGAACAATCTTTAGGTGCTCTCTACAGCTTGAACACAGTCAGGGTAGCCCCCACCAATCAATATACAACTTCCAAATAACCCAAAATCTGTATATTGGGAAGCCACCTGCTGCCTGTCTGCCCTTGTGTTGCTGTGACATGACCGATGTCAGGTGGGCTCTGAGCTCTCGGCTCCAGCCTTACCTTGCCATAAATGTTTCTCAGCAGGGCTAGCAGCATCTTGAAAATGACCTCTGAGTAGCCCACATGCATTATGCTAGGCTGAGTCAAATGTCTTTCTGACATCAGGGAAGCAGCCGGAGGATCAGGATCAGCATGTTGGCCTTGCAAGCAACCATTAGCAGAGGACTGGATACTATGTGCCTTTTTCTCTGCTGAAGGACTCAAAATAAGAGTCTTTCTCCGTGTGATCTGCATTTTTGGAAGAGATCCCTGAACAAGTCATTACTCAGCAGCCTGATTAGTGAGGTTGTCTTGGACATTGCCTGAAACTATATGTCCTTGACTATGCCTTCCAGGCCTGGCTTTCCCCATGCTTTGCAAATCCTCCTCCTGTTTACTGTTCGTACTTGCCCTCCACTCGCCTGTTGCTGGTATGCCAGTTTTTAAAATGCAGTAGGTTCCCAGATCCAGGTAGTAGTAAGGCTGGGTGTGTGTTCCCAATAGGCTCACACACATACCGATACAGACATGGCTGGCCACGCTGACTGACCCAGGCAGAAAACACAGCACTCACACAAACACAAGCAGCACTTGCGGCCTCATGCTGTTCTCCTCTCTGGCTGACGAGGACAGAAGCCCATTAATGGAAAATAAATACATATTGGTACACATCTATACAGTACAGATCCCTCTATAGCTGGTCTGAGACACTACTCTTATTTTGTTATTGACACCTGGATCCCAAACCTTTCCAGTTGCTGGTATGTGGAAGTGTTATCCCAGAGGCCTACAGTTCCACTCTAGTTGCTGATAGCCAGATCTGCAAGCACTCACAGGAACTATGGCTCCCTTGTTCAGTAGCTGGCTTTAGGACACTCAGCCTGTTCAGTAGCTGACCTCTGGATCCCCAGTTGCCTCACACAGAGATACAGACAGGCCAACAAGTTTCCCTGGTAGCTAGTCCAGAGTTGTGGCCTTACCAGTAGCTGACCTCATCACAGTCTCCTCAGCAGGTGACTTAGAACCCCTTGTCTCTCCAGTAGCCAAGTCAGAGATCCTCTGGTCACTGCACTATCTTTGCTGGACTCATGGCTGCTCCAAAACTTGACTCCCACCTACCCTGGTTTGCAGTTTGCTAGTGACCACACATGGGCATACGGATTGACATAGTGTGTGTGCTCTCGTCTGTCCAGTTGCTCCATCAAAGGCACACAGGCCCCTGTGACTTGTAGCTCCCACCTGTCATTGGTGGCACTTAGGCCACCATACACACACATAAACACACATGTACATGGAATATAGACGCCACTCTCACTCAGAAAAATAATTAAAATACCGTTTACTAAGACAAGACAGACTGAGATGATCAGGTGCAAGGTGTAGCCAGACAAGTGTACTGACCAACAACTTGTTAACACCCAGTCAGGTCACTTCAGCCCCGTACCCTTTTACGTTTTTGTATCAAACCATCTTTATCCCCTCTTACCCTACCTTTGATTCCGCCTCTCAACATCCCAAAAGTTGTCTTGTGCAATCCCAAAGATGTTCTACCCCTCCATATCCTAGATGTTCGCAGCCCCTGCAGGCAGTAACTCCTCTCTCTACAGCAATCCATGGAGCCTCTCCCATTGACCTGTGGAGATGGGTGTCACACCAGACCACAGGCTGAACCCTCAGTGAGAGGAGCCAGGTCAGAGGCTCCTTTTCTCTGGCAATGCTGTTGGATTTCTCCACCTGCCTCTGTTCCTTTGTGCTCCTTTCTGTTTGTTTGTGGAGATAAGCCTTGAATCATATAACCAGGCAGTAGGTCAAACCCATTTGATCATCTGAATGAAATTATATTTTAGGAATAAAAGTAAGAAAGAAAAAATGGACATAGGTAGGCAGTAAGGGGGAAAAAAGAAGCAATGAGAGTGTATTATAGAACTTTTAGTCCACTTGCCTTCTGAAGAGCTCTACAGGTTGCACTGCCAATGTCTGTCATCTTGGAAAACTTTGTCTACTGTTTGTGAGCAGCAGTCGGTCAAACAACATTTAGAGGCCAAAACTTCAGCCAGTTTCCCACACAAACAAAGTAACTGAAGTAAGTAGAAGGCTGTAGATCTGTGTGCCTGATGGAGGCGAGCAACAGTTTACCCAAGAAATTTGCATGCACAAATTTTATAGTTACGTCAATAACGTCTAATTTTCAGTCAGACCTGAATCAACTTGCAGCTTCTCTATGTTTTACTCCTGGTAATCTGAGAGAAGACACCTTTGTTGGTCACTGAATGTAAATGTACCTTCCAATCCTTTTCATCCATGCTTGTGTTTACTTAATAGTTGAGCTGATTTAGGAGGTGGAGATGCCATTATAACCTGTGTCCGTAGAAGCCTGCATATTCTCCTTAAGTCTCCACAGACTTGGTCTGGGATTTTAAAGGCACTTAGGTGTTCCAAAATCCTCCTATGTGCTTAACTGTTATGGATTACTTCTGGCCATCTTTGAAAACCCCACTAAACACCTCTTGGAAGTTTAAGGCATCTAAATGTCTTTAAAAATTTCTCTCTAAGTGCTTCATCTGACTGAGTCCATAAGATTCATTCTATAATTAGAACAATAATGAAACACACTGCAAATTCTGTACAATGGATTCTCACTTGTTATATTTGGCTCTCCCAGATATCTCTTTCTCACATACCTATAATATATACTGACCTCTAACCTTCGTAACTCATAATCTTTTTTTATTTCCTACTCACTTCATAGGTTAATTTAATACTTAGAGTATGGCTTTTTTTCCCACCATGCACAAAATAGGAGAAGAAGTTTCTTAAGATTTCCTTTGCAGATTTACTCCCTTCATTGCTGTTCTTTGTTTACTTCCTTTTGCAATTTTAACTTCACTTCTGCTGTTAAAAAAAATTAATAAATATATTTAACCTGAAAATAAGTAAAATGTCATGATAGCTACAAACCACCAGCTCAAGTTTGCAAATTCATGCTCCAGGCAGCCTTTTTAACAATCAGTTTACACGACTTACATTCTCAAGGTATCTCTTGCTCCCAAGGGTGGAAGCAAAACACTAAATACTAGAAGAGGTCAACACTTGCATTTTAGGGAATGGCAAGACCACTTATGATAAAGGGGATATGGATTCAGGAAGATCTGAGTGCTAGGCCACATCTGGATTAGTCTGACATTTCTAGCTAGTAAAAAGCCAAGACAGTTTATTTCCACTGGACAACTCTTCGGTGCTCCAATGTGATGGGCTGCAATGTGACGTGGTTCTCCACTCCCACTAGTCAGAACTGACAAGGTATCAGACAGTAGCAGCAAATGAAATACTCCCACTGATCTTGTGTGAGATTCAGCTGCCTTGAAACAGCTGCACACATTCACAGGATGGGGCCATGTGGGGTTGCAGGGCCTTCGGTGTTCTTTCTTCAGGCTTTCTCATGTTCTCATTGCTCGTGCACAGGCTGAATTGAAATGGATTCCTACAAGATGATGAATGTCACGAGGCAGGACAAAATGTGTAAAATGCCCATGCTGCAGACTAAAAGGATTTTGCAGTAATAGCAGCACAAGCAACAGTCATGTCCCACAAAGTCACATGGAAATTTGTATAATGCCCTGGAAAAAAACCCAGCAAAGTTCTTCCGTATTTAGCTAGTCATATGATATGATTGTTAAGCTGCTTCCTGCTTTTCAGGAAACACATTTGTGTTTATATCAGGGTTGTTGCTAAGACTATTTCTATTTACTGGAGTTTTTAAGGACTAGAGAGAAATTCATGCCATAACAGAACATTCAGCATGTTAGCTACTATTTTCTTTTCCATAATGATAGATAGGCTGCATTATGAAATTTAAGAATATCAGCAAGGATCTATCCAGTGTTATAAAGTTTGTTAGCACATTAAATACCAAAGCAATAAACGTAATCCACATGGCGGATTTACTCTGACAGGTTGTAGCAGGCTAGTAAAGGCTACTAAGTCCATGGTGACCTTTAAGAGGAAGGTCCAAAGATCAATCTAGTTCCTGTCTTTCCTCTTTAGCCTGAAGAGTTTCACACAAGTTAAAAAGGGAAAAAAATCTTAAAAGAATGTGGTTTTGGTTTGGGGTTTTTTTTGTGTTTGGTTTTTGTTTTGTTGTTTTTGTTTGTTTGTTTTTGGTTTTGGTTGGTTTTTTTTTCCTGGTTTCCTGAGAAAACCAAGCATGGGAAGTTATGCTCCTGTTCAAATGTGTACCCATGCATCTCCACCACTGTTTGTTTCCATCGTTCTCTTGTGACAAAATCTACAAGAGGCACATGAGTTACAGAGACATTGCAGCTGCAGATGAGTCTAGAAACAGCTCAAGAACACAAGAAAAACATTTAAAAGGGGAAGTGAGACACACACACAGGAGCGTATGGCCTGTTAAAGCAAACATCAGACTATACATTTACCTCAGGTGTTTTGGAGCTTATATTCTGCCCAGAAGAGCCATTACCATATGGTTCTCAAACAGTTTCTTGCTTTGTCACCCCCTGCCCATTAAACTTGTTGCTGTGGCAGCTGTGGTGTTACGAATTGCCACCTATACTCAAACACAGTGCTCAGGGGTTTGTTGTAATGCTACTCATCTGGCTGCTGTCTGTAGCTGTCAGTGGAGATACTGCTGACGTTTGTTTTAGCCCACAAGATGTGGTGTGAACTTTGTAATGTTAAAGCAAAGGTCACTAAGTCAAGTCAGGGCAAAATATGTTCATGTGCAAAGTCTTAGAGACTGTGAAGCGACACTGGAGATGGAATTCCACCATTTTGTCCAAAAGAGTTTCTAGCTGCATTTTCACACACTTTTATCACTGTTTGATCAGATGGATGGAAAACTATAACTTAACCCTGAATATCCATGTGCTTGAGTACAGGTGCTTTTGCACCTTCTGGCACTTAATGTCTTTTGATTTGTAACATATTTTCTGTCCTTCAGAAATGAATATTTTCTTTCAGCCCTTTATTTCTGCCCATGCTTAGCCTCAATGCTAACAATTACTCATCCAGGACTTTTTGCACAGCTGGTCATAGTGATTTTTATGCAATAGCTGTAGCACCTGGAGAAGAGGGAAGCATGTACCTGCCTGTATTGTCAGGCAGAAATGTGTGTTTGGTGTGGCTGTGTTTTTAACCTCCACTCTAATCGGTCACTTAGCTACACAAACAAACAGAGCCAGAGAATGGGCTGCACTCTATGTTCAACAGAGTTATTAAAGGAGCCAGGTTAGTGTTTCCTTACAGCTACAACCAAGAGTATGGGAATACAAAGTTAAGGCAGGCATTAATCTATGTTCAACTCTCCAGCCTCTCTACACATTAAAGATTTTGGGGAACCAAGCTGTTTGGAGGACAGAGTGAAAACATAATTTAGCTGGGATGTATACCCTCCTTTATCTGTATCATGTGGTGAGTGAGTGGTACAGCTGTAAGAGGAAAACGAATATGAGATATTGACAGCTTGCTTTGGGAGTTTAGTCAGCTCTGAATAGATGCCAATACAATGCATCAATGAAGTCCTGGTGTTTTGAGTGTGAGAGACATCAGAACAAGGACAAAAAGGTCTCTTAACCAGAAGTCATGCTAAAGACCATCAGAAGAAAAAGCATGCTTTGACCAGATGAGTACATTGATGGCAGCTGGTCTTGATCAGGTGGAAGATCTGTCTAATCTAGAATTATGTCCCTGACAGTAGTCAGTGGTGGATGCTAGGGAAAGAATATGGTAATGTTTCCCCAAAAATGCCCTTCTACGTCTGGCAATTAGTGATTAAGCCTTTGTTGAACCACGGGAAGGATCTGGAGCACATATTTAATAGTTTTGTTCAAGTATCCTCGAAGTTACCCAATTGCTTTTTAACCCCGTTACGTTTTCAGCCTCCAAAGTCTCCTATGGCATTGCCTTCTATGAACAACTGAATTCCATTCTGTGAAAATGCAGTTCTGTCTGTTGTAAAGCTGACACCTGAAATTGGTGCCCCATACTCATCTATTTGGAGAAACAGTGACTACCAGTTCCTTATGACCATTGTAGCTGTGTGTAAGGAGAAGGTTTTAGTGTTTTTGTTCTTCATTTTCCCTACCTGTCCAACATTTTCTGAGCTGAAAGTATTACACTAATCAATCTCCCCATGTTTGAGAGTAACCCTGCAGTCCTGTGATAGTCTTTGCTTATCACACTCCTTTATCTTTACTACCTCTACTTTAGTGTCTGTGAAATGCGACTAACTGTATTTAAATCATGGCCATTGTTTAATGCAGTGTTATAGGATGCTTCCTGCTCTGGTTTTTATTTTCTAATAAGCCTTATGTTTGCCCTCTTGGTTGCTGCTGAGCATTTTCCTTCATTGAAGTGTTCACACTACCTCCAAGATGTCTTTTGACAGTTGTGACAGCTAAATTAAATCCTATCACTGGCAACTCAGAGTTGGCTTTTTCCTGTGTTATGCAGTTACAGATATTAAATTTCATCAGGTGTTGTTTATTCAAATTGGTATAATGAAATACTTCTGAAACTCAGTCCAACTGACAGCCTGATTTTTGTATAATCACAGAGATTTACCAGTTCAGTACTTTTTTTTCCCAGATCATTTAGAATTGAACAGATCAGGTCCAAGCACAATCAGTGAATCTCATCTAGACTTTTCTTGTCTTTTGTTGCTAAAGCATCTTATCCCATCCAGCTCAGTCTCCATAAGACTCTGGAGTAAAACGCCTTGCAGCAGAGATCTGTACTGCAACATGTGGGAGGGAAAGGGGGAAAGATAGGTTTGGGTTTTATTGCACAAACTTAACTTTTCATGGTTTTATTCTGAGAAAAAAGAAAAAACAATAGACCTCTAAGACAAAGGGCTGGACTCCTGTTTAGACTGCCAGTTATTTAACACTTACCAAGCAAAGCATGTATTTGAGATGAAGTGTGTAGCTGCCCAAGTGAAAGTGGTTCATCTTGCTGTGGGAAACACTTCTTCTGTAAGAGCAGGTTTGCAGCTAAAATCGACTATAAATTGCTCCAGTCATGTCTTGGGTTTCTCATGTGAGTCACCATTTTCCTCCTCACCCTTGTTCTCAGGTGGTGAGTGGCTCCTGGCTGCCACCCTTCCCTCACCGGCACAGGTCCCACTCACCTGTCACACATGTCCAACCCAGACCAGCATACCACTCCCATCCTGCTTCACAAATTATTCTCTCAGATTATGTTTGTGAGAAGAGGAGCACCATTCCTCACAAGTCCACAAGCCCCAGGACAAACAGCACAGCACAAGCTATGACTGGACAAAGCCTGGCTTATTTTTAACAGCACAGTCCTCAGCACAGTCAGGGGTGGGTGGGTGCAGCCTCTGAAGGAATGTGTTCTGATACTGAATGCATAGAAGCAGCTGAACCATCCCCCTCTGAGCAGGGTGCTCCCAGAATTACCTACTGGGAATTAGGACAGCAAGCCAACATTCACTCACAGAGAGAACTGAAGATTATTTTTCTTAGAAAAGCACTCTGCAGCAGTGGTACTGAGGGTGTTCACCCCTTGCCTTGGACTGCAGCCTGTCAGCAGCATTACCATATTCATGGTCTAAAGGCTTGTGAATGCTAAGAATGTAAGAGGTCATTTTGGCCCGAGGCCAGGACTCAGCCCACTGCTGGCCCAGTGAATAATGCGCTTTACGGTCGGTTTGTTGAACAGAGAACCAGAATGGGGGAGGATATGGGGTTACAATATACATTGGGTGCACAATTGAATGCCACTGCTTTGTGGCAAGGGTGTGGAGACACAGTTGTTGCCTGTGCCTGGAAGATTTGCAGAGAGATACACCTCTGTGGTGTAAATTTATTTCGTTGAGGTGTCCTGACTGTGCTGAACAGGGACTTTATGTTGCATGTGGCCTGTATGATCTGTCAGGAATAGGGCACAGCTCTAATCAGAAGCGTCTTATCTCAGGACAGCAGCTTGGTTAGTATGGAAGACAGTTATGCTAAAAGTGCTACAGAAACAAGGAGGCTGATAATTTCTATGTGAAAAGACTTAACATGAACAGCTAGAGCAAGACAGATATAAATGTCTTTTTTCTTAATTTATATTTGCTTAAACACCTGCCCACCCCCTCATACCCACCCCACCCACTTCTCTCCTCAGTCATGAAGTATTTTTAGTCTGAATGTGGCCAAAGGGGATCTGGAATAGGTGATGGAAGGCCATAAGAGAAACAACAAAACAGGTCTCATGTGTAATGGGGTCACCAGAGCAAGATATAGAAAAATAGCCAAAGGAACTGAGTGCTTGAAGCTGGTGACACCAGACACAGAGAAAAGGAAGAACAGAATGTAGCAGCTGGAATTTTTCTGGTGAAAGAAAAACAAAAAACCAAAATATCAAAATCAACCAACCAACCAAAAAATCCTCCCACTCCACTTTAAAAAAACCCCAAACTCAACAACCTTTGGAGAGAGAGAAGTCAGAGAAAGAAAAGTGGCTTTTATCTCTTAGATTGCTACTGCCTTTAGTGATAGCTGATGCTGCAAGTGACAAAACCTGCTTCGTTTTCACTGATCACAACTCTTGTGAAAACTGAACCATGTCAGGGCCAGCCAAGACGAGGAGGAATTGAGATGACTGTTTACTGAATTCAGTGGTCACAGAGGTGAAACTATTAGAGACAGTACTTTTCTTATCAAATGAAATATTGATCCTAATGTAGTTCACAGAAAGTGCTTGTAATAATGAGGAAAATCAACTTGATCATCCCATCCGAAGATGAAATGGCTTTTCTGGGAGACTGGAATATTTGCAGCAGCTATCTAGTACTTTATGATTTCTGGTAAAATGGATTTATTGTTGAATAATCAATCTACTCTGAAAACACATGGGTTATTCTGGAAGATAGTCACTTTCATTTGGAAAGCATGATCACTCGGGTGGAAATTAGATCAATATTCTGCAAGTTTACAAGGCAGCCTTTCTAGGCAACTTCCCTAAGTGGGCAAGAAAGCAGGAGAGCTGCAGCTGGGGGAGCACCTACATTAAGTATGTTTTGTACAAGAACCAGTGAAATTATGGCATTTGCAATTTAGCTTCTCAGGAATTGAAGAGAGATTACTGTAGACAGGTTTACCTAGCTTAGTAATAAATCAGTAGTCCTTCTACTTAAATAAGATTATTTGTAGTTTTCTCGTACATTCTCTCCTGATTTTTGAGATGGGAGAAGAGCATTTGAAAACACTGCTTAATAAAGACTAGCAGCAAACCAAACCATGTACCTATGCAAAGGAAGACGCTTTGTAATTAGAAGTGTTTTTAACATAAAAGATTATGGACTTCATTATGTAATTAAAAATGTGTCAGAAGAAATTACCTTTAGGACTTTAAAGGACTTCTTAGATGTCTGAGATTTCTCTGTGTCTATAATAGACTGACTACACACATCATTAAGCTACTGTTTTGTAAATAAAATTGTTGTCTGATGATCTAAGCTTTTTATTTTTTTAGTTTTTAACACAACAGAACCACAAACAACCTGTTACAATAGCTACATTACTTAAAAAACCTCCTACCTTATCTATACATAATATATGCTAATTATTGAAGGAGACTTTTTAGAAAACTGTTGGTCCATCAACTTTTTATGTTGGAACTGGATAGAATGCATTATCCTGATTCTGGAGTCTATTAAGACATGCTTTATTTCTAGCGTTACATTTAATTAAAATTGTTGTTTTGTTTCATGAGACTACTAACAGTACTATTTCAAAGTTCTTTTTCAAGTGATAATTGCTATTTTTAAATAAATATTCCTAATCAAGAACACATTAGGAGTAGGACCTACTATGAACGATTTAGACTGATGGGTGACAGAAAAACCATGCCTGAGACTGAGCTTAGTAAAGTGCAAATATTAACTTTGTCCTGCATATGACTGGATTTTGTTCCTCCAAACGTTGCTGCAAAAAGCCATTCAGAAAACACTCCAAAAGATTTGTTTCCAATTTTACTGGCCACCATTAGCACAAACACCTTGGGGTTTTTGCTTCTTTTTACTTCCAGTGTTTTGTGCTTGTGGTATGTTAAATTTCGCTGTCTGCCAGGCACCCACCAGCTGATCTCTCACTTCATCCCCTCAGCAGACATGGGGAGAAAATAAGATGAAAGTCTGTGGGTCAAGATAAAGACAGGGGGAATCACTCGCCAACGCTGATTTTACATCAGCAAAACAGACACAACCCAGTAAAGATCAATTTAATTTCAGCAAAAAATAGAATAAGTTGGTGAGAAACAAAGACAAAACCAAAAACACCTTCCCCAACCTCCGCTTTCTTCCCAAGTTCAACTTCACTCCTTTGTTCCCAGCTCTTCTACCTCCTCTCCCTGTCCCCAAACAGTAGAGGAATGGGGGTCATGATCAGTCCACATCCCTTCTTTTGTGCTGTTCCTTCCTTCTCCCCCTTTGCCCTGCTCCACTGTGGGCCCTTCCCACAGGATACAGTCCTGCAGTCTGCTCAGTCCCTTCCACAGCGTGCAGTCTTTCAGGAACAGAGCGCTCCAGTGTAGGTCCCTCACCGGCCACAGCTCCTGCCAGGAAAATGGCTCATTCGTGGGTTCTCCATGGCTGCAGCCTCCTCCCAGGCATGTCCACCTGCTGTGGGAGGGGGGCCTCCATGGGGGGAGACTTCCTCCAGCATGTTCCTCCACAGGCTGCAGAGAAAGCTCTCTCTGGCACGTGTAGCACTTTACTGACCTTGATGTCTGCAGGTTATCTCCCACATTTTTTCAGTTCTTTCTCACAGCTGCTGCACAGCATTTTTTACCCTTTCTTAGATATGTTTCCACAGAGACACCACCGGCTTGTCTGAAGGTCTCAGCTTTGAGCAATGGTGGTTTCATTTCAGAGCCAGACAGAAGCAGCTCTATACAGCACAGAGGCCACCCCCACAGCCTCCCTCTAATTCCCACTGCCAAAGCCTTGCCACTAAACCAAATACAGCTCTATTTTGTGCTTTCCCACAGCAAGAAACCAGGCCGTGATTCCCTCACAGGGGGGGAACTGCTCTGCTAGTCAAGCTCTGCAAAACTGTCCCTTAAGCTAAATACAAGATGTACTTATTAGAGAGAAGAGCGATAGACAAATCACACTTGCATACTAACCCCCTTCAAGCTTAAGTTGATCCTGAACTAGACAAATACGATATTTCACTAAACAAAATTAATTTTTTCCCCACAGTCAAATGTCTACTGCTCTATCTTTAGGTAAATGACTGCGGAGAGGTTTAGTGAGTCAAAATAAAGAGGTCCTTGATCGTAACGGTGTTTAGTGAATACCAGAGGTCACTGAACCCCTCTATCTCCTGTACTCAGTATTTTGTAGTCTTTTGCAACTTTTGTAAAAGATGGAGGAAAGCAATCCTTTTGTATGAAGGGAAACACAGTTTGCACAGTTTCTCTGAGGCCAGAAAGTGAGTCAGTGCTAGAGCGTTAAGAGTTCAGAGCCACATAATAGTACCCAGTTACTTCACTGCCACAGTCCATTTGGAAATGGTTTGTGCCAGACCATAGATTCATTAATATTCATGATTACTTCAGGAATAAGTTATTCTGGAAATGAATAGAGACAACATCCAAAGCCACCATTTGATTTTATTTATTCATGAACAGTGTTCCTTAAAATTGGCACCACATAGCAGAAAATATTGCAATCACTGAATGCTACTTTCACCCATCTCAATTATCACAGCAAGTTAAACTACTGAGTTTGAAAATTGTGAAGTGGTAAAATACTATATTTTCCCTTAGCATAACAACAATCCTTACCCTTAAAAATATCTTAGCTATATATATGACCAAGTTAGGTAGAGAAAGCAGTGATAAACACTAAGCCCCACAAGGATATGTGTTAATACATAACTGAAGTGGTATGTTAATTACATTAAGACCTCTAATAACCCTTGAGGCATCAAGTCAAAAACATGCTTGGTACTTTGGTTTTAAACTTCTTTTTTATTTTAATTGAGAAGCTTGTCCCTTTAGTTCAAGTGTAATTTCAGAATAACACTTGAATAAGAAGCACACTGTAATTATTTAGAGTTATACATCTGCCAGTTACAAATTATCATATAAGGTTATTGTCACAGTTAAAATTCAGAATTACCAACATTTCCAAAATTGTGAACACCTACCTCTCTGCATGCTTAGCTGAAAAAATTCCAGCTCAAAGTCCAATTTCCCTGCTTTTATCTTTCCCTCCTCTGTAGGGAAGGGATTAATGATGTTTCCTGCAGCATATTTCAAATGATCTAAGGAATTTAGACCCTGCTTTTTCCTCTCTCCCTGGACAGAAGGGCTTGTAATCCTATTTCTCCTGAAAGAATCGGAAGGTGCAAGAAAACATTCACGAGTTCATGAAAGGAAGGAAATGAAGTAATGATAAACTGCACACACACAAAGCTATTAGATTCTTCATTCTGGTCATGAAGAAAGCAACTTTGCTCTGTCTGCAGAACATGAGCAGTGCCTGAGTCAACAAGGTCTGTTACTTCAGTGAAAATTCCTTTTTTGGTAACCAGAGAGTATGACTTGGTGCATTGTTAGTAAGTGATGCAAAGCAACAGGCAAAAAGGGTCGCTGCAACCAAGGAGGCAGCAAACACGTTTCACACCTTCTGCGTGTCATGGCTCCCAGCCTTGTCTGCAACAGTAGCAAGTGCAGGTTAACTGAGTCTGTGGGAATTAAACCTAAAGCTAGAAATGCCAAGTAGAAAAATCTAGCTGCTTCCCCACATCCCTGCAGTTAAGAGCCTGCGCTTTTAGTTTTTCTATGTCTTGCTAGGTATTGTACAACACTTGTATAGTTTTCTGAAAGGTAGATAATGCTGAGGTTTTTCTTTGCTGCATAGCCTATACAGCTGAAGTAAAAGCTATGCTTGCTAAGCAGTCTGTAAATAAAATTTTTAAAATAATCAAACTGGTTCCAACTCAGAGAATGACAAACTCCTCCGGTTTGACCCAAAGCCAAAATTTATTTCCAGAAAGAAGTTGGTACGGTAGTAAATATCAACTCCAAATACTAAGCCTGTGAAAGACCTAGATTCAGAAGAAATGGAACAATTTTAGATACAACTTCCAGGACACTTCTCCCATTTTGAGAAGATATCAAATCTGAGCTACTTTAATTCAAAATGCAAACAGCTGAACAGAGGGAATTGCTCCAGGATGGAGACTGCTGCACACAGGACCTTCAGCAGCTCAAGTTTTAAGTGTTAAGCTGTCGAAGCAGCAGCTGCTTGAAAACATTGCACATTCATAGCAAGCTAGCTTCTCAGATCACTGCTAGATTCCCAGATAGGGCCACCATAAACTGTGGAGAGTTAGTCATGTAACAATTGCCTCTGGCTAAAGTAGGCTGGAATTTGGGATCTGCACGGTTCAGACATGCAAAAGCTTTTGTACTACACATGTTGAAGAAGCAACTCAAAGTAACAATGAGCTCTTCAGGTTGTTTTACTTTTTTTTAAATGCTGGTGTTCCCACCATAGGCAACATAAATATTCTTGGAAGCATTTAAGAGAATTTGCTTTCAAGGGGTGTGCTTGTTTAACAGAATAAGTGGTCCTTAAAGGCTGAAAAAGTTAATTATCATGTCCTTGTAAAGTCAGTTAAATGCAATTCTTTGACAGGCATAGAAAGACTTTGGCCAACAATTAACATGGCAACAATCATTTATGTAGGGGGTGTCAAGAAAAACACAGATAAAATATAAAGGGGTTATATCAAAATGGAAGCTTTCTCATTACTCCCAGAATAGTTTATTGTTTTCTTCTGAAGGACACCTGACAGTGCTGCTGGCTCCAGGCCTTTTTCCTTGTGAGAAATTAAGAAAGAACAAGTCCTCCCCTTATCTGGAGCAGCATGCCCTCTGCCTCCTCCAGCAAACACTCAGAAGTAGATGGGAAACAAGAGGAACTAGGAAAAGACACCGGGGGTTTTCTTAGCTGTCTATTTATTTGTAATACCATAACTGAAGAGACAGGCAGAGACCTACCAAAACTTGCGTCCATCAGTGCCTTTAGCACTTGGGGTTAGGCTGCTTTTCCTCTCAGTGGTGATTTGAAAGATGCAGCTCCAGCTGGCATAGCCACACTTGTAAGGGGAAGGCAAAATTAAGCACATGAGAGTGAGATTTGCAGATAAAAGCAAGAGCAATATTCCCACATCTGAGTGACCTTTGAAGTAAACAGACCCAGCTAAGAGGTCAGAATAGATCCCACCAACCATGACACTTCATCTTTCCCACCCTCCTGCTTCTCTTTTACCAGATCAGGTTTTGTTCCAACTGGTCAATGCAGCTGGTACACACAGTTAAAGGATTCCTGTCTCAGTGGCGTGGCAGTGCTATGGGGTCCATAGTGGTCTTTTCCCTTTCACTCCCACTGATTTCCTGCCCTGCCCAACTTGTTCTCTCTGCACCAGATCTTCTCTTACTAGGTGGCACCTACTGTCAGCACAGACCCATCTCCTGCATCTGGTGTCACCCTAACAGCTTTCAGCCTTCCTCAAATTCTTCATGTGCAAGCAAACAAACTCCAAAGCCACACCTGTGAACAACCAAAGCTAGGCTTCTTTTCCTTCACCAACATGAGTTTGCATTTTGACACAAGAAGCCTAAGGCTACTTGATTTCCAATTTTTCACACTGTTGAGGAAAAGCTTACTGAAAGCTGGGCATAGCAACAGTTCAGTAAACTGCAGGAAATGTTACTTTGTCCTTTAATACAGCTTGTCTTGGGAGACTATAATACCACAAATATTCACTTTAAAGCATACATATATGTTATGCAAAACTAGATAGTGTCCTGCTGCTCTGCCCTGAACCCAAGGGCAACAAAGCATCTCTTACATGTACCTCAAGCCCAACTTGAGACCTAGTGTCATCTTATAACAGTAAAAACTACAGAAGTGGTGGTTTAACCCCTGAAAAAACTTCAGCAGGTATGCTTATAAGCCATATTCATGAAACCATGGCAGATTATTCAATGCTCAGGCAGAACTGGACATTAGATTCATTAAAAAAAATATGTATCAGATTCTTCAATTGTATGAGCTGTAATAACCTGAACATCCTGAACATTTGAAGAAAATTACGAAGAACTATAATGAAAAGTTTTTATTTGTTTTAAGGGACGTAAGGCTAAATCTTTTGCTTAGTAGTTGCACAATCTCCAGTTAGACTTCATGAGAAGAGTCAGTCACCAAACTAGGATTGAAGTTGCACTGTGTAGCTCCATTGTCAGCAGGAGTAGATAAGTACACTTCACATCAATGCCAGTTTCACACTAATACCAGCACTGTTAAGGATTAAAACAAGCAAATAAACAAACAGACCCCACAGTCCCCTTGCTCTCACCTAACAGCCCAGTCTGTTCAGAAGGCAAGTAGATAGCCATGAAAAAAAGAAACAAACCACAAAAAAAAACCCCAACCAAGAAAAATCCCCCAAGCCCTCCTCTCCCCCCCCCTCCCCAAAACTGCAAAAGAACAAAACACTGTCTTGATTGGTGCAAAAAATATTCCATTGGTTACAAAGCATGCAACTTTCCAAGTATACTTATTTTCCGTTTTGAGTTGCTGGGGCAAAAACCTGCTCTCTCTCTCCTTTTGCCAAATTCTTAGACATTAGGCACCCAACTTTTTGTGGTGTTAAGAGCCTGTGAGCATCAAACTCTTTATGACTAAGGCCTACAAGCATTCCCAAACAGGAGAAATGTTAGAGCACATTAGTGGACAGCCCCCTATTATAATATATATAATAATCATCGTAATAATATATGATTACAATCAGAACTGGACAAGAGAATGTCTTTAAGTGAAAGGATTCGACATCAGAAGTGCAACTGTGGTCACTACTCCCGGCTTGATCTTGGGCACATGTCATCTTCATCATATTCACCCATCAACTGCAACATATATGTTCCAGTATAGAGAAGAAACTGTCCAGTTATTTGTGCTGCATGGGATATTAGCTGAAGCACTTTCCTGGAAGAAAAGTCATTTGTTTAAGAAAAAATCACCAGCAAGATTATATTACCCCTTTCCACCCACAACATTATGATGAGTTAAGGCGATATACTTAAACCCCCCTCTCATTCCTTCTCACTTCTGAGAAGATGGTCATTTTTGTACCTTCTTTAGAGAAAATACTGCATTGACAGAAAACTATTGACACATTGGCAGACCCAGAAAACACATTTAACAAAGTAGGCTGATGTCCTACTAGACCCTTACAGGCCTTCTGCAAAGCCATCACTCAAACCATCACAGTACCACAGAAGACAACTTTGCCTGGGAGCCCAGCAGCATTCCTGCAGCATAAACTCACGTCATGTCTCACCTTTGTCATTCACTAATACAACCCTGCACGTATCTCCAAGCTACAGATCAAACCTGATTAGATCTGAAGCTGAACAATCACATTACACTGGAAAAGAGGTTTTTCAACAGCAGAAGAGGTGAAGCAGGCAAATTAGTGCTGGCCAAGCTGCAAGCCTTAAGAATTCTCAGTTCACAAATATTTTACTTTTAAAATATTTGATAAAATCATCATTCAAGTTTCTAGTGCTGTGTAAGAATCAGTACAAATCCATAAGATAACATCAGGTAAGCACCAGAGGTCAACAGTATATATTGTGGATGTTCACAGGGTAAAGATAGTTGTATTTGAATGGTCATTTATTCAACTTAGTTTCAGCTGCATCTTCCTTGCATTCTGCAAGAAACAAGAGGGACATCAGTACTGAGAGCTACATTTGAGTCTTATCCCCCAGAATTTAGGAGGGCACTCACAGGTATGAAGCTGAGGCATTGGGAAGCAGTACAAAAAAAATGGAACCATTCCAAAACTGGAATGGGATCAGTTTCTGAAGATGCAGAAATCAGATCACTCTCTCTTCTGCAAAAAAAGTGGGAAGATTTTATGAATTCCTGTCTGAGAAGACATGCAGCTGTGAACCCTCTGCTTCTATTCACTTGGCCTTTGAGCTTAAGCAGAGAAGGAAAAATCATCTTCCTACAAATTGATTTTTAACCCCACTCTCATGAAAGGTTTGCAGTTGAAATCCAATGCCTCAAAATAGTAGAATGCCCTGTCCTTAGAGCCTGTGAAGCCTTCAAAGAACACTGTACCCTTATTCATGCTTCCCACACGTGCCATTTCAGCACGTTCTTCCTCCATCACACAGAACAGGCCAAGGAGCTTTACAGTTGTAAAGAAAGCTGCACCTGGTGCTGGGCTTTGGAGCAGCTGCAGCGTGTCCCTTGCATACAAGAGCAGTTGCCACTTAAGCCATGGAGCGAGTTATTTGTTGAACTGGACATTTGATCCTTCAGTCAGACACTACAGGGAAACACCACCAAGGGAAATGCACTAATCAGACCTGGCAGGCTTCCAGCCCCTCCCCTCATAAACAGCTGCAGCATTTTTCAGTCCTTTCCCTTCACCCCCTGCATGTGGGCTCAGGGACAGGGTATCAGAGTTGGCAATCTGGAACTCATTAGCAGAGGGACCGCACCAGGATCCTGACATCATCTGTCTCTGATTTCAACAGCAAGTTGAGACAGGCCATGTCACTGTTGTGTTCAAGGGTACCCAAGGTTATCTCTTCTGACAGTCTGTTCATTGCTAGCAGACTATCTTCCCACCCTGACAGTGGCACTTCCCTTACAGCTCAACTCTGTAACATAACAGAGCTTCCAGAAGAACTCTACAGCTACTTCAGCTGTTTGCCAGCACCTCTCCTTTCTCACCAGCTGCCCTGTCTTGGCAGGGAGGCAGAATTGTCACTTCAAACTCTCCTTAGCAGCACAAGTTTCAGTGCTGATACTCAGTTCCATAGCAGGCAGACAGAGATCAGAGTTTGTTTTGGCTTGAGAGACTTGACAAACATAGGAACTGAAGGAGTGCAGCTGTCCAAGGGCAAACCTCTGCTTTGAAGAAACCCTAATGAAGTCAGTGTTACAGGAAGGTTTAGCATGTAGCTGGATAATCACTTCAGCCTGATCAGAGAGGAGTCTTGCCTACAGCCACACCAGCCGTAGCCTGAAAGATTAAGAAAGGGACCACCCAAGTAGAGTGGGAGAGGTCAGTGAGACTGAAAGACGGGGGAACAAGATCAGCATTACAATGCTAATCAGCATACCTGCATCAGGAGAGGAAGGACTGCTTAAAGACTTCATGTAAAGGCTACACGTCACTCAGGTGAAGTGAAAACTTCACTGATGACATACACATCTGTCTGTCAGACCTGGTCCTCAAGCAATAAAATACAGCAACATCACACCATTGTGTCTCAACCAGAATTCTAAAGGTCAGGTAGAGAAACTTGGGGCTGCAGCTTAAACAGCTATCAAAGTACAGCACCTCTGGGAAGGTGTCTGAACTCAGGAGTCTTCCTGAACCAGGGCAGAACACAGCTGGTTTTGACAAGGCATCAACTTTCAACTCATTGATGAAAACAGTGGACAGGACAGGTATTATTTTGCCCCTGAGTAAGACAGCATTTCCCAACAGCCAGTTCTGCCAAACTCAGAGCCCACTGCAGATCTGTCCTGCAGGAGACAGTGGTCCTTGACAGGCTCCCTTAGCTAGCCTAGAGACTACACCAGCTGGCTTAAGAACAGTGACATCACTACAGATGAC
Source organism: Dicrurus megarhynchus (assembly GCA_013399195.1). Lineage (NCBI taxonomy): Eukaryota > Metazoa > Chordata > Aves > Passeriformes > Dicruridae > Dicrurus > Dicrurus megarhynchus. Next base: position 1,203,621 of record VXAD01007225.1, read on the forward strand.
AAATCCACATTAAGAGAGCAGAGTGTCACCTCTCTTCCATTTTCCTTTGCCTCCAGGTAGCTCTAGTGGTGAACCTGGCAAACAGGAACTGCAATCCCTGAGCAAGCTTTGAGACACCTGACATTAGATCTCAAATTGCTGTCATTTCACCCCCTTGAAATCTCCTCTTCAAAGAGCTTCTTCCCCAGCCTCCTGTGTTCTTCAGACAAACAAGTCAAGGAAATGTGAGGAAATTCTCTCAGCAGAACAAAGAAACTGTACTTACACCCTTTTAGTAAATACAAGATGATAAGAGTTTTGCCTTGGGGGAAATTTAAGATTCTATCATAAAAAGCTGTAGGAAGTTTTTTACTAGTCAGCTATCCACCTTAAGAAGAAAGAGTCAGCATAATGGCCAGCATGTAAGAAATAACAAAAATACTGAATTTATAAACACATCTGCTTCACAGAACTAATAGCAAACACAGATTTTTACACTAACACGTGCACCTGATCAGTAGTGGAAACACACTCACCGCAACACGCTTTTGGCTCCCATGCATTTGATGTCGTATGAGATAGAGTAGATCTCATAGAAGGTTGCCTTGATGTTTAAGCAGCCAATAAAATCCTTAGGGTTCAGTTTGTACAGATCAAATGTGATGTTAGCTACTCCCATTTTCTTCTTTTTTCTCACAGCGACAACTCCATTTTTTGTCTGATTTAAAAAGAGAGAGACAGTTTGTACCATGACACAGGAAACTACAGCAAGACAATTATTAACAGTGCAGCTCTTCAGAAGCAGCTTTGCTTATTCCAGTCTTGGGGCTAGTTCTTGGTCAATTCTAAACTAGAATTAAAATTATTAGCACACAGAAAAGGAGGTCTGTAGCTTATATATTGTTATTCCTGAGCAGGCTTCTGAAGTTTTCCAAACAGACACTGAAATTCTGGAGTGACATAGCACCTCCTGAATATTTATTTTCTGTAGTAGAGCTTCCTCAGAGTACACTGAAGACAGAGGTAGTGCCACTGGACAGTGCTCCTGCCATTTATTTATCCTGCTACATTCTGGCTGCTCTCTGAGGCAGCAAGGTTAGGCCACCAAATAACTAGGATGACATTGAGTCCTCCTGTTTAGTCAGGAACACAAAACTGATGAGAGCTCTTGGACACGGCTACATCAGTGAAAAGTCAGGAACTCATTTCCAACCCTGGCTCATAACATCTTTCTTCCTACTAAAATGAAACACAGGGAGGGAATCACTGCTGATTAGGCCTAAGGTTTAATAACAAGATTTTAAGAAAAAAAGCAAAGGAGAGAGAGCATGGAAAGTCATCTTCCACCTTAAACCCACCCTCCGTTATTGAAAGCAGCCCTTTGCTGCAGGGTGTGTGCTTCAAGAAAGGAAAAACAAAAAGAAAACCGTGAAGAGAACCCATATTTACAGAGACATCTAGTGGATACACGGGATCCTCTGCTCAGCACATTCCGCTCAAGGGTAACAACCTGGCAGCTGCCAGGCTGTTTTCTGCATGCTAAATGAAGCAATAAAGTTGTGTAAGAGTGGGCCTTTTTGCACTTGTCACCTCAGCCTCAGACAGTGTCACGATAAGTCAGACAAAGCTAAATGCAGCAGTATAGCATTAGCCAACAATTTTATGCCTGTCTTACTTTGATAGCCTCCAAGCTCCAGCAACAGGGTCCCCTATCAACAACAGCTTTGCACACGTACAAGCAGTTGGTGTGCTTAGTAGCATCTCCCCACACCCCCATTAGCACCCAGAATATTTGGATAAAGCAGGACAGAGCTGCTGCTACACTCCAGGTGATTGGTGAAGCTCTGACAGTCCCTCTGTTGTCACCCAGCACATTCTGAAGAGGGGCTGCTTCAAACTGGTGCTGCTGCCATGGCAGACAGGAGATGGGGGAAAGGAGCAAGGTGGACTCACACCCTGGCTGCAACTTCTTTTCTGCCCTTGGAGCTCATGCCCCAGATGCAGAGCTTGATAAGCTGGTGAGGTATTTTGGGGAAAAATGTACAGGTTGCCCACACTACAACAGGAGATTGAGAAAACAGGGCCACACGGTCGAGCCACACATGTGCAGGCACAAAAATGGTGTCCCTGCTTACAGCTCCACGGCCAGCTCTGCACCTGGTAGAAAAAATTCTGACGCCAGCTCTCCAGCAACAACCTTCTCATAGAAAAACAGTTACGAGTTTCACTCTATGTTATGGATGTAATGACTATTTCCCTACAAAATAACTAATTGAACACTGAATTGATATGACTAGAAGGCTAAAGCAAGCCAGTTCTAATAGTACTTAAATATCTTGAAGCATGCAGACTAACATTAGGTTCTGATGCCAACTTCTGGTTATTTGCAAAATTAAACACAGGCATTTTTCTAACCTCCACTAAACTGTTACTGCATTCAGAAGGCAAAACTTGCTTTATATTACTTAATTTGGGCATTTTTTTACAGTCTAAATGTAACCATTAAGGACATTGTATTTTTTAACTTTGTCAAAGTCCTAATTTTCTTTATGTTACAAAAAGGCACAAGAAAAAAGATATTTCTGAGCTTCTCCAAAAGCAGGGTATTTTCCCTGTAATTCTTTTCAGTTGTTATGGTTTATTTCAATTCCTGATGGATTTTGCCAACAGATCTATGTCCAAAAAAGGGACAATTAGAAATATGGAATTGATTTTGCATCCAGGAAGGCTCAACAAGGAGTTTACATCTTGCCTCTTCAGGGGAATTTTTCTTCCTCTTCTCCCTTCTTTCCAACAATTTTAGCAGCCACAAACATTCCTCCATCCACTTCTACTCAGATGAGAGAGAAGCAGACAGCACTTACTGGTGTCCATTTCTGCCCTTTTTCTAGAACCATGAAGTGTGTATTATCATCCAGGGACTTGAAGAACTCTTCTGTGTCCACAACTGTGCCATCTTCCTCCAAAACCAGAGTAACTATTCCAGCAGTTATAACGAAGGCATCTAAAGTCTGAAAAAAACCAGGAGATTTTAGCATTCTAAGGAGAGCCCATCACTTCATATTGAGACTTGCTTATCGGAAATATTCTCCTGAACTTCCCCAGTAATGATTTTTTAGAAGAACAAGAGTCTGTGGGTTGTCTTTCTGGGATACTGTATTTCCCTCTAAGTTTCACTCAGAGTGGGACTGTCTGCTATACCTTGCTGAGGAGCTCTTGCAGGCTGCTTGCAACAATTCCTTTCCGGCTGCTTCGGGAGGCATTGGACACACGGAAAGGGCGCCCTGCAGGCATGAGAGGAGGGAACAGGGTCTGTTTTGTTACTGCTCCTACAGATGCTCCCATGGATATGAAAGATCTAAGACAAAGAGAAATTCAACATAGTTACAAAAACAGCCATGCCAAGTACTGCGAGAAGGAGGAAGACTGTTGACATAATCACATTATGCGAGTACTTCGCAGATCACATTAAGACTCTCGGAGCTTAATTTCAAAATGAAATACTACACAGCCCTACAGATGTGTTATCTCTGAACTTTCTTTTGCCCATGACATTTGGAAAGACTTTTAAAATTAATACAATTTCAAGCAGCCATGGGACACCTCTAGCTCAGCTGACATCAAGGTCACAATCACAGTGAAGCTGATGGATTGTAATATTGAATTTAAAAGGCAACAGCTCTTACTGCATTCAGTTACTTAGATCATTCTCTTTACTTCCAAGATAAATACTCAGTGAGATACATAATTAGTTGAAAGCAATCTTGTGTGTTAAGATACAAGTTTGCTTTAGGAAGACTGAACATGTTACCCATATTCCAAACACCCAGTGGCAGAATGCAAGCAGAGCTTTGCAGTAGAGTTACATTTGACTTCCAAAGAGTCAAGGCATTCATTTGTAAATTATATCTGCAGCCTATAAAACTCCATCTGGTTTTGAAAAACACAAAACAGGACTTGAATCAGAAGGAGTTCAATGAAATGAAAGTTAAGATGCAAGCACATAAATGCATAGTTGGAGCAGGCTGCCAGCGAGGCTGGAAGAATTCAATCACTTTCAGAAAGATTTTAGATTTTTCTGGACATTTGCATATTTATCTTTGGTAAACCAAGCACATAACACCAGTAACAGCCTATTCCCACATCAAGGTACAGACCTGCTCTCGTCTGCACCTAGTGACACTTTTTTCTGCCAAATGATAATGGCTAAGTCAATAGTCAGCTTGCCAAAAAATGACACTCTGCCCGACACATGGGAAGGATTGATTTCTAAGTCTTCCAGAGAGAGGCAATATTTTGTCTCCCACACTCCTGAACTTTACCCTCTGTATATACCTTTGGCTCCTTAATACTGAATTGCTCAGGGGTGGGAAAGGGATGCATCCCCATTTTGTTCTCCCATACAGGTATAAAAAGTCAACTTTATGTAGGAAAGTGTATTTTCAGACACTTTCACTGAGGGTAGAGAGAACTGGCAGCCTTTATCTGCAGCCAGAGAGTGAATACAGGACTTCTTAGAACAACAATGAAATGGTATAAAGTTACTCAACTAACTATGTCCCAGTCACACCTTTTATGCAAATCCACACCGACCGTGGAAAATAAATATCTTTTCCACACCTCTTATCTGGTCTATAAGCATATTTTTGGAATGCACAGAATGTAATTTTTGTGTGTGAACAGATTCAAATTTCAGCAAATAGTTTATTTTCTGCTCTCATTCTGAAGCACTCTTCTGGGCTATTGCCTTTCCTCTAAACACCAAGGTTTACCTCTCTCAAAAACTCCTTGGCATTATTGGAGCTTTTATTTTTTTAAAGGAGGGGAATGTTCAGCAGTTTTGTTCTCGCTCATGCTGTACCTTTGTTGCTAGTCCTGTCTGTATTGTAGAGCTCTGGCTTTCAACATTTGGCATATATACACACATGGCTGATGGAAACCTCTCTCCTTCCTAGGACAAAGCTGGTGAGGATAAGCAGCCAGTCTGGCTTTCAGGAAACAAGCACCGTTTCAAATTAAAGAGCTAATAAGGGCTATTCCTCCTGGAGAAGGGTGAGGGCCAGCGAGGAGGACAAGGTGACAGTAGCACTGACAAGGCCATTGAAGCTCTAGAGAAGGGAAGCCTGCTAGGACAGGGCATGTTGGTCAATCTCTCTGCTGACTAAGTTAATAGGCTCCCAATCACCCCACTGGCCGTGGGCAGCTCTCATTCCAAATCACTGAGTCTCTTGCTCAGAAAGGAAGCCTGCTCCTCTACCTTGGGGCTGGTGACACCACTTCACAGGGCACCCTGGCATTAGAAAGTGCAGCATTCAGGTTTCAAGAGACTTCACAGATGATTACACCTCATTCCCTCTCATAAATTTGAAAACTTGCACATAGAATAGTAACCTGAGTGATATGTGAGTACTGCCAATTTTTTTTTTTTTGTGAGGACAGTCAATATCAGTCCCATTGAAAAGTTTTCTTTCCCATTACTTCAGCCAAGTTGTCATTCGCAAAAGAAAGCGTAAGGGAAACAGTCAAAACATACATGCTGGCAAAGAATGAAAAGTGTTAGGGGCACAGCTCATGGGCAGGACTTGAGCTAACAGGATTCACCCCCAGCTAACTCTACAAGCCATGCTTTGAAACTCTGAGCAGAACTGTCTCAAGGAGTCAGGATCAATCACCTCACACTGCTGCTTAGTACCATCTAAAGTCAGAGCAATAAAACAAAGATTAATAAACCAGGGCTTACATTATTGCCACCAGACAGTAACTGAACAGGAGAAATCTCAAGAAGTTATTTAACAGTGATGACGTTTCACCTACATTTTGATAAAACCTGTCAATATCATCTTTAAACTAAGCCTGCTTATGAAGCAGCGAGTCTAGGCTCCAGGGCAGCCTGAGGTTTCAACTAGTGAGGAGACGAAAGCCAGGATGATGAAAACTAGCCAGATAAAGAGTGTGAACCCTTCAATTTCAGGCCTATTGCTGAAAGCTTGTTTTATTTTGTGTGCCACTCTCCTTCCTAGATCATAGGCTCAAACAGGCCAGCCTACATTCAGGGCTCTTAGAAAGATCCATTCTTGTTGCAGCTGTCCTCAAAACACAGACAAACAAATTCCTGATACAGGGAATTCCTCTGCTAGACTGGAGTTACCAAAAATAATTTCCTATTAAAAGCTGATCAAGGTAAATCACAAGACAAGTGGTGGAAAGGAACTAAGGTGCAGTCAGTTTTATTAGAAAGTTGAGTGACATGTTAAATACAGACAACTCCACTCTTGTTTTACTGTTCTTTAAAGCCAAAAAGATCAAGTCCTAGCTCTTCTCTGAAGGAAGGAGAAATCACACGTTGGTGGAAAATACAAAAATACATTATAATTGAAAGATCAAATATCTTCCAACTCTAGCATCTTATCCAGTTTGTTTTGGATAATAGTAACCTGTTACAGAGAGGGCTTCATATATGCTGCTACAAGCATTCACTCTAATGTCAAAGCTGGTGGGAGAGATGAATTAATTTTTTTAGAGGAACACAGGGACTAAAAGCCTGCCTTGAGCCCTGTACACATATTTCACTCTTTATCTTTGTTTGCAACATGCCCCATATGTTTGTCTTAGAATGTGGTGCAATGGTCTTCAGTCTCACTCAGAAAAATCAACGTTGCACAACACGCACCGGGATACTGCACGGATTGAGTTTTAGGTTAGGGTTCGCTGGCAAACGACAGCGGCAGTAACAGCGAGGAAAAACAAGAGAAAATAAACAAACCCCCCTCCCCCAAAATTTAAAAAAACCAAACAAACCAAAAACCAACCAACAAAAAACAAACAAAAAAACCGCCACCCCAAAAACACCCCCAAAAAAGGTCGGAAGTAAGTCAGGAGACTCAGGGTTCAGCCAGATCGCAGCGTGGTTCTCCTGCTCCAACGTGAAGTGTAGAGCCACCTCAAGGGCAGCTGGCAGGGGATGCATTTCCGAGCAGCGCACAGGGCTGTACCTCCATGGATGCGGCCGGTGCAGCCGGGCTTGTGGCCGCCTTGTCACCGAGCCCCGGCGGCTCCCGGCTGCTCCGGGGCTCCGCTCCCGGCGCGCCAGCCCCCGGCACGCAGCCGGCAGCAGCCTCGGGTGCCGAGAGGCCGCTACACCTCAAAGGCGGCTTAGACTGCAGGGCTCCTACCTGTGCTTCCCCCAGCAGAGCTTCAGCCGGGCTCCCAGGGCTGCCATGGCATCCTGACCTGCTTCTCCCACGCAGCGCCCATCGGGGTTAATCCCCCACCGCCCCGGCTGCCCTCGCACCGCGCCCTCCGCTCGGCAGCGCTGGGCTGCTCGGACTCGGGCACCCCCGGCAGCCGGACCCGCCGGCCCGGATGGAGAAGGGGATGGGAAAGGGCGGGAGCGTCCCCGCACTCACCGCAGCAGCGATCCCACGCAGTCCCGCGCCACCTCCATGGCCCGCCCGGCCGCGGGGCAGCGCCGGTCACGGCGCTTAAGTGCAGCGGGCGGGGCTCCTCCTCCGGCCCGCTGGCCCCTCCCTGCCTGCCTGCCTGCGGCGGCACCGGCAGCCGTGCCCTGCGACAGGGAGCACGGCCGGGACAGCCCCGCCGGGGCTTAGCGCTCGTCCGCAGCGCCTGGGGTGCAGGAACAGGTGCTAGGTAGCGCGCTTTGGGAAGGGATGTTTCTTCGGGAAGTGCCTTACGGTTTACCTGGGAAAGGAGCGGGAAGGATTTTGTTCGGCGCGTGTGGGAGATGCACTCTACATGTTAGCTAGTTACAGCTGATATAGTAACAGTGGAAACCAATCTCATTTGCGGCCTCCCGGCATTAGAGCAAATCAACAGATTAAGTGTCTCAGCTTCTGATTTTAGAGCCTGTGAATAAGCTTACGGCTCAGATTAATGTGTACAGTAGTGTAGGTATTTACTGCTACTCCTGCGGGCAGGGGAGCAGTGGCTTCTGTTTACTACACAGGAACAAAGGGAGTGTTTCCTGTTCACACGGACACAAATTCTTCACGCTTCTTTTGGGCTCTGGAACCAGGTTCTGTTGCTTACAGCTGTCCAGCAACTGTTGCATGAGAAAAACAGAACCAGGAGTATCAGAACCTGACTCAGGCAACAGCCTGACCTAGCACTAGGATCTGCACCACAAAGCCTTGCCACTGATGATCAGGGAATGACTCCAGAAGCCCTTGCCACCAATACTCAGGTTACCCCTAGGGTCAGAATAATCAGTTACTTGGTTGCCTGCATTGTTTTTCCTGAACCAGCCTGTTTAGGATAGAAAGGACCACTTGAGGTACCTCTTACTGTCCCAGGTTTCTTTAGCAGGCAGGCTGACACCTGCTAGATGTCTTCTTCAGTTCTCAGCTTTTGGGGCCTTTATCAGCTATTGAGAAATCAACTTTTTTGGTCCATGGCAAATTGTTTTCTTGGATGGCATCTACTTACCAGCCTGATAAAACACCTTTCCTCAGAGCACAGTCTAGACCAACAAATTTGCCCCTGGGAAGCTAAGCCCAGACTTTGATCTCTTCCTCCTCAAGCTACTTAGGTCTTCCAGGTGTGTAGGGATCCTTCTCATATGTTAACCCTTTTTTCCCCCCTTTTCCTAGGGTATTTAGTTTTGTTATGCTTCTGCAATTAGTCCCTGACGATATGTCATAGAGAGTAGGAAGTGAGGGACAGTAAATAGTTCTCTGGGCACTGGACTCCAAACAGCCAGTTTTCCCCTGGATTTGTATCTTGTGGTTGGTCATGGGGCATAGCTGATGTTGTTTCTGCAAAGTGGCATTTTTAAGGAGTTCTTAACAAGTGTTTATCTACTGTCAAAAAACTTGTATGTATACTGCGGCTTTTCCTGCTGTGGAGGGAGAGAAAATGGGAGAAGAAGGTGTTTTGTCAGATGTCTCCATCTCTGTCTGTGGAAGGGAAGGGAGAGTGCCCCTTAGAAATCATACGGAAATGGCAGTAACTTCAGAGATTTTTCTGGTACAAATGGGATACAAATGTCTGCAGGAGGTGGAAATTTTGGTCTTGCACAAGCTTAGTTTATCTCTGGCCATGTGCCTCTTCCCAAAGTTCTCTGCAGTGATGTCTGACCAGCGCAGCCACTGCTAAGCAGCCCCCCAGGTGACATGCAAGGCCTGCCACAGCTCTGAGGCAGGGACAGTGTGTTTTGCAAGGACAGGCTCCTCCAGCAGCATTAGTGCTTCAATTTGCATGGCAATTGTTGTAACTAATACAAACACAGATGCCTAACTAGTGCAAACATAGAGGTACAAGAGTAACAGGAAAAACATGTCCTTTTAAAGACTGTCCTGATCTGAAAAGGAGAGAAGGGTATTACCTGTATTTTTACAAGCTGTGTGAATACTCTTTTTTTTTTCTTTTTTTTTTTTTCTTTTCTGAGCAAGCAGCAGTAAAACCTCAGATGGGTAAAATCACTGACCTAGGAGCTGGGCTCCTCAGAAAGAAGCATCTTTGAACAGGAGCAAGACAGGATACAGATGGGGTGTGCCCAGAACCTACTGAGGAAGAGTACAAACCGGCAGCAGGTGCCAAAAGTGGCAGGCCAGGGCAATCAAATGAGATGTCATTAAAACCTGATGTGACAAGACAACATCCAGTATAAAGACAATAGCTGTAAGAGGCAGAGTCCTTCCACTCTTACAGGGAGAGAGAACAAACTGTAGGCTGAGGTGAGGAGGCCAGAATGCTTTGCAACCTTTGCTTCAGTCATCACTGAAAATATTAATCATGCAGGGGACAAAGTGCACGGCTGATGCTGAAGGGAGTGAACACTAGAGGTGGAGTTAAATGAGCAACTGTGTTAATCCCTCTTGCTAAATTACTCTCTAACTGTCCCCTTGCTGAGTGCAGTGACTGCCTCCACAGGTGTTACTTTTCCACTGCAGTTCAAGTTAAACAAGTTTGATTAAGTCACTTCTCAGAGGGGTTATATTGCCATGGAAAAAGGTTTGCATCTGGCATGTTTAACAGGAAGGAGGAGGCACTTGAAATAGTTTTGCTTGCAACTTCACATTGGTGAGCGTGCAGCATCAGGCAGGTTTTCCTTATCGCCCTTTGAGGAAAAAAGTCAGATTGGAACAAACTCAGAGAAAAGTGGGAATGATCTGACGTGCAGAATGCTATATGGGCTATGTAGTTTGGGAATTGGGAAGATTGGGTGGAGACATCAATCATGGACTTCAGTGATTTTAGAGAACTTTCTGAAGAGGAATGGAATAACATTTCCTTTATGCCTACAGGGGCTTAACCTGTAGGAAAGGAGAATTAGGTTGTCCATTAAGAAACATTTCACCTCTAGGGTGACTATTAGGTGCTGGGCTCAATTGCTGACTGAAGATGTGAAGTCGATTAGACACTGACATTGCTTGGGCCAGTGGTCAAATAACACAAAGCACAAGTCCAGACACTAAGGATCAATTTGGACATTCCTTCTATTTCTCAAGGCTCTGACAAATAATGTGAGTGAGATGAATGCAGAATAAAGTGCATCTCTACCTCGCCTTCCTTGACCCAAGAGGGGAGTGCAAGGAGCGAACAGATGCATTTACAGCAGTGTGAGCAACAAAGGTAGCAGAACAGAGGGTTTGGCTTAGATTTGTAAAAGCTGACCTTCTGTTCAGCTTTCTGCCCTTTCCTGCTTTCAGTTAAGTCTGATCCTGATTTCTGTTAGAAGCACTCTTGTTATCACCCCCAAGCAAATGTAATTGTTTCTTCTCCCTTCCACTGAGAAACAACTTTCTATTCTTCACTGTGTCCTCAAAACAACAATAAATGTTTCTAAACTGCTTATACTATTCGGTAGATTTCTATCTCCACTGCCTCTGGCTCTTTTTTATTTCTGTCAGGCTGTTTATGTTAAAGATTTGGTTGTTCATTCTTAATAACTGTGTTAGCCAATACTGCACCATCAGTTAAAGTTTTAAAGAGCAAATTAGACAAGCATCCATCACAAGGGGTTTATATACAGCAGATTATTTTGAGAAAAGATTATGGAGTAGATTTCATGACGTTGCTTTTCATGGTTTTCCATCTTTTTCAGAATCTTTGCTAATGAAACCGTATTTTGTAATATCTAACAGATTTGCAGGAGCCACTGAGAGTTTTTGTTAGCTGTACAGAAGGGGATGAGGCTCCTCCTAAAGGTGATCTCGCTGCTCTGCAAGGCTGTGTAGAAGAAGATGGGAACATTTTTTGATACTGATTAAAATCCTCTGAAATTTGCTGGAAATCGTTCTGTGGCCAGCAAAGATTCTGGTGTTGAAAGCTCTGTTTGAGCTAAAGACCAACCTTTCATTGCAGTGAATTACCTGGACCAGAAAAAAAATGTTCTTTATTCTGAGATTTCATAGGTGGGTATTTTGTTTTATTTTGTTATTTTTGGTTTTCAACTATTTTAACGATAGCCTCAAGACAGTGCTGATGGGTGGGCACATGCTGCATGCTTAGGAAAAATTACCCTGTCAAGAGTGTCTCAGTCGTGTGAAATACTTTGACACACAGATTTAAATTTAGATGTTTTACAGCTAGATGGGCTATTAAAATCCCAAGGTCAGGCTTTGCTCTCATTTACCCACCTTTGCAATACTGCATATGTGAATGAATTGCACATATTTGTGGGCAGCATTTAGCTGAAAGCTGACTTATGGAGAGCATCAGTGTGACAGCAGTAATGAAAAAGAGAAATATTGCCCAGGAGATTTTTGAAGATAGTGGACTGGAAATGTAATATTGGTTTATTCTGATCATGCCAAGGATAATCTCAAATATTTTATTTTATATTTCAGATGTTGCAACTTCAAAGATGTATAAGCTCTAAATAAAACTAAAGCACTTTTTTTTCATTAATTTCTAATATCTTTGCAATTTATTATTGTTTAGTGATACTCCCTACAGGAAGAAAAAAATATTCAAGAAGAGATAGGAAATTTTATTTTACAAACATTGAAGTTTTCTTTTATGAGGTCTTTAATCATGAAATGAGAGGCTATCAGCTGTGGAATTGTCCCATGTCTGCAGAGCCATGTTATGATTTTTATAGCAGGACTTGAAGAGCTTCAGACTCCAGGCAACACTCCAGAACTACTGAGCCTCAGATGGAACTGTGAGCTCATGCTTCCTTGGTAGCTGCACTAAATAATTAAAAAACTAGATTTAAAAAATCTTCTTGGACAAGAAGCACCTTTATGTCTTATATGGCATTCTTTCAAAGTTTAAAAAAAACAATTATTGTACTTTGGTTTTGTCCAAAACAAAGACTAAGGCAATAATAGACAGGTTAATGGGTGACTTTCCTGAGGGTCCCACTGCATTTGAACCCATGTGTTTCTGCCTATTATGGGTTCACCTGTGATCTTGAGCAGTCATTTTTAAGGCATGCAAGAACAGGAATTAGCTTCACAGATGCTACACAGTAATCTATGTGCATGTGAAATTTCCAAAGCAGCTCCACTAGGAAATTTTTAAGGATCACAGATTGAAACAGACTGAGAAAAATATTGCTGTGACTTACTTTAGATTCTGCTCAGGTACTTTGCTCTCTAGACAAAAATGCTCTTGGTAAGCTGCAAGCCCAAAGTCAAGTGCCTGTCAGACCTAATTTGGAATCTAAGCCTGACTTAGGAGCTAAATGCTTTCTGACAAGAGCTGGCCTGCCTCTGTACCCATCTCTGTAAAATATGCAGTCAGCCCTCAGACTCTTACAGGTCTTTTTCTCCTTTTTTTTTTACACTGTGACTGTTTTCTGTGTGTGTAGTGACCTTTTATAATCCCTTAGGAACAGGAGTTTCTAGCCACTGGGTGGGTTTGTGGTGCACCCCAGCACTGCCTTTAGGTGGGTCAGGCTGCAGGAGGAGAATGGGTTTGTGCTGTGAGGTCAGTAGTTCCCAGATCTGAATAGTCTCATTCTTTACCCCTTGTTTCTACCACTGCAGCTTCTTGCCCCTGGCCACCTCAGCTCCAAAGTCCTCATCACCTCACACCTCACACCCTCAGGTCTGGTTGTGGCTCCCCCACCAGTCCCAGCCCACGCAGCTGTCACTCGCCCGCCCTCAGATGTGGCTCTGTTGGCTTTGATTCTGGCCATCAGATGATCCGTCCCACAAACCCAAAAAGTGTGGGTCACAACACTTTGGAGCACAAAGTTACTACACTCTTTCACTTATGGTGGAGCTAGAGCACTGACAGTAAGTCTGGATGGTCCCTGAGAAATTATGCTGTTCATCACTTTGGAACACGTTGAGGAGGTTACGGGGCTGCCAGCCTTATCTCGTGGTCACAGCTGAACCATTCCTCCTAACAGATACAACTGGAGTCTCACAGCAGCTCTTTGAGATTGAAGAAATCTACTTATTTTTATAACTTGCCTGACACACACGTGTGTGTGACAGCTGTGGGCTCTCAGTGTTGTGGTGGTTTTCTGCAATCATGCATGGAAATCTCCCACATGGTCAGTGGGGTAGATCTTGCAGAAGGTGAGAAATGCAAAGGAATCATTCTTTCAATAATTAATTCTCTATTCAGCTGATGGCTTTTCTGTTTAGGCCCAGCTGAGTGGGTTAGCAAAACAAAGACAGATGGCAGCAGATTATTTCAAACACGTCTTTGTTAGTGGGTAATCAGCACAGATCCCACCACCTTCCCACCCCCCTTCACTCAGAACTCAGTCAAAGCCCATTAAGTAAATGGAAAGACTCCTATTGATTTTGATGGGCACTTAGCCAAGGCCTCTGTCTCAACAGCTTTCTTAGCTAAACTTTGGCCTAAGCATCAGTTTTGAATGTTTTGGGGTTGGGTTTTTTTATAAAGAAAGAAGAAAATAATGCTGATGTAGTCACTCTTGGGAACTACTGGGGGAGAGATCAGGCTATGGTTTTTTATGCACAATGTGCTGCCATAAGCATATCCAAGGTAAAAGTTCAGCCTGTTTCAACTCTGTGAGTTTTATGCCAGTTAAGTTCAATTTTTAGGGAAAGTGTAGAGGTGAGGGATACAGATGAAATATGTGCTCTGTCTCCCTTCTGAGCTGCATCCCCTGGAGGAGGTCCTTGGAGCAAGCTATGTTTGCGCTGACTACAGACCTGGGAGCTTGGATCTGTTCAGAGTGGGTTTTTAAAGGCTTTTGGCTGCAGGTGTCCTGTGAAGACTTTGGCCCTCTCTGCTGTGATCTGCCAGATGCTGCCACTTGCTGCTCCTTTGAGATGCACTTTATCAGGCCTGTCTGACATTTTGTTCTAAAACTTGTTGCTCTTCCTGGGACAACCTTGTAGAGATTGGTTGTATTTCATGTTATTTCCACAAATATAACTGAAGAACTTTACCCTGTTGCCACATATTAACTATAATCATATCTAATTGGCTTTTCTGCATGGCACATGCCTTTCTGTGATGCTGGCTTTCCCCATCAGTGCCAAGTGTCCATTTTGCTTCTTATAGTGGGTACCTGTAGACCCACAATCCTCTCTGTCTTAGATGCTGTGTTTAATCTTTCCCTCCTGACTCACATTCTCTTAAAAGAGCAGAAGCAGTAAGTGCGCAGTGACCGTGTGTTGCTTGACAAGCCTTATCCAAAGAGATGCAGCATCAGAAATTAATGCCTCTCTCAGAGCTCAAGGAGAGCTGCAGGGCAAGGCTTTAAAGTGCTCCTCTTGTGCTTCTGTATTGCAGAACATCAGAAATGCCAGAGGTGCAGGCTCAGTCTGTCTCTCTGGCCGGCTGGCTGGGACAGATGGGGGAACTCCAGTGTGTGGCAGTGTGCATCCAGGACGCACCACAGACGCGTGGATCCCGGTGCCTGGGAACGTAAATCTATCCCAACCTAGAGCTGCCCTCTGTTGGCAAGCCAGGCTGGCTGAGTCAGTCTCCAGGAAAGGTTTTTTTTTGGTATACGGGCAGGACTCGAGTTAGGGCAAGTCACAGCTCCACAATCCCCGAGCTGCAAGGCGGTGAGGGATGGAGAGGGAGCCTGATGCAGCCACCAGAGACATTTCAGGATGACTGGAACAGAAAGGGATCAAATGTTGCTGGATCAATAATTGCGTCAGGTTTTGGCAGACTGCTTCCCTACAACTCTGAGAAGGAAATAAACAGAGATGGAACTGTCTTGTGTATGCACGCCATTCATTTCTTCATACAGATCCAAGCAGAAATAAACATCTCCCTCAAATCTGTGCACATTTACAGATGTTTAAAAATTCAGCAGGGCTTCTGCATAGTTATGTTAGTTTTTAATGACCTGCTTTTTAACTTCTGTCCCTCAAAGCCCTTTGATACAGATAAAGAGAAAAAAAAATTGCTAAGAACTGTTGTTTTCCCAGAAACAGAGATAATTTAAGGTGTGATATATTAATCTAATATTTTTAAATGTATGAATATCCTTGGCTGTCAGCAGGTGGCTCTGTGTTGAGTGAGCTCTTGTTCTTGGAGGATGCACAGAACTGAAACTGTTTAAAACCATGTATTTTATTTTTTCAAGCCAACAGGAAGATAATAAAGGCCTATAATTTGTCAATAGGAACAATACTGGTCAGAGGAAAGATAATAAGTGAGAAACTCTTACTTGAAGGAAACTGTGGCAATGATAACAGTCTGCTGCTAGAGGAAATGTCTGGTCTTTTTAACAAAAGCCACGACAGCTTTGCTAGATATGCAGGTCTTCAGTTATGGTGTCAAGCATTTTATTTCTGTTTGAGGGTTTGGTTTTTTGTTTTCTTTCTAAAATTCTTATTTTCAAGGCATGATGTCTCTGAATGGAAGCACTGGAATGTAGGATCTTATCTATTTTATTGCAGTAAGTGGGAGTCTTTTCATTTTGTTCAGTGGGAGCAGGACTGGCTCCTCATTGCCTCATAGCATCAGGCTGAGGATTGTCACGGTGGCTCTCTGGCACGGCTGCAGATCAGATGGTGTCTGAAGATGCTACAGCAGCAGCTTCATGAATATATAAAAATACATCCTTGTTTGAAATGACACTTTAATTAGATAAACAATATAATGTGCTTTAAACAAGAGGAATGTGCTTTCCCAGTATTTCAGTTGTCTTCTTGTTTTAATGGTGGGGAGCAGTTGTCTGTCATAAGCAGGGGAGAGGATCTGGTGTGAAAGTATATTTAAGAGCCTTTATGAGAATGGTGAATTTGAGTAAGGTTTTGAGAAAGAAAACTGGCTAGCACTGGTGAGTGGGCTGTGGAGAGATTCCAGTGTGTAAGGAAGGGGCCAAAAAAGGAACAATATGTTAGCCACAGTTCAATAGTCCTGGCCATTTCCATAGCCTAGGATAGAGATAGATTAAATGTACTTACAGCACTTATGCTGAAGATGTTTTGATCTACTTCACGAGATTCAGAAAGAAATTACTTTCTTTTTCAAAATTCAGTTTTGACCTTTCAGTCTTACTTATCCTGTTCTGTGACATTCTGCTTGGCAATGAATTATTTCTCTGCAAGGTCCTACATGTGGGTTGGGCAATCCCAAGCACAGATCACACCATGGAAGGCCATTGGGTCAGTTAAGCATGATTTTCCTTTCATAAATCCATGCTGACTATTCCCAGCCACCTCCTTGTCCTTTATGTGTTTTGAAATGGTTTTCAGCAGTATTTATCATCTTCCCAGGAACTGAGGTGAGGCTGGCTGGCCTGCTGTTCTCAGGGCCCTTCTTCTTGCCCTCCTTGAAGACAGGAGCGGCATTTACCTTCTTTCAATGTGTAAGTGCATCCCCAGATCACAACAAAATTTCAAAGACAATCAAAAGTGGCATCAGATTGACATCAGCCAGTTCCCACTCCACTTGTAGGTGCACTCCATCAGGTGGCATGTATTTGTATGTGTCTGGTTCAAGAGGGAGAGTTTCAGCTTTCAAGCTACTCCCATGGGCAGAAGTCTCATGGTAGCTTTTTCCAGACCTTTCTTCAAAACAGATCAAATCACTTTGTCTTGGATGTGGCCAGCTAAACTCCTGGGAGTGTACTCAAAGTCCTGACAGTGAATTTGTGAGGCTGGCTGTTAGGATAAACTGTCTGATTTACAGGAGCAAATGGGAAGTGGAATTCAAAGGAGGCAGAACCGTAATGAAACTCGACTTTGTGCTTCTGTCAGTGGGGAGAAGGGAGGAACTATGCACAGTTTGCAGGTTTTAATGAAATTCTACTCCTCTATGGCTAGCATGAGTCATTTTGTGTTTCTCTCATCTGAGCATTCTTTTTGGGTGTGAAGTTTGACTATACTGACTCCTTCTCAGTCTCTTCAGGAACTGGAGGGCTCAGAACAGCAGTAGCTTGATTTGACCTCATGTGCTCACAGAACTTGCTTAGACTGAGAGGTGTGTCCAACATGAAAGTTATTTACACATAGAACAACACAGATTTTCTTTCTTTCTTTTACTATTACTATAGTAATATTGTTAATGTATATTCTTAAAAATGAAAGCTTCACTTGAGAATGTTTCTAACAGACACACTGGTCTAATGATTTCTGTGATCATTGGTTTGTAGCACTCATTAAAAAATAACGAGAAACTCTTTAGCTTGTATGTGGTACAGTATGAAATGCCAATTTCCAAAGGACAAAGCATAACATTGCAAAAGATAAACAAGAATGCAACATGGATATTTTTGAATTTTTAAATTATGCTTTCATGACGAAATCTCTGTATGATGGAGATGAGCTTAAATTCAACTGATATCAGTGGGTGGAGAGCATTCTTTGAAATTGCACATGCTAATATGATGAGTTAATAAGGTCTTTGGTTTCTTGATTCAGAGTAGGTTATCAGTTGTAAAATCCATCTTTCCCTTGCCTGTATAAAACATCTAAAAGTAATTATTCTTAACTTCCAATATAAAAACTACAGAAGGATGTCTTAGATAAGAAATTTTATATGACTTATTGGAAGGTCTACATGAATTATAATGACTTTTGTGTTTTGTTATCCATTTCCAGATGTACACTTAGGTTCAGATTTACTACAGACTTAGCAAATCAGTGGGGGATATGCTGGTGTAATTAAGTAGCCTTAATCTCTTTTGAAGTCAGGTTGCATCTTGTAAAACTAATTCTTCCTCCCACCACTGTTTTACGTGTAGATTAAATAGTGCAGGGATAGAGTGCATCTGAAAAAAATCTCCAGTAAACTGTAAGTGCTTTTCTCCTAAACTTTGGAAATGGTGTATTAAAAACTGGTGAGCCCTTGTATATTTATTTCTATGTTTGAAAAGTAAATGTAAAATACTAATATTCTGTTAACATTGCATGTCTTGTCCATTCTACAAATAGTAAACACCAAGTGCAAGGCAGAGAGAGACAAACCAACACTACATTTCTAAGTTTCTACATGTGTATATAATAATGACTGTATTTTACGTTAAAAGAATCCTTAAAATTTTTGTTTTCTCAAATGTTGAATGTGAGCCTGAGGCATGCTGACCACCTGAAGCAACACTTTAGAATCACTCAGTGTCTCCAGAAATCCTGGCTGTGTGTCACCTGATGGATGGACATGTTTGTATCACAGAAGACTCTTGGCTGATATTTCACAACAAAGACAATTGATAATTTTGCTGAGTTACAGTCATGCAGTGCCCTGAGCTCCACAACACCACTGGAATTGCGGCCCTTTGTGCCAGTAGAAGTTTTGGGTCCCATTTGCTTTAAATTGTCCTCACTGGCATCATCTGGTTGTCCTGCTCAACATGCCCCATGTTAAACAACGCCTGGCAAGAGAGAATATATGAGTTTCTCAGGAGAACAAAGAGGTGCTTACTTCAATGCACAAACAAAAGTGATGGAATTCCGATTTTAGTTCCGTGTTGTCTGGCAGCCTGGCTAATAATGCTTAAATTCATTTCATACTAGAATAAACCAGTATTTCCACCATGAATATATCCAATTCAGGGTCCTATAAGTGCCCACTAATGGCACAGTGTTTCCAGGCCCTGCTGCATCACTCATATGGCAACAGTGCACTTTCATTTACAGTTTTGCTTTCTCAAATAGCTTAAAATTCAAATACCACCGTTGCATATTTTTGGCTTAAAGAAAAGCAGTGCTAAAGGACACAGACCTTTCACACTTTAAGAGGTTTCCACCTTAATGTGATAAAGTTTATCCCTTCCCTACTGACCTCTTTAATACCTAACATAATCTTTCTGTGCGAAGACTGTGTCTGGAAAATTTTTTATCTTAGAAAACATCTCTGAACAAATGTTTTCCTTTCCACAGATTAACACTTTGAATTTGATTGTGACAGGTGGCTGGAGATACAATGACTCAGAAATTTTAAGATAATTTTTATGAGCCTTTGCATTAATAACTTGCAAATAAAAACTTGTTCTGGACTCAATTTTTATCTATCATATCTATATATACGCATATAGAAATAAAATATTATTGTTCCAGCATTAAATCCATATTGAAATATAAGACTGCATGAAATATGAATAGTATTTTTTTCCAAATTGTATTGTCCCATATCCATTAGCACTGATTTTGATAGTAAGTGCTTGGAGGAGGAAAACACTCCTGTTTGGAGCTGATTAATGTTCTGTGTTGCAAACCAGGCACTGCTGAATCAAAGGAGGCTTTCCCTCCTTGTGACCAGATAGAAAATTCTGCCTGCATGAGAAAATGTTGGCTATTTTATTTCTCCTGAAAACAGGTACAGCTGCACTGATTTATCCAATTCATCCTGGTAAGTGTTGGCAGGAAGACTCAGACCTCAATTAGAATCTGTTTGTTTCAGTGAATTGGAAAACAATAGTTTTAATGGCTATATTACAAAAACACTAAGCATCCACTAAAAAAAAATAGCTGCTAGTAAAACTAAAAGTCAGTAGCTAACTGAAGGGCAGTAGGCTGTGATGTTAAGGGAGCATGCAGTGGCAGTGTGCATAAAAGGGTGCAGAGGATGATAAATGTATAAATGTGTATTAGGGGATGCACTGAAGTACTCAGCACAATTTAATGGATTTCAGTCATTGCATAAAAGCAACTGCAATTAAAGAGCCTTCTGATCACTGACCAATTCCCACACCACCTGTAGGAAGTGGCTCTCTCTGGCTGCCTCGTTACCAGGCTGCACAGTGGTACCTTTGTTGGCACGCATGGACTTCACAGCTGTACACAAGGGAAATTACACATGATTTTTTTTGTCATTGAAATAGTAACATTCAGTATGCTGAAATACAGAATTCAGCTTCATGATGTGAAACACCTTCCTGTTCTGTGATGAGAAAGGTCACATTATGTCCATTTTGTTCTAAAATTCACTGTACAAATATAATGGGATGAAAAGGACAGAAGTACAAACACATCATTGTAATGCATTTTAAAATTAAAACTTGAGGAGCAAACCCCATTGAAATCCAGAGTTAGTGTCAACAGTTATTCCTCTTTGGAATAGAATTAGTTCTTCTGCTATGTGAACACAGCATGCATATTAAATGCAGCATCCTATAGTGCTATTGTAATGCCTGGTGGATGGGTTAAAAGAAAATGGAAATTCCTCCTTCCACTGCTGGTGAATGATTTGTTGTACTCTGTAGAGTTGGGGAGATGTTTTATGAAAGACTTAATTTTGACATGCTGGAAAATGGAGACTGCTGGAGGAACAATAATTTTGCCTTCTCTACATTTTCAGTCTTGACCATACAGTACTGGAGCAGAGCACATTTTTGTACACAGCTTCCCTACTAGCAAAAAGGAAAAAAAAAATTAAACAGTCTTGGCAGCTCTAGGAAGTTACCAGGAAAAAGGTGTGGTCTGTGTTAATTTGATACAGTGGCTTAAGCCTTATTTCATTATTCAGAGATCCCTTTGCACATCTCCTGTGCAGACGTTGAACAGATTCAACCTTGCTCAGGGAACAGCATAGCTCTAATTCTGACAGCAGAATGGCAATTGGTAAGTGATATTTTTATTCCTTTAATTGAAGCCATGGCCAACAGGAACCAATTTCTAGATGAAGCATGGAGAATGCTGCCTGTGGGCTCCTAGGTAAGTGCTCCAATATATGCATATTTTCCTCAATACTGTGAGATTAACTAGTATAATCTAGGGGAAAATACCAGTTCTTCAGCACAGCTGAAACATGCCAAGATTTGTTCTGCACAATCTGACAAGCTCGACAAGACATACACTGCAGAGGAATCAGCCAATGACCATTTTCCTGGAGTTTACAGCTATTTCCATTCTTTATTCTACCGGAAAGCACCCTTTGAGACCAGACCAGCAGACTGGAGGTTATTCTCCACCAGTGAGCTGGTGAGGGATGCAGACATGAACTGGGATAGCTCCAGGAAGCTGAGCACCAGTTGCTTACAGAGGAAGCACTTGCTTTTCAGAGCAAAAGCATCTTTGTGCCTGTGTTCAGGGAGAAAATCTTCATCCGTCTCGGATACAATATGTACTCCATAATGCATGCAGTGGAAAACAGTTGAAGCATTTTACAACAGCTGGCAGGAAGAAGAGTCCACATGTTTGAACATTTAGGGGGATTTAAGTTTTTGGCTAATGTGCTGCACTATGAATGCTTGCACTCACAGGAAGAGCTGCTGGGCACATGCTGAGCGGAGTTTCACTTGGCTACCAAGAAATAAGGAAGAGAAGACAAATTCCAGCACAGTTTATCTCACTCAACTATTGCAGTCAAATAGTTTTAAGGCTGCATTTTGATGCAAACTCTGAACTGGGATACTGTGGCATGATCTGTGAAGGGAACTGTCCTGCTTGCCCCCTGCTGCCCCCTTTGGTGCCTAAAGTCAGCCACTCATGGTGGCCAGGGACTGAATTGGCTTGGGAAAACAGTGTGCCTTGAAAATAATCCCTTTGTTGTTTACTGGGGTACTTTGCAGGCAGATCACCTCACTCATCTGGTCCCCTGGAAGGGTTCAGAAATGTTTGTCCTGGCACACAGGCAGCAGAGGAGGTGGGGGAGACAAGATTGTTGCTCCCCACACACACAGCCCGTTTAACATACTTGGACTACAGCCCAAATAAAAACCCAAACTGCATCCTGGGCACAAATGAGAACTCGGGAATGGGATTCCGCACTTCTCCCTTCCTGCCTTGCTTGGCTCCCAGCTTTGCAAATCGTTGCCGTGTGCCATTGAAGTGGATGCACAGATTTCCCTGCTTTGCTGAGCTCCGGGAACGCCAGGGCACACCAACCCTAACTGGGTCAGAGACTTTCTTTGTCCAAGTGAGCTGAGCTGCTGGGAAACCTCGCCGGAGCCATGAAGCAGCTTCTCACACATGCAGTGGGGGGGACGGGCTGAGGAGGGGGAGAGGATGAAGTGGGGCTGAGCTTCCACCACACTTGATTCCCTGCCAGCATAAGCTTCCTTACAGGGCTTACAGGCACGGCACAAGCCCAAGCAAAGCCCCAGCTGCTCCCATGGCTGTCAGGGCTAAGCACCCTGGAATCAGAGTAGAATCACTCCGATCTCCTCTGTGCTCGGGAAGAGGGGGGGAGAGTGAACAAGAGACAAGCGTGCCTATTAGTATTTATTATTTGTATTGTTATAGCACCTCAGTGCCTAGCTGGGGACCAGAATCTCATCCTATTAGCACTGTGAAAACCCAGAGCCAAACTACTGTAGTCCCTGCCCCAGAGGGCTTACAATCTCCTTTTCCAAACAGGGGTACAAAGAGATGGAGGGGGTAAAAGGGAGCAGTGACAAAATGTTGATCACTGTGATAGAAAGTGTTGATTTTCTGCTAAGAACCATCAGCTTTTAAATGCTTAGTTGGATTTAGATATTCCTCACACAGTCAATATTTTGTATTTCTCATGAAAAAAAAATCAAGAAATCACACAGAACTTCCTGTTATATTCAGTGAAAAACATTTTTCATTGCAAGAAACACACACAAGGTTATTTTTTAAAAACATTGTTTAGTTTGTATCTTCTAAGCAGATATCTGAACGTGTTTACAAAGTCTACACATGCAGTGTACAAAAAAAAGTTAAATTTTTAACCAACTCTTGGCTCACTCCTTTATTCAATTTGCACTCTTGCAAAAAAGAGATACCTTTTAATTAAATTTTTGATGAAAAAATAGAAGTGATTTCATATCAACGGCTTTTCTCGACATACTTGTATTTTCTCTGTGCTCATGATTTAAAACACAGTCTAAACAGAAATTGTTGGTAGATACAGGGATAGAGAACAACTGTGTATTTAGGAAATCTATGTAACTGATTTTACAGGTTTTTCTGATCAAAAAGTGTGATTACAACGTTGTGCAAGAAGGGCATGTGATTTACAACTTTTTGCAAGCATATCTTAAGTGCATATTTTTAATAACTTGCCTATATGGGGCCAAATCCTGCTGTTCTGCTCGAAGTTTCTCTAAAATCAACAGCTCTTTGACGCTGTGCTCTGTTCTGTTGGCCTCCTACTGCTGTGTGTCATAGTTAATACTGTGAATAACTCAGTTTGAGTTCAATATTCCTGGTTTTAACTCTAAGTACTCTATGGTAGTAAGTGTTTGCAGGTTTGAGCATCTTACAGAGGCCTACAGGACAGTATGATTTATGCCCATGCAGAGGGATGAAAAGAAACAAAACCAGCTGGGCAGCTTGTAAAACAATTAAACATTTTCCATGGTCAGCTCTGCTACTTGCCATTCGGATAGCCCCCGACTGGAATCACCTAAGTAACCTAAACCATGACCTGGAAATAGCTTCCAATTTAGCTTTCTTCTCTCTATGCATTCTCTAAGTTGCTGTAAACATCCAGGATACCCATATACATACACATACACACCTGGGCATGTGTGTGCATACCTATAGGTGTATGTACACGCATATATACACACACACAGCCACACATATGTGTACATATATGGATACAGAGCTATGACGTCGTTAGGAAACAACAATGTCATTTTTATTGCATTCTTAAGTATCGTGGAACAAGGGTATTATTATAGGCACACATCTCAACTAGTCCTCCTTTACTACAGTCCTAAAGCTCATTTACCTGAGATCTGCATCTGTAAAAATAAAGTTCCATTTTTTTAGCTGCATGTTACAAAAGACTAAATATCAGCCCCACAGATATGAAATTACAACTTAATGTTGAGACTAATTTGCTACAAGTAAAATACTCTATCTTATAAAAAAGATACTGCTGAAAGAGATACATATTAAAAAGGAAACATGATTCTTAGAGGTTTAAAAATCTCCCTATGCCTTCCCACATGGTAATAAATTTATAAAAAATATTAGACACAGAAAATCTCCACAGAAATCATCCTGCTGAAATCACGTACCCTTTCAAGACACCCATCTTGCAAACGTTACAAGGTTCAGGAGGGCAAACTCCATACAGTGAGTATTTAATTCTCGTCGTCCCGTCGGTAGTGAATAGTTTGTATTTCCTGAGCTATGAACATGGCCATCTCTCTCGTGCCCGCGGCAATCACTCGGCAGGACATAAGATCCAGAGGTCCCCCTGAGGACAAGAGGATTAATGAGAAGTGTCTTAAATATAAGCCATGCTGTAATTAGATAGGGTCAGAAACACTGAAACAACTTCATACGTAGCTCCTTTTGGGGTGGGAAGGACAATCTAATTCAACGATGCCTACATGGAAATCTCCAGCAAAAAATTGTTTTATAAAATTCTAGGTACAGAGCCAAAGTATGCAAGAGGAGCAGTGAGTGCTTAGATTTGTTCAGTAGCCAACAATAAATGCAATATTCCCTCTTCTAGCAATGGGAAAAAAATTGGTTCATTCAGCATACCCTTCTTAATCCACCAAATCTTTCCACAGGTACTGGTCACCAGTAAACCACTACTCTGAGATGTGTACCATCTAAATTAATTAAGTAATAATCTGGAGACTGTGCTGCCCTTTACTCCCTCTGAGTAGTTTCCAGTCATATATGTTCAAACTTGTACCTCAGAGTCCTCCTTTCTTGGGAGGATGTCTCTGTTGAAATCTAATTGGAACATCTGAGCATATCTGCCAATCTCCTGGGCTGGTTCCTTACTGTAAATATGAGGCTTTAAGGGAATTACTCAAAGTCACAGAAATACAGTTTGAGTCAGCAGACCTTTGATGTGATGAAATCCCATGCTGGAATTACATCAGAGTGTACAGAATATCCAGCCAGAGTCTAGTGGACAGTACAGACCTTTCTACAGGATATTGCTAGAAACGAGGTAGATCCACAGGGGCGGGACTGGACTGAGGTGACACAGGTTGCCCCGAGGCAGTCACTCACTCAGTCCCCCAAAAGTCAGTGGAAAAGCAAGGGCATTTTGCTCACCTGAAGTGTCTATCACAGTGCCACCAGCCTCTCTGATGATGACAGTGGCCGCTGCTAGGTCCCAGCAGTGCAACCCAAACTGGTAATAGGCATCTGCAGCGCCGGACGCCAAGTGGCACAGGGCCAGCGTCGAGCTCCCAATGACACGGACCCTACACCCCACAGCAACACAGAGGAGAAAATGCTTTTGACTTCAGCCTATGTGTACAACACACTTGTTTCTGTCTTTTTTTTAAATTACATTTTTAAATGACTTTGTGGTGACAAATGTGAGACATGTACTGTGAAACACCTTACCCGTGCGCTTGGGCCTTGAGCAATCTCTCAATATTACCAAGGAACAATTTCAAAGTTGCAGGGTCACGTTTTGGACCAATTTCTGTTAAAATTAAGGCCTTCGAGATATCTGTAATGGTAGGGAGATGTTTCCATTAATTCAACAGCTTCCAGTTAGGTTCCATAAATTTCTTTTCAAATTAAACACTAACGGACTTTCCACACAAAAATAATTTTCACATCCCTTTTTCTACCCCAAACATTTTCATAGAATAAGTGACAACTTTGCATAAAAGTTCAAGGAAGACTAGGTTTCTTCTACAAAATAGTCTGTTCTAAACACACTTAAAAAAAAAAAAATAGGAACAGCAGGATTAAAACCAAGAATGCATTCTTACATTCCTTTTCATACATTTTTTTTATTTCATTGACCAGTCACCTTTTGGCAAATTCACTAATATTAGCAGTCAACTAAAAATAATCCAGTAACCTAGTAACTGTTCATGATGCTAGTCTATTCATATTTGAAAACAGGATGGTTCTTGAATAGGGAATTTTAATGTAATTTGTTAACAAATTATAAACATTTGGGAACCCAGTAAGAGGAAAGAAAAGTTTCTCCCTAAATCACCAGTCACCTAGTAATAGCTCATTCTGACATTTCAAAGACTGAAGACACCTTATGACTGAAAAAAAACTTTCTTATGACAAATTAAAGCAGTATCTTTATTCATATTAACCTGTGACTGTTCTATTTGTCTTGTGTTCAGCAAAGGCAATGCTGTCCTAGAGCAGATGGAGATACCAGCCTTGTGTACAGTCAAAGGAGAGACTCACAGTGACTTGAAAGGTGCTGAAGCAGTCCTCACGTGAGATCTGAACACTGCCAGGCTATGACAAGCGTGTGCCAATGTAGGTGGAGGTGGTTGATCAAATGCCAAGTGTCCCTGCTCCTGCTGTGCCAGCTGAACTCGGAGGCGTTAAAGGGAGGACAAAACTCAAAGGTTTAGCAGTTGATAACACACTGACTGGGCTGTGCCCAATGCCAGGTGCCACTCCCTACCCTGGGCTAAACGTGAGGCATTCATTCAGGTAGGCAACCTCTGCCTGGTTCTTACAGCTACCTGCATAAGCTGGAAGTTCTCAGCACAAGGAGCAAGCAGGTTTTCAAAAGCAAATTAGGCTGGAGTGAGGCACCTTTTAATTAAACAGGCTACCAAAGAATTTAGTATTGCAGATGAACCTTATGGATTCAAGCAATGTGGTAAAATGGTTGGTAACAGGTACGTAATTAGATTAAAAGTTACACAGTGTCACAAATATTATCTGTAGGACCATAGATTCAACTGCTGCTTTTTAAATTACTGCATTAAAATAGAAAAAAACCAATCCAGGCATGCTGTAGGTATTCATTGTTTAGCCACTACTAAAAACTCTGGATGGGGAAAGCAACCTGCCTTAGATTATTTTGCATAACAGACCCAGTTTATAATCAGAGAACATTTAATGTTCTGTTTAACATCTCATTGCTGAAATGCACCAAGCATTCACACCACACCAGTCATAGTTAGGTTGTGACAGAGGCAGTTATTCTTTAGAGTTATTAAATATATTTCTAAAGCATAAATGGATCTCTTCAATTGTCATCAAGGTTACAGCTAGAAATTGGATGAAGAGACTAAGGCAACTAAGAGGGAAGTCTGCTTAGAAAAAGGAGCTGGCTGATCACAAGACACTATGGGATTTCAGGAATTCAAGATGTGAGATAAAATTTACTGACTATTCCTCATTCTGACAGAAGCCAAAAAAATAAAACAACCCAAACCAGGCTTGGTAGAAAAGATTTAACAGCGATATGGATAAATTTATGAGGAAAAGATCAATTCTGTCAACCACAGAAGATTAAAAAAAGAAAGTACATTTACAGTATTAGCACATGTGAGGCCTGACACGAATCTAAGCATGAGAAGAAAGTATCACTCGGGATAACAGGGAAGATGAATCCTTCATTTAAGTGTATAACTGCGTGGACTCCCATACCAAACCTCTGCAAAACTAGGTGTTGACAAAGAACAGTGTTTGCCTGGGCTGTGACTTCAGATGGTTAAATGTGAACAATGAATGCCTAAGTGTAGATAAATGTCATACAACAATCCCATTTCCTGAAAACAAACGGCAGGAAGTGACATGACAGCTTAGATTTCAAACACATCATGGCCACTTCAGTTCCAGTGGCAGCTACAGGGAAACACAGTCTTGCTTCCAGGGTTGGTTTATTTCACTGAAGCCACAGCCCTTACAGAGCAACTGTGATTTAAAGCACTTAAAACATCAGTAGAAGTGAGATTAAAGCAGATCCAGCTTCACTGGTGAAAATTTCCCACCACCAAATTATGTATCCCAAAACAAAAGAAAATTTCAAAGCATTTGGAAGGGCAGAAGGTCTACTTCCCTTGCTTTGTTCTAGACACCCACATGGACTGGATGTCCAGAGAAAGGAAGACAGAAGTGACATGTGCCAAAATTATTCATTGTTTAACTGGAACCCAGAACTCTCTGACTGCAAAAGCAAGTGAGGCCATTTCAAGTGGTTCATCCAGCCCAACTGGGAGCACCCCTAGTTCTTCCTAATAGTCTCTGCCAGTATGGGCTTTTTTGGAATATGAGATATTTGAGCACTGATAAAAATGTGGTGTATAATCAATGATTAAAATCTTAGTGGTCACTGACTTTACAATCCATCTCTCCAAATAGGTAGACCCCAGCTCACTATTAACTTAGATGAATAGCCAAACTTTCCAAATTTCAGGGAAATTTTGATGCAGGGTCTTCTTGAGGCACTAAAGAAATCTGTATGTCAAGTTGCTTGAATTTACTGTGTTTTGAACTCGTTAAATCTCTCCTTGGGGTGAAGTTTTTACCATCTCCTGTGTACAGTAGTGCACATTTTTGGCATATGTCTGCTTCCACCAACAACTGAGTGCTATGCTCTCCTTGCATTTTAATTAACTAAAAGAAAACTTCTCTAAATAATACAAAACTATTGTTTTCTATAATCATTGGGTAAACAGACAGATCTATGACTTGGTTTACCAATCAAAGAATTCCAATAAAGCATTGACAAAGTGTTGCTGCCTACTAGTACATCGAAACATACCTCACACCCCAGAGCAAGCTGTCAAAGAACCCCTAATGAAGCATGCACCCCTTAATTCACTGTTAGCACATATGCCTACAGACATCATACTCTCTGTGACATACAAGTTCATTGGAAAATAAGTGAACAGCAGCCACCATAGTACTCTGAATTTGATTCACCATTCCCATTGCATCTTGCTTGTAAAAAAGTTATGCCAGTGCTCAGCTGGAATGAAACTGGTGAATCTACACATTCTTCCTTATTTTAAACAATGGTTGTGAAGCAAAATAATTTAGGATTATTTAAATAGTTCATATTCAGATGTATATTTTAAAAAGAAAAGGAGGAAAGTTGTGATTTTTCAGAAAAAAACAAACACAAAACAACAAAATTATCATGCAGGTGAAATACTTTCCATCAGGATAATGATGTTCATTATCCTAATGATGATTTGCAACAACTCTGAAACAAAATTAACATATTCCTTTTAGAGTTCTAACAAAATCTAGACCAACCTGTCTCTTTTGATACCTGAAGCCTTTTGTCATTACAAAATGCCCCTTGACCTCTTCTACCAGTGTATAATCGTTCTTCAGTGCAGTGGTAAATTACACCAAATTCAAGCTTTAAGATTTTGAAAAGGAAAGAAATGAATGCAACTCAAATTACTCATCATAAATATAAACAACTACTAATGGCAGAAAGATCAGCAATATTTTAATTGGTACACATAAAAAAGATTATACTGATGCTAAAAAACTGGAATAATTTTACTATTACGGTGATATTGAGATATAGGTCATATAAAATTCAATTTATAAAGAGAAGTTAATGCAATGTGTTCCTGATCCTCTAAATTCTTACTCGCAGTTAGTTTCTGTTCACATTAGAACGGATTAAATACTGAGTTGATTTCAAATTCAACTAAATGTTTTTACTGAAAATACGCCAGACCTCTGAGGCAAGACTCTGAATGCTTTGCTTTTACTGGTGAGCAGCTACTCCTTGAAGCAACCCCACTGACCTCGGCTGGACCCCAAAGATTTGTGGCCCCAGGATCAGTCAGGCATCCAAACTCAGCACATGGCACACCCTTTATTAACAGTGGATGCTTTGGTGGGCACCTGAACTTTCGTGGTGCATTGAATTTGCCTGCTTTTGCAATCAAAGCAGTACACTCCAGTCACTTGCTCAAATCTTTCTCTGCAAAATCCTTTTGTGAGAATCTCTTGAAGTCACAGGACTCCAAGAGAAGCAGTTTGGACAAAAATATCCTCAATGAAAGCTTAAGAATGTGCAACAGTGGAATTTTTGTGGGGGATTCTGTTTATCAATGAAAAGAGGGTTGGAATTAGACCCTTAGTATTTAAAATTCCTATTACTTTAATAGGCTCCACCAAAAGATTTTAAAGCACTTTACAAACTTCAAGGGTCAGCTCTGAAAATCACCCCTAGATCAGTTATATTAGCATTATTTAATTTAGGGGTACACAAAAGTTAAGTGACTTGCCCGAGGTGTCAGAGGTTGGCCACAAAGTCAAGAACATCTCAGATGTTCTAGGCTCCAAATCTTTTCCTGCTGCACTCGGTGGTCATCAGAGACCATTCAAAAGGAATAGACTGTCCTGGCTCCCTACCCTGAGGTCCCATCTAAACCAAGGGTTTTTTTGAGGAACACACTATTAATAGACTCTTTCCCTAAAGGCATCTGCAGGAATTTCTTCAGTGCTGTTCAAGGCTTATAATCAGGCCAGTTCCCTTGTGTGTACTTTGGCTCCTTTTCAGTTTACTCTTTTTTCTGCTTGTCCTATTTACTTAACTGAGGGAGATTTAACATAATTCTTTACTTTTGTTTCAGCTTTGTTTAGTTTACATAACCCAAAATATGCAGCATCAAAATCGTGATGGTGTTCTGGAAAACATAAATATTAGAGAAAGCTGTCTGGTAATAAAATGTAGTGGTGAAAAGGACCTTTGGTAATGAATATATTTCAGAAAAGCATGGATGTGTTCCTCTGCAATTTCCATGTTTGAAAAATCTAACCAGAGAAGTACACAACATTATTCTGTTTAAATCAGTAAGAGGTACCAGCACATCTGAAAACTTGGTTGTTACTGCACAGACTTGTTGCTGGCTTCGCTTAAAGCTATACATATATTTAAGATTGTGGAATTAGGCTGAAAGAGGCACATTCATTGGAAATTCAAGTAACTAGTTATTCTAGTTATATATATAAAACTGTAAACCAGCAACATCTGGAGAAAAGGCACTAGCACGAATGAGTATAGCTAGGAAACTCAAAATGGCACATTGGAAGGCTAGGTACCTTCCCACCCTCACCATAATCAAGCTCTCACGTGGTAAATATAGCTGTTTTACTATGTTAAGAAAAATACAAATGCAGATTAAATGAACTAGGCCCATAATTTTGCACTCCTCCAAAAATCAGTTCTACACTGACTTGTAGCAGGGGTTAGCTTTCACAGATACTGCTAGCAGGAAAGAAGCAATAACAATAATACAGGAACACTGAGATGTATGTTTAAATTATGAAGAGGCAGCACTACATTGAACTTATTATGGTTTTGTCTAACTAAACCTTGCTCACACCAGTACTCCCTTTTTCTCCTAATAAATCCCATAATACTTATAATAATTCATAGAATTCTCTTTTAATTGCCAGTTTCCATAAGTAAGTTTTTGCAGGACATGATTTTAGATGAATAGAATATGATCAGATGCATTTAAAAAGCATGGGAAAACCTGAGTAGTGACTGATTTTTTTAAAAAAATTATTTTATTTAAAGTTCCCACATAGTTTTGAGACTTCTAGCCAACTCTCAGGTGCCCATCTGAAAGAACATACTTCATACCTCTTTGTTAACAGCAAATCCAATGCTCACTGCCACTGTTGGAAATCTGTGAAAAATAAGAAATGAAGTAGTACTGCTGAAAAATCTCTCAACTTCCTCCTTATGCAGCCCCCTTAGGCAGCAAAACCCCATATGGAGCACTGTGAGTTTACTTGTCAAAATGCACTTGACATTATACTATTTCTCCTTTGTCAGCCTCTTTAACCTTGCCAGTTCCTTTAAAAATTTAAGTTAGTGTTGGAGAAGGCAAGAAATAAACACATGAAGACATCACAATTTTTACACTGAACACGTAGTATACTTTAGAGATGTTTTTGCTTTAGTGTAGCTGAATTATCCAGTATAAAATCAGTAATGTTATAAAAAGTCATTGCTTTTAAGAGCACGTTTTGTTCAAACTATGCATCTGAGATAGCAATTAAGTAGCATGGAGATACCTTGCTGCTGACACTAACATAAAAAGAAACCAGTTCCTCTATGCTCTCCTTTTTCAAAGTGATGATCATGTATTTAATTTGGTCCTTTTGACTACAGCATAATTTTTGCAGTCTAAACAACGAAATAAATTCATTTCTTAAAAACATATTTTAAAAAGGACTTTGAAAGTCCAGAAAATATTGCTAGAAAGAGGAAATTTCACTTAATTCCATGAAACATCATCACATGACACCCCCCACCTCCCCTGGAATTCTGTGTAATTGCACCAAAAGTCATGGAAATGCCTTTTTTTTTTTGCTTTTATGAGACTTGGAGTTATTTAAGCTGCTAACTATAAGGCAGAGACTATACAGGGTTTTTAAGTAGAAATATTATGAATAGTCATTAGTTTACAACTCCTAGCATTTGAATGGTGAACTAAAAGCCTTAATTTTTGCAGCAATGACCCCTAGATTTAATTTTGTGGAGGCACTTTAGAAATCTAAAACCCGTATCTCCGCACAGCTCGTTCCTCAGCGCTGCTCCACACACACTTCCCTAACATACCATTAAGGAAGTAATGAAAATGAATGCAGAAATGGATCTGAACTGGCATCCCTGGAGCTGAAGGAGAAGACTGATGGCTCCTACGTGTGAGTCAAAGGAACAAACCCACCGGGGAAAAGCACCTCTAAGAGGAAGGGAGGACGTGTGTGAAGCTGCGGTTCGGGTTTTGATGCGTTTCCCAGTCCGCTGTCCACTTACCTGTGCACAAAGTTGCACGTTCCATCAACAGGGTCAATAATCCAGGTCGGGCTGTCGGTGAGGACACATTTTGAACCTGCAGCAGTGGATTCTTCTGCAATAAACCTGCATTTGGTGCAAGGGTAAAACAAGTATCCCGGAACATCAGCTTAGATACGTGACTTGGAAAGTACAACTCCATCATTCTGGTTTTTAAGAGATAACTTCTCTCTCTCTACATAAAATATTTTTGTATAAATGTTAACACACACACACTGCTTTTTAAATTTAGGAATTGGCAACTTTCATAGAGACTTTGAGGGAGAGTTTTCGAATCTACAGCATACTATTTTACATGCAAAAGAACTCAATATTCACTTCCCTAATATACCATTAAGGAAGTAATGAAAATGAATGCAGAAATGGATCTGAACTGGCATCCCTGGAGCTGAAGGAGAAGATTGTTTTATGCAGACTATAATTTTATGGGTTAGGCCTGTCTCTTGCAGTAAGTAATATAAACTGCAAACTGTTCCTGCTTCTCTTCTGCAGTCAAATTCAGTCAGCAGGAAATAATGCACTCTTAGAAAATCCACAATCTTGCTCCTACTTGTATTTTTTTACAGTAGTCTGTCTCAGGAAATTAAAAGGTTTACAAAGCTGGACTTTCTTTTTCCCATGACCCAGAAAAAAATCAACAAATTATTTTTTGTTTGTTTGTTGTTTGGATGCACAAGGCACAAAATGAAATCTGAGATCATCTTCTCTTCTGTTGTTCTGTCCCACTTTCCTTTAGTATTTTTTTTTTCTCCTTTTTCCCTGGGAAACGAACATCCAGTTCTGGCACATTTCCTGTCGACCTTAATTATCCCTGCTCTCCCATGAACTGCCCAAGTCTCTTTCTGTAAGAGATGTGCAGGTGCTACTCTCACAGATTTTCATAAAGTCCTACATGTACAGAAGGAGCAGAATCCAACTGCTAGTTCTGAATGTTGCAGGTGGTTTCACATTTGAACAGCTGGTAGTGGTATTCAGAGTTCCTGCAAATGGTTGAAGGCAAAAAAGCTTCTCTCAAAGACACAAAAAGAAAAAAAAAAGGATAAAATAAAGAGAAAATGTCTTTTGCAAAAGAGTCCTTCCCTAGGACTAGAGTAGCAGCTACTTTATTTTGTCTTCAACCTATGCAGCATGATTCCAGATAACACTTGAAGCCATGAGCTTAAAATGCTCTGCAGACAGCACAGGAGGAGTCTTCTTGAATTTTCCAAATGCTACTCTGCTTGGCCCTAAGTAGAAACAGACTATTTTGATGGCATTATAGACCCCCAGCTGGTACAAAGAGGGAATTAGGAAGTGTTTGTTACTGTTTTCATCTCCATTAAAGGAAACAGCTGAAGGACAAAGTGCTACTCCACAACTGAGAAACGAGAAAGAGTTGAACAAGTGTTTGAAACTCTCAGTTTAACATAAGACTTTGCAGGCTCCTTGCTGTATACATTCCACTATTTTGTCTTGTTGCTGCTGTATCACTTGACTTTTGCTTTTACAAATCCTGTAATTAGCATCCAAACCCAACCATGCCCTGTCTGTACTGCTGGATGCAGAGGAAGTTCATTGTCTTGTAGGTGGAGCATCTCACATCCCACCTCAGATTATCCATACTCCACATAAATTATACCTCTACTTCAATCCTCTGCCAGCTCCCCCAGCTGGAGCTTGAACTATAACTGCTGTCTTGCCAGTCAAAGAAAGGTGAAATGGGAACCTCATTAGAGACAGGAGTTATTTCTGTGTAAGATGATTTGCCCTCAAGTTTTCTGAGCCAGTGCCTCGCCTTTCCCTCACAGCAGGGGTGTGACACTGCAATCCCTGAGCTCAGAAATGCTGACCTGGAGCTGGGGCACAGCAGTGCCACAGATAAAATCTTCATGCTCAAGATCCATTTTTCTAAAATAGACGTAGGACAAATTAGGTGCACATTTTATGAAATCCGGGCTAAAGGGTAACAACCCCCCCTGCCCCTTGCTGCTATACAATACTGGGAAATGTGAGAGTCCTGCAAGGTCAACTTCAGATGTCTTGCTCTGTGTCCTGTAAAAACCTGCAAACTAAGCAAAACACTCAGTGTGAAGTACTGGAGTAAATTCTAGGAACAGCTTGAGAAGTGGGAGGGGTAACCCCTTTATTAAAATAGTTAATTTAATATGCCAGCCTGCCAGCTCCACTGACCTCTCTTCAAATCTGGATTACAGTTTACTCCCACTGAAAATGAGTCTAGTAATTTTAGCCAAGCCTTTGACTACATCTGTTCATGCCATGGTGCCTCTCTGAAATTCATTGCAGGAACAGCAGGGAAGATGTAACATACCATAATGTGCAGCAGGAATGATATCCAGTCGAGTGCAGGAGACTCAAACTGGGGCTGTCCCTCACCTATCCCCTTATGGGGGTCTGGGGACAGAAAGCTGGGAAGCTAGAGTTGGATGCCACCCTCTTAAACTGCTGTGTCCTGATTTTAATGTCTACAGAATTAAGGCCACAAGTAACACAAAAGGCGTGTAATAATATCAAGGGTAAATGTTGGGATAGCCTTTTGCAACCAATAGCCCCTGGTAGTCCGGCTGTGCCTACCCACAACTCATGGATCTATCCGAAAAAATAGCCTTTGGAAAAGACTCACATCAGGGGGCACATCAGAATAATAAAAAGTGAGCAAAGATAAAAACGTGAGCGAAGTGTGAATGAAGATGATACATACCACTTAGCCAAGAAGAGAGAAGAAAAAAGCAACATGGGACAGAATTACTTTTTGAAAAGATTTTCCTAGCATTCCTCTTTATTCCTGAGTACATTTCCAGTATCTCAAGACTCAGTAAATGCCCCAGTGCAAATGGCAGATTCTAATAAGATCCCTTTTAATTTTTCTAACTCCTAAAGTCCATTTTTGATTCAGAGGACATAAGAATCAAGATGATTTAGAAGAAAAAGAAATAACAGAAATCTTCAGTGCTGCTTGCAACAGCCAGGTTAGGGGAAAGACCGAATACAGTTTAAATGATCTTTTAATATTTTCATTGTACTTTAATTTAACCCTCTCCATTGCAAGTGTTTTAATCTAGTCTAGTTAAATTTAATCTATTGTTCAATCTAAATGCATTAATTATCTGAACAAATTCTAACCAAACCCAACAACCGGTATCAACAAAATGAAATTGTCTTGAAGAAATGGCAGTTCCTTCATTTACTTATGAAGTCAGAAGTTAACTGTATGGGGTTGATAAAATCTGGAATTTTTCAGTGCCTAGGTCTACATTGACCTTACAACTTTTGTTCCCATTCTGAGTAACTTGAGTGTGTCTGGTGATTTGCATTTTATGTGAAATGTGTATGTTTTATGTTCTCTGCCAGACTGCTCAAGGAAAAAAAACTAACATAAGAGTGGAAATGAGAGAAGAGCACAGCCAGCAACAGTACAAGGAATATTACACAAATAATAGGCCTGTAAAGCCTGGCACTCTCTTGAGAATTGCAGCCAAGAACCACACATTGTGCTGTACAGTACTGCTTCAATACGCCATCACATACAACACGTATTTAGAAAGCCATTTTTAGTATAAAATATACTTTCTTCTCCTTCTTATGGTGGTCTTTTTTTTTTTTGCCCAGCAGCATCACTGACAATCAGATTAGCAGCTGAGCCCTTTCCTCTTTGTTGATTTCTGCTAGAATGCAAGGCTCATCCCCATCAGAGATGCCCACAGTTAGAAGGGAGTCGGACACTATTTAAGGGATACACAGGTTTTGCACTGACTCTGCAGGAAAATTAATTTTATCCATTGAAGTCAAAAGCAGAAATCAATTGCAGTCTCTGCATCAAACCAAACCTGGCAACTAATACAAACCCTCTCTCTAATCTGTGCCTGAGCTGAGTTGTTATTTTCAAGTTGACCACAATAATTCAAGAGGAATCGACAACCTGATCTACTTTTAAAACCTTGGGCTTGCAGCCCATGTAGTAATTTATAGCCTGTTTGTGAAGAGGCATCAAATAATGATGATGATGACAAATAGCCCTGCTTCTCACTGACCTTTTCACTATAGAACACAAGGTAAATGTGATTAAACACACTTTTACTTGTCCTCATCTGGCAAATGCATACGTGTGATGGCAACAGGAAAGGTCTGCAGGGTGGGACCTTTGCTAGCATATATTTCTGCTGTATTTTTATAGATAGCCTTAGCATAATTCTTATACAATAGGCAACAGACCAGTATTCTGAACATCATGGACATCCACATGAAACCTTCATCCATGATGTCCCTACAGGGGAAACGTTGCTATTAAATACATATATCAAGAAACACAGAAAATATAAAGTACTAAGTATAAGGAAACGGTACTTTTTTTTTAAAATAGGAGTCCTATGAAAGTGTCCAAGAGCAATAGGTTAACATATAGGAAAGACATACAGACATAAGAAAGATATACAGACTTTTAAAGTTCCCTTTAAATACCAGTCAGATATGCAGCATGTAAAGGACAAAAAAAGGTCGTGGGTAGTTTCTATAGGCACTCACCTGTGGGAGGGAAACTTCTCTTTCAGAACAGAAATAATTAAATTTTCCACAAAATGATCAGTTTCTGTCACAAGATCTGCTGCAGATGTCTTGGTGGACACTTGTTTTTCCTCTGTTAGAGCTTTCCTAATAATCTGAAACAGAAGTTCATAAATCAGATTTGTTGGGCATTCAGCCTGTGCATACTAAAATAATATCTTCACTGAAAAAAATATAGCTAATCCTGAAAAACAGCTGTAGGCCTAATTCTACCAGAGGCTGTTCTAATTTTTTGACAAAAAAATCCTTCTGAGACAGTGAGTATTCTTTGGGAACACGGCATTTTGAATCACTCTGCAAAAACCTCTCTTGACAGTTCAGAAAAGGATTGATTAAGGGATGCAACTAATGGAATAAAAGGAAGATGGCAGTCATCATGATTTAGAAAATTACCAAAAGTACACACAAGATAAGAAAAAGCCTCAAGGCGCAGGCATTTTTCAAGGAAACCCATTTATCTTTTTCCTTTTTTTTTTTTTTGTAATTTACTGGGCTACTACACCACTGTTCTCTTACTTTAAAAGATATGCAATAAGGCAAACTTAATTGGTTTCCATTTTGCCAACAAAGACACATAGTTGGTTTTTTTGGTTTTTTTTTTTTTCTGGGTTTTTGGAACTTCAAATGTAGATCACCCTCTAGTTCCCAAAGAATTACCATATATTTAAAAAAAACAAAAATTGAAGCATTCCCTAGATATGAAACCAATGATTTAAACCTGGACTCTCTTCTGGAAATGTCTTTATCTGATTCTCAAGGGTTTTACTGTTACAAACTTGAGTACAAATGCACATATGGGAAAACAGTTAATGAACGCTTTTCCCCATTTTTCCCATTTCCTTTCTGTCTTGTTTTTCTTTCCACTTCTTCATTAAAAAGAAAAATAAAGGGGCAGGATGCAAAAGGAGATGCCTTATTTTTTAACCAGTGAAAATGATAAATTATTTGAAATTAAGAAAACCAAAAAAAGCAAATTTTAAGCACCAGTTATTTGTTTAGAATTATATCATCAAAACTCAGCAGCAATAAGATCAATATTCCAAGTCCCTTCTAAAATTTATATATTTCAATTGCTTAACTAAATTTCCATTGACCAAAGTATTTTAAAACCATTGAGAAATATTTGAGGACTAAAGAAAACAGTTCCACTGTATTAGGCATGGGAAAGGGAAGCAGAAATTCCCAAATGTCATCCCAGCTCTTGGTTTTCATAGTATAAAATACTATATTTGAAGGGTGTGCTAATTGTTCCAACAAATAATGGATATTGCTGACTACTTCCTTAGTATAGAAGGTATCTGGACAAATGTTTCTGCTTTGTGAGCAGTAGAACATCAGTTGTGCCTACTTACTGAACTTGTGAGGGCAGGTAGTACTTTTCAGTTTGAGGTCTTGCTGAAGTTCATTACTGTTATTAACCACACTTAATCTTTTTGCTCCTCTCAACGCCCTGTGTGGTTGTATTGAAGGATTTACCATAGAAGCATAAAAGTATAACTCCAGCAAGGCCCTTGGGCTCCTCTTCAGCCCAAAGCAAAATCCAAAACACTCCAACCACCCCCAGCTGCATATTCTAAAAAAACTGCTATGCTGATAGCTTTTATTTTATTTGCTCTTCATTACTTTTGTATCGTCTATACTGCTTGGGACTTCACATAGTGAGACAGATGAGGGATGTCCTCCTTTTGACAGAAATTTTAATTTCTTCTTAGCAATGCCATGTTCTTGACTTCTATTCAGTTTTAATGCATAGTAGATTGAGATTTTTGCAGCCATTTAAATCAGTGCCACTGCTCAGTGGGGCAGTGAGATCATACCTGAGCCTTGCTGGAAAAGGAAAAGTAGAGATGGAACCTCTCTTCTATGGATGTCTCTGCAATCAGCTGGTTTCATTGCGTGCTCTGGCACTTGATCTCTCCCATTTGGGTACAGTCCTTTGCACATCCCAGCTTCAAATTTAATAGTTTTCATTTCTGAGCCTTTACCCAGTTGCTCACGACCATTTTTAACTTTAACCCCGTCTGTTTCTCTGGTGGCCAGCATGAGGCTCCAGCCACTTTGGAGGTGGGAGCAGCCAAGGGTGTGCCTGCACTGTGAAGTGGTGGCTGATGGCCCTCTCACCCATCTCCTCTGTGGGCCCACACTGAGGAGCCAGGACACACATTTAGCATTTACCAGCCCTACCATGAGCTGCTTCTCCCCACCTGTTGTGCAAGCCATATGTCGAGAGGAGAGGAGGAGAGAAGTCATGGTGCTGGGCTGAGGGCAGCAGCCACAAATGGGCACCACATCTGTGGAGGCTCACCCACAGCACGCAGGACGGACAGGTCTGATTCTGCCAATTCTCTGCCTCTTACAAAAGGCTTGACAAAAGGGACCCCTGTGCATTTGCTCCAGCTTGTACAGGTATGCAATCCAAGCCAGAGCAGTCCCACACAAGGGTCACATTTCCTGCATAATTGACGAAAAAGCTTTTATTCTTTGGAAAATGATCAAACAGCTCAGAGCAGTGTAGAATTCAATTTATGTTGAATAATTGCTAAAAGTCACCTGTCTACAAAGGAGTATTAGAGCCTGGTGCCTCAGAGTACTTTGAGAGCATCACTCAACTCCTCTCCTTGCAGAAGCCTTCCAATACGGTTTGTGGATACCTATTGCAATTGCCTGGTCTTTCCAGATGGACATGGGGCTCCATAAAAGTCTCACTCTAGGTTACAGGCAGCAGGCAAGCAGAAACCAAAGGAACTACAGGATGATGAAATGGAAACAGCTGATTGCACCTTATCCCTATTGTACAATTAAATTGGCAACCAAGATGCTGTAATTTGGCTGTAAATGTATTTTACTAGACTTTATTCCTGTACTAGGGCTTGTCCCTAGATTACAGAGATTTTTCAGCAACTTCTAAGCAACTGATTTTTGGGAGCCTGTTTATTTAGAGCAGAGCCTTTTAACACTCTTACCCCATGCTGCTCCTCCTCTAATGCAGACCTTAACCTAATACCCTGCTTGGGAGCATTTGGGGGGTTATGCAAAGCCAGGGGCACACACACCATTACATGAAGAGCACATCACAGAGCAAGACCCAGGCTGTCCCAGCTCCCTCCTTCATTTCCCATGGAGTGGGGGAAATGGAGCCACTGGGGCTCAGTGCAGTCCATCCTGGACTTTTCCTTTATTAATGCCTTTGTGAAATTTATTCCAACAAAGCAGAATGAAGAAGGCAGAGGGCCAAGATGCCTTTTCCTCCAATACCTCCCAGGAGAGCCACCTACAGTAGCGTGCTCTGTCTCAGGGGTTCTGATGCTCGTCAGCACCAGAATGCCACAACCTTCCTAGAGAGAGCATCCTGCAGAGAACAGCTCTTCCAGGGGTGCAGGCAAACCTCCCTGGACAGCGAGTGATTTCAGCCAGGTGTAGCGGTTTCTCAGTTACAAGTGATTTCAGCTCTTTGTGAAATCACCCGAGGCGAACTCGGGGACAGAGAGACAGGAGCTCTGTATGGCAGTTCCACAGGTAGCTTTATTGTCCAGCAGTCCCTGTGAAGGGGAGGCCAGGGACAGCGATCCCCTGTTTTGGGACAGACTCAGGGCCTTTTTATGGGAAGGGCAGGGGGTGGGGTAGAAACCATTTAGCCAACTGGGTACAAGGTATTGCCATAAGGAAGCAAGGCATGCTGGGGGTGGTTCACTTGGTCACCGTAACCTGGAAGTAAATTGCTTATCTCTGGAGAGAGTCCTTTTGGCCTCAGGCCTCTCTCCTCCAAGGAAGTGCTAAGGGTTCGCAGCCTTCCACAGTGCTCATGTCAGATATTTCATTTCACCACACTGCTTGCACTCACCACACACTTCTGGGAGTTCCAAGATGGGTTTTCTTGCTTGCAATACTGTCCTGAAATATTTGCTCACTGATAAAATCAAACATCTAAATAAAAAGCATGAGTACCTGCAAATAATTCAGGATATTTCAATCTGGTTTGCTAAAACATCTGTCCATGTTTCATAGAAAATAGCCTAACATTTTCCCCTGGGAGAAAACAACAGGG
Organism: Dicrurus megarhynchus; assembly: GCA_013399195.1. NCBI lineage: Eukaryota > Metazoa > Chordata > Aves > Passeriformes > Dicruridae > Dicrurus > Dicrurus megarhynchus. The sequence goes on from VXAD01007225.1 coordinate 1,245,004, forward strand.
AAAAAAAGTCTTGACTTTTTAGAATACCAGTGGAAACTTTTTTTTTTTTAGTGGCATTCTGCTAGATCTCTTATGCCTCATAAAATTATTTTCCAGAAAAAAAAGGGGAAAAAAAAAGAGAGGAAAAAAAAAAGAAAAAATAATTAAAATATTATCTTCTAGTGTCAGTTTCTTACTCTTGTTTTTACCTGGATGTATGTTTACTCATTTTGATGAAGCTTTTCCAATTCTGCAATTGGAGAGAACTGTGCAGATATTACTCAGTGCTCTTAACAGCATTAAAGATGCACAGACTAGTCATGCCTGGTTTTCTTGAGCAAAAAGTCATATCAAACCTATGGGTGTACTCTCAGGAATAGAGCAAGCAGAGTTTACTCACAGAAAAAACCAGAAGAGAAGTCTGAAAAAGTGCAGTTATTTGTGGCCTTATAGAGTGAATTTTAAAGCAGGTCAATTACAGAGATTACAAAACCATGACCATTGTCGTTATGAAACAGCCATATATATATTAAATGAGAGCCTGTGATATTTCATAAAAGTAATAAGAACTAAACAACAGGATGGGCAAGAGAAGCAATGATTTGAACCCAGTAACAGAAGTTACTCCAGCAACAGCACTTTTGACACATATTCAAGCATCATTTCTTTATTGGCCTTTTAAATTTAGATGAAACTATTCCAGAGTATAGATGCCTATCTGCTGGAAAGAAGATATATTTTACCTATAGTCAGGAAACACAAGGCAATACAAACCAAAGAGTTGTACAAGCAAAAAGGGGAGACCAGAAAACTGTATTACTGGTTAACTTTGCCTAGAAATCCAAAATCTTGAAGTGTATGTCTTTCTTCAGGTTGGCCTCTGTGCCAAGCCTCTTGCAGATGCTTTCTGATGATTCCAACCCTTCCTAACCTGCCATAGTCCTGAGAAATGGAGCACCCGAAAAGAAAGGCTGAAGTGGCAAAGTTTCACGCAGAGATGGAGACAGGAGTTGGACCTTAGGAGACAGAGAGTGCAAACAGATTTCTGGGGATGGAGGTGAAGGTGGAAAGGTCTGAGGGATGGGAAGAGAAGCAGAAGAAAAAGATGACCTTGACTAGTGGAATTGACAGCTTTTGGTGACCAAAATAACCCCCATTTTTGTCAGTCAATTTTCAGCAAAAATCCAGTCCTAGAAAACCCATGTTACACTGCATTTTGTGTTTTTAGCTCTAGCTTCTTTTGGCAATAGCCGGAAGCAGATTGACACTTAAATAAAAGACAGAGCCATACCTGTACCTTTTCTTCCAGAAGGATCCCCAATACCTTTTGTAACAAAAAAATTTCCTTATCGTGACAAAATGAATCGGAAAAACAAAGCAAAACAAAACAAAACAGTTTCCAAAGTCCTACTTAAACAACATCCTTGGCTGGTTTAAATTTGGCCTGCCAAAGAATCAGCTATTTGCTGCCACTTGCAAGGTAGCAATGGCAAACTGTGATTTAGGATTCAAGGATTAGTCTTCTGGAATGTTTACTTCTTCCAGGAAAAGGTGCTCAGCTGTGATTTTCTGAGCGAGTGAAATGATTGGAGAAGGTTAAAGCTGTCTTCACAAATTGATATTTTGAGAAATAAGGTGTGGAGGCTTGAGCAAGTCATGAGTCTCTCTTGTGAAATGGCTGGCAGAATGACTGTGCTGGAGAAACTCCTGTTTCCAGAGGCTGAGAGCATGACCTGTCATCCTGATTTGGATTATCCACTTAGTCCTTGTATTATTAAAACAAGTCTCCTCTCTGGCATTCCGTTCATCTTTGTGGGTGTATTCTACTAAGGAGAAAATACGTTTAATAACACACACTAAGGAAAAGTTACGGGTCTTGGACTCAAGATAGAAAGGGGGCTTCTTAAATCACAGCGTATAGGTATAAAGTGTGTTTCAAAATAGAGCAGAATGGAAGCAAAAGAGAAAGACATGTTGCTGAGGTTTGTGCTTTACCCAGTTTCTCAATCAAACAATCTGCTGGTCCCATTTCTTGGCTCTATTAGAGCTGGTAAAAATTTTGCTGCTGCATATAAGTGGGGTCGGGATGTCTCCTGAGATGACTAATCCTCTGTGTCAAAACACGGGTCTGAAATAAGCTACTACAGACCTTTGCCACACAGCTATTTGTCCCTAGAAAGTGAATTTCAGCCACTCTGAAGACTGCCATATCTAACAAGACAAAACCTCCCCGACACGGTTGTTTTTCTCTGCACAAGCTTCTAGAAAACAAATGCTGGCCCCGAAGGATGCAGCCCTCAAGGGATGGGGCCGAGAGATGGGGCCTCCCAGGGAAGGGGCTCCCCCGAAGGATGCAGCCCCCGAGGGAAGTACCCCCAAGGGCTGGGGGCCCACCGCCCCTGGCTGGGGCCCCGAGGGAAGTGGCCCGGCGGGATGGNGCTGCCCGGAGCGGGGCCGGGGGGCGCGGGGGGCCCGGGTCCCCGCCCAGGAGCGCCCGCCGAGGAGGATGCCCGGGGCGCACACACCGCCCGGCGCTGTCACTGCGCGCCCCGGCAGCGCCCCGCCCAGCGCAGCGGGGCGGAGAGAGGCGGNGTTTCCAAAGTCCTACTTAAACAACATCCTTGGCTGGTTTAAATTTGGCCTGCCAAAGAATCAGCTATTTGCTGCCACTTGCAAGGTAGCAATGGCAAACTGTGATTTAGGATTCAAGGATTAGTCTTCTGGAATGTTTACTTCTTCCAGGAAAAGGTGCTCAGCTGTGATTTTCTGAGCGAGTGAAATGATTGGAGAAGGTTAAAGCTGTCTTCACAAATTGATATTTTGAGAAATAAGGTGTGGAGGCTTGAGCAAGTCATGAGTCTCTCTTGTGAAATGGCTGGCAGAATGACTGTGCTGGAGAAACTCCTGTTTCCAGAGTCTGAGAGCATGACCTGTCATCCTGATTTGGATTATCCACTTAGTCCTTGTATTATTAAAACAAGTCTCCTCTCTGGCATTCCGTTCATCTTTGTGGGTGTATTCTACTAAGGAGAAAATACGTTTAATAACACACACTAAGGAAAAGTTACGGGTCTTGGACTCAAGATAGAAAGGGGGCTTCTTAAATCACAGCGTATAGGTATAAAGTGTGTTTCAAAATAGAGCAGAATGGAAGCAAAAGAGAAAGACATGTTGCTGAGGTTTGTGCTTTACCCAGTTTCTCAATCAAACAATCTGCTGGTCCCATTTCTTGGCTCTATTAGAGCTGGTAAAAATTTTGCTGCTGCATATAAGTGGGGTCGGGATGTCTCCTGAGATGACTAATCCTCTGTGTCAAAACACGGGTCTGAAATAAGCTACTACAGACCTTTGCCACACAGCTATTTGTCCCTAGAAAGTGAATTTCAGCCACTCTGAAGACTGCCATATCTAACAAGACAAAACCTCCCCGACACGGTTGTTTTTCTCTGCACAAGCTTCTAGAAAACAAATGCTGGCCCCGAAGGATGCAGCCCTCAAGGGATGGGGCCGAGAGATGGGGCCTCCCAGGGAAGGGGCTCCCCCGAAGGATGCAGCCCCCGAGGGAAGTACCCCCAAGGGCTGGGGGCCCACCGCCCCTGGCTGGGGCCCCGAGGGAAGTGGCCCGGCGGGATGGGGCCCCCCCCAAGGTCTGGGGCCCCCCGGGATGAGGCCCCCGCTGCCGCCATCCCTCCGGCGGCCGAGGGTTCCGGCGGCGGCCCGGCCGAGCGGGTGCCGAGCCCCGCCGCCCTCCTCCCCCTCCCCAGCTCTGCGCACCAGCCCAGCGCCCGCACCGGGAAGGCTCCTCCGGCCGAGGGGCNGGGGTACCGCGGAGAGCAGCGCCGGGGCCGCCCCGAGAGGGTGGGATGCGGGGAGCAGGGTGCGGGATGCGGAGGGCAGGATGCGCAGGGGGGATGCGGAGGGCAGGATGCGGGATGCGGAGGGCAGGATGCGGGATGCGGAGGGCAGGATGCGCCGCGCCGCCATCGCCGTGGCCGTGCCCCGGCCGCCCCGCCTGACATGGCGCCGGGACCGCCGTGCTGAGGCTGGGGCGCTCCTGTTTCCCCCGGGATGAGGAGGAGCCGCCGCGCTCCCAGGCCGAGCGGCCCCGAGCGGGGTCCGCTGCCCCCGGCTCCCCAGGGGCATCCCGCGGAACGGGGGCCCGGCTGTCGGCGTTACGGGGCTTTGGGAGAAAAGCTGGCGGCTGGCATCGGCCATCTCGGGAATGAAAGGGGAAAAGTGTGGGAAAAGCGGCCCCGGGAGAGGAAAGGCAAGTTCAGGTTTTGAAGTTCAGTAGCTTGTTAGTGCTTGAGAGTTCAAGCGTGTGGTAAGAAATACACGGCCGTTTCCATTTTTCCCTTGTCTTCGTGTGTCATTTTGGATTTGTCAAGGATGAGAAGAATTCAGAGCCCACTGTTCTAGAATCCGTATAAGCCGAATTGCCATGCCGGCAGAGTAGGGAACAGAGCTGAGCGATTCTGGATCCGCCTCGTAGAAGGAGGGCAGCCCAGGATGAATGCACGCTTATGCAATAGAACAGCCAGACTGTTGTGCTTAAAACACCGAGTGAGTGTTGGGAACACACACTTTATCTGTCAGAGTGAGGCTTTTCCAAATGACTTGTTCTGATGCACACTTGGCATTGAATGGGAAAAAAGAGAGCCCAGAGACTGAGTCCATCAACGTAGCTTTTTGAAAACGGCATTAGGTACATAGAGTGTATGAAATTTGTTATTGTCTTTCAGCACCTGCTTTGTGGTTGAGAGTTTCATTTTCAGGGCTAGAATAGAGACGCTGTACTGGCAAACACATATGTATGAAGAAAATTGCATAACACCACCACTTACTATCTCTGAACACAAAATTAATAAATTTCCTAGAGACTAGACTAAATTAAATTGACCTGGGTATTCTATTTAATGTAACAGACCCTAAATCTAGATCTATTTTCTTTTATTGTTTATCTTTTAGGACACAGATGACTTTGGGATGAGAGGGACACTCTTGCCACATGTAGTTCGCAAAAATAATACACACTTTTTAAAATAAAACACTTGGACATTTTCCTTCTAAAGCAAGGGACTGAACTTCATGGATTGTAGCACAAGAAGTCAACTTCATTCTTTAAATTTCTAAGCTCCACCCTGGCAGCGGATGCCACAAAGACAGCAAGGCTGTCACTCTACTTAGTGAAATATTTTTTAGTCCCCACTTTGAATCAGAAAAAAAATGGTAACAAAATCTGAGAAGGTGAATTAACTACTACACAAAGTGTAAAAGTTTGGTTCAAGTATGAAATGATGACATTTTGTTGAATAAATCCTCACCAAATGTTTGTCAGTCTTTCTGCTGACTGTTTGCTCTAAGTCACTTGTTTCTTCCAAACATGTATCTGCTCTGCTCTTATGTAAGATTAGTTTCCTTAAGTGCAATAACCCTACAAACATGCAATATAATTTGGACTAGTGTAGAATGGAATTGCTCTGGATTCTTCCTTAATCTGAGTTTCCTCTAGGTTTTTAGGAAATTTGTGCTTTTTATTGCTGCCGTAGCACAGGGTGGCTTCAGGACCTTCCTAGAGAGTTTCTGTACAGGGCCAGATGGGTAAATGTATTTCCTGGTGAAATTTGTGGACTGCTGAGATGTAGTAGAGACAGCTTTAACTTTGGTATAAAAGGAAATGTACAGTTGACCTTGGCTTTGCATTCTAGGAAGCATCTCAGGCCACGACAAAAGTGTTTTCTGTATTTTTTGTTGAAATACAAAGTGTTAGTTATTGAATTCACCAACAACAGAAGTCTATACCTATTGCTGAAACAGGCTAGATCCTATTCTGATGTAGTGCAGATGTTTTCTTCCCGTATGCCTCGGGTCTGCCTCAGTGCCTGGAGATTTGTTGTTAGTAGGCTGCCACAGGGGCATTTGGAAGGCAGTTTAAGGCATGTTTTGAAAGCAGGCAGTGTGAATTACAGTGTAGTAGACAGGATGCACAAGTGTCCCCACTGAAGGTATCTACAGAAAGTTACATCACAAAGGAGTACTGTTGCAAACACAGGGAAGTGCTCTCCTCAATATTTTTCTAAGCAGGCGTGTGTCCTCTTTCTAAGCGATGTCTGGAAAATAAGCATTTGGACAGCAGAATTTCCCCAACCTTCTCTTCTTTCTGGTGGTAAAATATTGATAATAGGGTCACCAGGCTGAACTTGAGAGGCTAAAATATCTGAATGATATTTTACACATTTATTCTCAGTTTTTACAGATTCATTGCAGCTATGTGGCTCGTGCAGCTAGATTTAAAACAGAACTAGAAGGCCAGCAAAGAATACTTAGAAAATCAGTGACTGCAGCTAGCATTTTAAGACCTTCCAAAATAATTTGCAAAAAAATACAGCTTCCTGTAAGGCAATGGTAATATTTCTCTTTATCATTCTCCTAGTCCATGACAACTGTTTATTTATTACTTTTCTAAAGTTTTTTTTCAAACCTTCCTTAGCCTAGACCTGCCCAGGCAGTGTGAGCTTCCTCATGTGAGCTGCTGGCTGATTTTGAATATCCATTCACCTCCGAGCAGGTTGAGGCTGCTCCCTGCCTTGCTGGATCAGACTCCCGGCTTATCTTTCATAACTGCCGAGGTCTTTCATAACCTCTGATCTTTCATAACCCCAAACGCTAGCCAGTTCCTCTCACATGCCTTTCGTAACCTACACACACGCCACGTGTTTAATCTCGTCCACTTGGAATAGGCCCATCCTGATGAACCTGAAATACAAGTGTTTCCTGGGTGCTTTGTCTGCCTCAATCCTCCTGAGCCCCAGCCAGATTTGTGTGGATGTCGGACTTCCTTCCCTGAGTCAACGAATGCTCAGTGGAGGGGAAAACCTGTTCTCTCTGACCTCGGAGGAGAAAACGGAGCCTAGTCATGGATTTCCTTCTCTCCCGGGGTGTGAAGCCCTAATTGACTTAGGTGTGGCTCAGCCGGGGGTGGCAGTCTCCTGCCCTTCCTGTCCTAAGCCGCCGCGCAGCGTTCATCGCGCGGCCGCTCTGAGTGCCACGCAGGGGTCGCCACCGCGGTCTGCTCGGAGCAAAACCCAGGGTCACTCAGCGGGGGACACTGCTGCAGCTGGCATTGCTTTAATTCTGCCTTAGCAGACAGCTTGCCGTTCTCTCCTTCGACAGTAATTGCAGGCTGCAGTGATGCAATAAAATAGGTTGTAGTTTTGCAGAGAGGGTGACCTCACTGTGACTACCTGGCCGTTGACGTGGAATCCTCAGATGCTTTCCAGTGAGGATCTTTGTCACTTCGTGGGTTTGATGGATGATCTCCTAATAGGGAATAAAATGGGAGGACAAGTGTATAATAGCTTTAATAAAAACAGAGGGGAAAAAAAAAAAGAAAAAGGAAGAAATCTTTTGCAATTATTAGCCTGAGTGCGAAAGAGCGCTTCCTCAGCGTGACAGCCAGAGGCTCACTGCGCTGTTATTAAAGCACTTCAGTGGGAATCCATGCAGATGGCTTTTTTACCCAGCATAGGATTATATTGGATTACTCATATAAAATTGTTGTTTACCGTCTCTAGCCCTTTTCCCCAGAGCTTTTATCAGGAATCTCACAAAGCATGTAGTTTGAGCCTGCCTTTAAGAGGTAACCCAGATGAGCAGCTTTTTGTTTGTGTAAACTGCTACAATGTTGTAGTTTATGTAATCATAATGTTGCAATGGGAGATTTTAGACCTGATAAAAGGGGCTGTTTGGCCCAGATTTTCCTTTCGCCTACAAGAAGGGAAGTTAGATCGTAAGGAGATGCTCTTTCTTGTTGCTGGACTCCCCAGAAGAGCTGTGATGATCCCACTTCTGCTCCATCAGCGACAATCAGGAATTCCTAACACTGGCACTGCTTTTCGTAATGCTCACTAATGAGTCGTTTATGGCATAATGATTGATTAACGCGCTGAGTGGTGTATGAGATATTTCTTGTGTTCCCTTCCTTCATGCAGAGCCATACTCTGACCACCTTTCTTCTTTATGTCCAGAAGGCCCAGGGATCACTGCTTAGACACGGTCCATGTTTTCCCTCCTGTCACAAACTAACAAACTGCCTCAAACATGCAGTGCAAGGCTCTCCCCTTAGATCTGCCCTGGGGGTTGGTTATAACAAGGAAATTTTTTCTCACTTCAAGGTCCAAAAGACAGCTCTACTGGTAAAATGGCATCCTTCAGTTTTTTCTGGAGTTTTCGGATTGGCTCTGTCATCCTGGGAAATTTTCCCTTCCAGGAGGTATGGATTCAAGAACTTTCCTGAGGTGCAAATGCCTTCGGTTCTACAGCAGGAGATGTTTTCCTCCTCTGTAGGGGGTTCTCTGACAAGGTAATACAGTCCCAATCTGTTATTCCTTTCCCTAGACCACGTCTGTGGGTGTAAAAAAATAGGTGTTTTTCCCTGGCCTTGAAGGAGGAAGCAGCAGACTGTCTCTGCCACACACATGCCAGTCTTGTTTTGTGATCCACTGAAGACACTGAGCATTATCCACTGAAAAGAACCTAGTGTTATAACCTGATGTTTCTGTCGCTGAAGGGGATACAGAACTTCTGTCAGTGTGCTGTGACAGGAATGCCTGTAGCCTAATTTGGATTAATAAGTATTATCTCTGTTAGATTTTGTCAGCTTTAAGATTCACTTTCTCATATATTATGAGAAAATATTTTTTGTTTCCAGTTCTGCAAACAGTCACCTTTAATCCAATCATGCCTTGGTGCTTTTCCTCTTGATATGCAGGAAATGTTCATGAACTGAACTCTGAACTTTTGCTTTTAGCAAAAGTGGCTGTGCTGAGGCTTGGGAAAGCCAGACTGCTTCTCCCTGTTTCAGGGAAGGTTCCTGAACACAAATGGGTTTATTACTCTGTGACCAAAGATCTAAACAAGATGTGGAAAGGGCCGTTTTCCCATGTTGGCCATTTTGTTCAAGGTTGTTCCATGATTTTTCAACTGGCATTCGTCTGTAAGACTGGCAGCCCCGATTGTGCCACAGAACATACCGGGCAGAAAAATCATGTACATCTTGCCATCTTCCAGCCTGAAAGGGACTCAGGAAGAAGTCACTGCTGACACAGCTGGTGGATGGAATAAAAGAGATTAATTTGGGGCAGGTGAAATTTGTATATGATTTACAAAGGCATGAAGATTTTTATAGGAAAACTTTAATTCCTGAAAGATCAGATGAAGATGGTAGCTCTGAGGGTTGAAAGGACACATATTGACCTTTAATCCATGTAAAAAAAAGGCTACACTTGGGAGTTATTGTAGGATTGCATCAGGTAATCCCATGCTTATCTATTTTCTGACAAATCTATGATTTTGGTGCACATGTAGCTGAAAAAGAGTGCAATGGGTCACATTCCTGCTGTTCGGCAGCAAGTAGCAGGCTCAGCACCGCTGGAATCAATGACATTTTCATTTGTGTGAGCCAGCATGAAATGTGTCTTTGTTCATACCAAACTACATTAAAACAAAAATGAAAGGAAACAAGAATATATTCAACAAATGAGCTGAATAATAGTGCAGGGAAATGTTTCTGCAGTAATGGTTTACAGTGGAAAGTATCCTAGTAGCATTTCATACATTCACTGCCACAGAGAAGTTTTTAAAAAATCTTGTATTGTTAGGATCTTTGGAATCATGTTTCCTAATCAAGTACACATCAGTCTTTTATCATTTGAATAAACAACGGGTTTTTTTGTATACACGTAGGCTAACATTAGCTTTTCATTTTGGATGCTTCAAAATCTGATGTCCAGTGCTACCCACCAGCCTTGGGCCAATTTTACAAAATGATAGAGTATCTTTAATTTGGAAGAATGGATTCTCATTTTGAAGTGGAGCCTCTCAAAATCAATGGCCATTTTGAAAATGTTTGGTCATAATGTGCATGATTAAACCAACAAAAGCTTCAGCTGTAGCTTTTCCCAAGAGTTTCAAGATACAAGTAGGGTTTTTTTTGGTGTCACTTGGATGGATCAATGCTTGTTTGACAAAATCTGCATCTTACACAAACTCTTTGCAGGTCTAGCAGCATAGCTGAGAAACCTGGCTGTTGTCTGCTTCCTTCGTCTGTCTTCAATTCCCCTGCCAGGCATGGAAAAGTGGGAAAGAATGGGGCTGCACGGCTCACTTTCTAGGTCAGAAATCAGGAATTCTTGTTTCCCTTTTAGCTCTGTTGGTCTATTTCCCAACTTTTTTGTGTTCTACTGGTAATTTCTGAGTTTTGAAACTATTTGGGTCTTAAAAACTGTGCCTAGCTGCATCGTCAGCTCCTGGGTAAGCAGGAGAGCAGCAGTGTGCCCAGAATTGGTTGTTGTGTTGGTGGAAGAGCTGGGGAAACTGGGTCTGCAGGTTTCACACATGAGAAACACAGAATGGGTCAGGTTGGAAGAAACCACAGTGGGTCATCTGGTCCAACCTCCCTGCTCAAGCAGGATCATCCCAGAGCACGTGGCAAAGGATTGTGTCCAGATGGCACTTGAATATCTCCAGTGAGGGAGACCCCACAGCCTCTCTGGGCAACCTGTTCCAGTGCACAGTCACCTGCACTGTAAGGAAGTTCTTCCTTATATCTGAGTGGAACTTCCTGTTCATCAGTTTCTGCCTGTTGCCACTTGTCCTATTGCTTGGCATCACAGAGAACATCCTGGACACCCCTACTTTGAATATCTATACACATTGATAGGGTCCCCTCTCAGTCATCTCTTCTCGAAGCTGAACAAGCCCAGCTACCTCAGCCTTTCAAGTGACCCAAGACTCATAATGGGTTTATTTTCTCTTCTACTTCTGACCTGTCTAAGTTGTTCTCTGAGTGCTGCCTAGTGCTCCCTTTTCCCTGCTCTGGTTTGTACAGAAGCCCTGAATTAATCTATCTGGGCTTTTTGTTTTACTGCTACACTTTACTCCTATTTAAAATACCCCAAACAACCCCAAACCAAAAGCAAACACCTGGGTACCATAAGAATGAAAGTCCTATTGAGCCTTGCACATGCTTTGTACAGTATTATTCCTTGATATTCAAGTGGTCTTGCCTTGTATGGTATAAAGTGATTATGACTACTGACATTCCCAATATTGAGGAAACAACTGTTATCCTACTGGTACTGTCTGCAGTGAGATACTGGTATGCAGAATACGCTAGATTCCACTGTGCTGATCTCTCTCCACCACACTCTTACACTACAGCTTCTCTTTGTCACTGGAAAAATTAATTTCTGAAGTAATTTTACAAAGTTTTGCAAAACAGCAGAATCTCTATCAGAGTGCGTTTTCTTGTAAATCAGTAACATAGATTCATTGAAATGTTGGCCTGGAAGGGACTTTTTGTCTACTTGCTCTGTGCCACTGTGCTGTGCATATTAGGTATACCTGTATTCAAAGTCATGCCTGATCATTCTCTGATGTGTTTATTAAAATATATGGTGAGGAAGAACTATGTGTATTTTTCTTTGATACCAAGAAATTTTCCCTCTCATCCAGTTGAAGGGATGAGAGATGTCTACTCTGTTAGACAGTAACTTTATTTCTGCTCATTCTCCTCTGGAAGACATGGGAAACAATTACTACTGTCCTTTACAATAACCAAAGATAAAGTCAGGTAAAATGATTCTGATTTCAACACCTCCTGATATGCTGTATTTTCTTCTATATGTAATTTTTATTCCTGTTTTACAGACTCCTCAGGACCTCACCTGAGACCTTGTTTGTGTTGGATAAGCCAGAATAAAACTGAGTAATTGCATCTCAGGGTATTGCTACTTCATCTGAAAATGGGACTTACCTTTCCCTACAACACCTTTGCATTGCTGGCTGGTGTTATCCCTCCCAATTTTTATTTTTTCCTTGATGCTACTGTAGCTAGTTACACCCAGCTGTCCTTTTAGCAAGAAGTGGCCTCGTGATTTCCACAGTACGAACTGTCTGTTGCTAATTCACTCCACGTTAGCTGCTGACTGAAGTAGCAGTTTTGGTGCCAGGCAATTTGGAGTCAAGGTGACTTGTCACACACGCCAGCAATTAGCGGTGTTGGGTGGCTGCTTCTATGGAACCACTACAGAAGACTTCACAGGCAGGATTCCTGGCAGCAGGTAATACCATGGGCATATCCTTCCCTCACATGGACGCTCGGGTTGCTGAGAGCCTCAGAGCTGGGATCTCGTGTCCATTCAGCTCCGCACAGCGAAGGCTGAGCTGAATATAGACAAGGCTTTCACCTTTCACTGTGACACCTGAGTGAAGTTCAAGAAGTTGACCGGATGGGTGACTGGGTTGAGAGTGGAGGAGGAGAGATGCCTGGTTGTGCCCTGGAGCCAGAGGTGTGTGACACTTCCCTTAATCTGATTACAGTTACAGTTCCCACTTGCAGCCTAACCTGACCCGTCTCCTGCCATGTTTTCAGTCAACTGTGGACTCACAAGTAGGCAGTGGTGAGCTCCTGTCATCCCCACACCCTCTTCCCAGGCACAACAGGCTGAGAAAGCTGGGGCTGTTCAGACCTCACAGCAACCTTCCAGTATCCAGGGGGCCTACAGGGAAGCTGGAGAGGGACTCTTTGTCAGGAACTGTAGTGATAGGACAAGGAGTAATGGGTACAAATTGACAGGGAAAATTTAGGCTGGATATTAGGAAGGAATTCTTTACTGTGAGGGTAGTGAGGCACAATAACAGGTTCATCAGGGAGGCTGTGGATACCCCAGCCCTGGCCAGTGTTCAAGGTCAGGTTGGGTGGGGCTCTGAGCAACCTGGTCTGGCAGGAGGTATCCCTGCCCACGGCAGGGGGTTTGGGACTAGATGATCTTTAAAGGTCCCTTTCAACCCTTAACATTCTATGGTTCTGTGGTTGGTTCTATGCAAAATTTGCCAGGCACTGCAATCAGGTGGGCTACATGGTGAAGATGGAGGGGCAGGTGGCATCTAGCAACATTTGATACCAAAAAAAAAAAAAAGAAAAAAAGGAAAAAAATTATGGAAATATGATGTGCTTTAAGAAATGAGTGAGGCAAGATTTTATACAAAGACAGGAGATGCAGAGAACAAGAGAAGATCTAAATTTGAGACCTAGCAAATGAGAGGAACAGGAAAGGTTTTAAACTGCCAATAACAAAGGCTTGGAAGACCAGCAGGCAATGATCACTTCTTTGGGTCAGTCTTGCTGTGATAGCTGGTCTTCCTGTGGCTGGTGAGTGTTTGCTGCTGGTAGGTGTCTGTAAGGTCCAGTCCTGAGGGTGGAAAGCTTTTATTCTGCCTGTGTGCCTGCAGCCTGGTCTGCCAAAAACACCAAAAAAATAAAAAAACCAAATCACAGAATCACAGACTGGTTTAGGCTGGAAGGGGCCACAGTGGGTCATCGGGTCCAACCTCCCTGCTCAAGCAGGGTCATCCCAGAGCACATTGCACAGGATTGTGTCCAGATGGTTCTTGATTATCTCCAGCAAGGGAGACTCCACATCTCTCTGGGCAATCTCTTCCAGTGCACAGTCACCTGCACAGTAAAGAAGTTCTTCCTCATATCCAGGTGGAGCATCCTGTGAATTGGTTTCTGCCTGTTATCTCTTGTCCTATTGCTTGGCATCACCGTGAAGAGCCTGGCTCCATCCTCTTGGCACCCTCCCTTTAGATATTCATACACAAAAGGCAAAGCCCAGCAAGTAGTAGCAATAGCAAGTACCACCAGCAATAAGGACACAGCTGCGGCTCCCCAGGGGCAGCAGCATTACCAGGCACGCTGTTATCTCCTGCCAGGGGGACGTCTGGGACCGCCTGTATCTCTTGTGATGGGGGGAGATGCAGAACCTGCTTTTGCAGGGATCCCTCACTTGGCGTGTGTTGGTGTATCCGTGCAATCTATGGCCGGCAGAGTTCTCAATGCCCCCAGTCGCTACCTGTCAGTCACAGAATCACAGAGTACGCTGAGACGGAAGCGACCCAGCAGGATCATCGAGTCCAACACCCGGCCCTGCGCAGGACACCCTGAGAATCACACACCAAGCGAGCCTGCGAATAAAACTAATGACAATTCAGAAGGGACTGGGGTGTTGTTTCGCCGGCTGCGGAGGCGGAGGCTCAGGGCCGCGGGTGCAGCTGGTACCGGGGCACGCACGGCTGGCTCGGGGTGGGGAAAGGCGGCGCTGCCGGGGCGCAGGGATGGCGGCGGCGCAGGCGGAGCGCGCGGCGGGCGCTCGGCTGTGACGTCCCTGCTCGCGGCCTATCCCGGGCCCGGCCCGGCCCACCCGGGGCCTATCCCGGCCTATCCCGGATCCCGTCCCGGCCTGTCCCGCCCGCTGCCCCGGCCCTCCCAGCGCTCGCCATGGCCCTGCCCGTCGTACACAGGTGCCTCCAAGTGAGTGCGGCCCCGGCTCTCGGGAGCCCCGGCCCAGGAGTGCCCGGGAAGGCGCGGGAGGCTCGGCTGGGCCGGGTTTTCCTTGGGGGCCGAGCTAAGGCTGAGAGCGCAACGCGGGGCTCGGTGCCGGCCTTCCTTCTGCTGGCCCAGAGCATCGGCTATACTCACACCCTGTAGGAAAAGGCAATATAGTTATATATATATATAAAATATAAAATATAAAAGTTTTATATATGTACTATATATATATATACGCGCATACATACACGCGCGTATGTATGCTACTGCTACATATATACATACACTATCTAGGTGTATATGTTATACATAAAACTAAATATTTAATTATAGGTATTATAATATAATATATATTGCCTTATATATTGCTATATATAGTTATATATTGCTTCCTATATTACTGTAAATATCATATATGTCAAATATATATGACTGCAGACTGCTAGGCAAGGTCCAGCAGACATGCACACAAGGAGTTCAGCTAGTGTGGCTGTCTTTTTGTCTCTGGTGAGGTTAAATCAAAAATAAACACCGGCTTGGTTGCAGAGCTCATGTTTGTAGTTGAGGAGTATAACTGAAAACTTAGATGCTTTGTCCCTCTGTGATTACTTTTAAATGCAAAACCAGTTGCTTGCGTTCCTTAATGAATTACGAAGTTACGTTAGACACCTTTAAAAAAATAATATATATATGTTAAAGAAGCTTTGTTGTAGTCACATGTTCATAAAATTTGAAGCCAGTTGTTTTTCCTGCCATTTTCCTTCAAATGCTTCTATGGTTTAAGATAAATGTAGCAAAGCTTTTGGGAGAGGGTTTTAATATGAAGTGCTGTCAGCTTAGTTAATATTTGATTTGAAATCATTCCTTGATTTTTCGTTTTTCAATTCTCTTCCTTTTCAGCTCAGTGATGAAAATGAGCAGTTAGTCAAGAAGGTGAAAAAACTACACATAAAAAATAAGGAGCTAGAAAAGAATCTGGGTCAGATCCAAGAACAACTGCATCTGCAGCGGTTAACGCGTGGCTGTGGCACAAGCAGAGAGTAAGAATTGTCAAACCTTTCTCTTTTGCATCAAAAGAAGTGCAGCATTTCATGACTTTTATTTTCATGTTCTTAAGGAGAACTAGGCATTATCTGATCTGTATAATTTAAGGAGCCATCTGTGAACAGGATGGTGGGGTGGAAAATGCTGGAGGCCTGTAAAGGAACAAAGGACGTCTGGGGCATCTTGTGCAAAATGTATTGTAGTGAAAGAACCAGTTTTAATATCAAAAAGTAATACTCCTGCTTAGCCAATATGCTCTCTCTGTTGCAAAGACTTTTACACTATTTTTCCACCAAAAGGTAATAAGATAAAGAGAAGTTGAATAGCATCGATACTGTTAAAAAGGTTTAGAAACTGAGACCTTAGGACCTGAAAAACTGTAGTGCTAGTGGTTTGGAGAGTGTCCTGCCAGGATTTACATACCAGTTTGCAAAAACCTTCCAAGGTTTAAGTTTTGGGGTGTTTATGATCCTGCCTGGAAACCTCTACCATAAAACCAAACCGAAAAGTAACCTGGCCTTTTTCAGTTGCTTTGTTTGATCCAATTAAATTTGTGAAACCTGATTTTATGAAGCTGTTGTGTTTGTTTCAATTAAGTGTTCAGATTCAAACAGAAACCTGTTTATGGCATAAAGGTGGAGACAGCAAGGATCTGGTTCTAGAGGGTGACAGTGTCAGGTGAGTTCTTGGAAGTTGCGTCTTCGCAGAATTGTTCTACTCTGTAGCGTAGAAAATGTTCGTGGTTAAGTCAGTTGATTTTTTTTTTGGCTTTTATGCAAGTGGCTTTCAGCCTTTGAAACAATGGGAAGCCATTCACATTTTAAAAATAACTACAAAATCTTGGATTAAACTTGAAAATAGAGCTGAACAAAGAACAAAATGGATTTCTTTCTCAAGCAGTTCATTGAGAAAAATTTAGTGAGCTAGGAACCTCCTTCATGTGTTTGTGCACACATATGATCTTTTTTGTACATTTTTTTAACCTAGAATTTTGTGGTTTCGTCTTCTATTTTGCGGAACCTTTCTCAGCTCATTTTACATTGCTCAGTGTTATGTGCATATAAAATTTAGAGGCTGGTACTGTTTTCAAAATAAGCTAGAGAAGCAGTTCTACTTTTCAGTCTAATTAATTTTAGAGTTGAACCACTACTTACAGTAGTTTGCCAGTTAATGATAGAATGAAACTCTGGTAACTGCTTTTCTGATGCAAAAGCTTGTCTTTAAGAAAAAAATGTACTGAAGCATTTTAACAACTAGGCAAGCTGTGTAAAATGTTGCTCCATCTGTCTATGACTTGACTGTAAAACTGTAAGATAAACAGGCTGCTCCATCCTTTCAAAGGCTGCTTTTTGTCCACTTACATAAATGGGCTGTGGATCTCTGTTGCTCTTTGCCCAAGTGCCTTATTTTTAGTGTTTCCTTTAGGTGGCTGTAGAAGACCCATTTTCTTTTTTTTTAAATACCTTTACAGTGTGCCAGACTCTCTTTGCAAGGTACGTAACTACATAAGCAGGCTGGCTGACTGACTCTGGGCTGGAATTGAGCTCCTAGTTAGGTGCTCATATAGAAGAAGTCCAAGTTAGTCTTTGAACTGAGTGCTGCACCTGCCTTGTATTAGATTGCACGTAGATAACCTGACCTAGCTTTTTTTTCTAGCATCTCTCTGTATGTTCTTTTACAAAGCTGTGCTGTGCTACAGTATTGCTCATCTCCTGCTTGTGGTGTGCAGTCATGACTTATTATGAATGGCAGCTCTTGTGGGAATTCCTGAAAAAATAGGAAAAATGTCTGCTCATGGCCATCAGTTAAATTGTGGGCCTCATATATGTTGGCTGAATACTATGAAATATGGTAGGAAATTAGTACAGCAGAACTTGATGCAAGATAATATCAGAGGGAAAGATACCAGCCCTAATCTGTTTATTTGACATTTATTTTACCCACTCATTTTCACATAGATTTCATTCACTCATATCCTCACACCCACACACTTGGAAGCAATGAGATGTTTTGTGCAACACAGAGAGCTGGGAACTGCCTCATGTGTCCTCATTGTGGGTTCTTGATTGGTGGTAAGAAACTAGTTTTTGGAGAAACTTTTAAAAATCCTTTAGGAGTGTCCTTTTGCTATTTCTGTTGTGCTGATGGGGAGAAGAATGATGCTTGTGACACGCTGCAAAGTCACTGCCAGCCTCCTGTTGCTGGTGTATAGGTCTTCCCTCAAAGAGTGATTTGCAGTGAGGTTTAATTGGAGCGTGGCCTTGTGTGCTGGACAAAAACAACAGGGTCCTCAGTCTGGCTGAGTAAAAAGGATTCTTTGCCATCCATACAGACCATTCTTTTAACTTGCTTTGCTGTTATTTTCTGGTGCTTTCTCTTTGTGTGTTGACAGTCACATTTCATTCACTGCCGTCTTGAGTATATCTGTTACAAGTCTGTGCAGCACAGCTACAGCCCAAGTGATCTCTGTGGGGCATCTCTAACACTTCTACCATAAAGGATGTCTTTCTTGTTTTACAGCAATTTATGCATTTCTTCTGTTTTAGACTACTTCAGATGTATAATGAGCTACAGAAACGTTATGTTAAAGAAACCAAAACAAACAAGGAGCAAAGTGAAGCCATTAAAAATCTCACCGTAAGTAGAATTTGTAGGGGCTGGTATCAAGCAGCCAAACATAAGCTTTTAGGGAGACTGAAAAGTAATTCCTTCATTTGTGAAATGAGACCATGCTTCTCTTTTTATACTTCGTTTCCCATGACAGAGGTACCCTACAGAGGGTCTCCTGTAGTTCCCTTTAAAAATGACCTCTGTCACTGGTGTGTCTGAAGCAGAAAGCTGTCTTCCCTTTCCTTGCTTTTTTCTTTACCCATCCACCTACCTGTCCTTCCAATTGTATATGCACCTTGTGACCTGCCTGTGTATCACCCCCCCTGGTATTTTTCTGCATACGTCATGAGCTGATTTTTCTCAGCCAGCAGTAAGCAAACCAGAGAAGGCAAAGAGTTTCCTTTTGGGTAGCAAAGTCTATGGGCTTGCTGTGCAAAGAGTCTGGCATCATAACTGGAGTGAAGATGGGGTTGTGTGGCCAGGAGCAGTTCTAGAAGCTTCAAGAGGGTATTGCCTCTTCAGGGACAGATCGAGCATTGCAGCTGACCAGTCTAATTTCCTCATTTGTGCTTTGTTTTTCTCCTTTCAGACCCTTTGGGTTAATGTAGTTTTTAAGTCTGCAATTGAAAGCTCTGGGTTTGCATTCAGGGTGTGTTTCCAGTTGTATTCAGTTGAACTGTGTTTTTTCTATGCATTTAAAAAAAAAATGTCTTGACAGATAAAAATTAATGAGCTAGAGCATAATCTTCAAGAGCAGAGGCAAAGAATTGAGCAACTGGAATGCAAAAAGGTTTCTTGGAAAACTAGTGCTGTTTCTGGAAAAAGAAGTCAAACCCCAGAGGGAGGAGTAACTTCTCACAGGGACATTTCTGAACAGAAGGAATCCTGTTGCAGTAGATATTTAGGTAATGGTATAGTATCTGATGATGTTCCTTCCAGTATGCCTAGCAGAGAGAATGCATTTCATTTCTGGTCTAGAGGCCACTACAGGCTATTTCTTCTTCAACCAGCAGTATCGAAAATATCTTTTTCATTTTTGAAAACCTATTATGTAAAAATGGCCTTTTGTAGTCTAGAATTCAGCCTTGCATTTTTTTTGTTTGTGATAAAATGTTTGCTGTTTTCTCTTTTTCTGAAACTGGTCCGTTGGTGTAACCACGGGTGGGAGCGCGTGGCTGTATTTAGGGCTGGTATTTATTCTAGTAAGATGTATCTATGCAGATCTCTCAGTAATAATGCTTGCTGCCCCATTCTTTGGTTTTCAGACACTGAGACACAAAATAACCTCTTTTTAGCCTTAAAACATTGGACAAACCTGGACAGTGCTGGTTTCAGCACGTCCTTCCTCACATAAGTAAATCCAGAATTTAAGGTGCAATCTTCTTCCACTTTAAAGTGTAGAAAGAGATGGATGAGATCGTATAATGTAGGCATAATTTTCAGGAAATGTGCTGTCAGCAAGGGCTGATGTGACTCTTGTAAATCAGAGAAAGGTAATCAAGGCATGTGATGTGTGTTTTGTGGATTGGAAAGTAAAATAATCCCACATTCTAAGAATCTGGCAGATTCAGATTACCCAATTGGCAGATCCTGTTATCTTTCATAGTACCTGGGAATATGCTGGGCCAGTTCTTAAAAATAAATCACTGTATGAAAAAGGTACTTTAAGAAGCTGAACCTTAATTTTCTAATGTCACAAAAGGTAGGCAGCTCTTTAGCTGTAATATGATTCATATGAGGGGGAGGTTGACTGTAATGGTTGAACTCTACATTTTTTTCATTTGAATATAGAGCCATTGTTGAAGGAGATTAAAAAGCTGAAGAAAGAAAATGGAAAGTTGTCTGCAGAAAAGAGAGCACTAAAAAATGAATTAGCTGGATTAGACAAGGTAATTTAAGACAAGCTTAACAGTAGGTGATTTTTGAAAAACTAACTTTTCTGCCTGAACTGAAACTTCTTTAGGCTGAACATATGTTGTTATCAAGTAAAATACATAAAAAATCAGTGTATAGCATTCTGAGAGAGATGGAAATGAATGGCTCCTCGAAACATTCATGTCCTAAAGGGCTGCTCAGCTAAGGAAGACTGTTTTCTCTTGAACTTAAGCATGTCAAAGTTATGCCTCTGACAAAACTCCAAGTTTAGGGAGGGCAGAGGCTTTGAATTTTTTGTTAGATCGATAGGTGTAAAAAGTGAAAATGTGAACATTTGGTAATTCTTGAAGTTATGTAACAAGATTATGAGATCTTACCTAACTATAGAAGACTCAGTTTAATGTACTGACATAAGGTTTTATTTTCAGCAACAAATTGTTTAAACTGATTTTTGCTTGGTCCTCAAGTCTTTTTGTTGGTGGTTTGTTGTTGTTTGTATGTTGTTGTTTTCTTTTTCCCCCTAGAATCTGTTTTCTTACCTTGCAGTCCTTTCTCCCAAACTAAATAACATTATGGTATTAATTTCAGGGGTAACAGTAAAAGAGGGTGGTAGTTCATTGGATGTGAAACTTGTAGAACATTGAGCCAGGGTGAGTTCTAGATCCCTGTGTTTGGGAACCAGGGACAGTTTGTGGCTGAGAATTTCATCTTGCAGGAGAGAGATACATAAACCTGAGGTTGTGGCTTTTTTTCAGTGGCTCTTTTTAAGGTAGTTTTAAGTCACCATATGTTATATAAGATATATGTGTGTAGCTGTTCATTTAAAAAAATGCTGGACGAATAGGGAGGAGAATGTCAAATAGAGATGGTTGTACGTAGATACATTGTTACTCTGGTAGCTAGAACATTCAAGGTTTGGTGAAACAAAGTCTTGGGTGATTATACTCTTCTGTCCATGTATTTCCCAACAATTTCTGACTTCACTTACAAAGGATCAGAATGTGACATTATTCCCTTGTCATATTGGACTGTCATTTTGTAGCTGTCTGGTAAATCCATATGTTTTCCTTTTTTAAATTAATCTTTCCTATTATTAGTCTGTATTCCAGTTTCTAACATAACTTGAACACTGCTTGTGTGTTCAGGGCTGAAATTATTAAATTATTACCTAAAGTTGTAGTTGACTGCTGTATCTCACCATAGATGTGGTTGCATAACTCAACCATACACAGATAAAAATATACAAAGTGTCTTTGAACTCTGGAATAACTGAACTGCTGACTAGCTCTTACTGAGGTTGTCTTTGAAAGAAAGTTTAAGGTGAATATTTTTGGGTTTTTCTAGGGTTTTTTTGAAGAGGTAGAAGATCTAAAGCACGCTGTACAGGAATCTGTGAAACTGAACAATGAGTATGAAAAGTGCTTGAAACAAATAAGTGTAATATATGGACTGCCTTTCACAGCACATTTGTAACTACTGGGTAATTTAATGCCGAGTAGAGTTTCCACATATTTTTTATACTTACTGTAACATTTAAACCTACCATTGCTTGAGTGGTACCACAGTTTGATAATGTTACAGATTCAGTAATGTGATCTCAATATGACAAGTGCTCGGAGATGTTGTACTTTGTGACCTTGATTTTTTTTTTTTTTTGTTTATATGTTTTTAAATAAACTGTGATCTGCATAACTTCAACTAAGTTTCAAACCCATCTTTCACACTTGCAGAATATATTGTGGTTGTGCGTGTTTATAGGAATATAATAAAATGGTTTTATTTTGAAGAACTTCCCAATTTGTCCTTTTCTGCAAGCTACAGAACAAAATCAAAGCATCTGTGTAGATTTGGCAGTCTTCGTGAATTTCAGCCCTAAGGATGCGCTAATGCAAACAGAAATGAATTCTATTGTTAATTATTGCAAAGGGGTTTCTTAAAAGAAAAATGCTAAATATCTGCTTGGAATTTTTCTTCAGTCACGATAATAAGTGAAAAATTGTGGATGAAGGAAGGATTTAGTGCTCAGAATTGGAAAGTGCATTCATAAAGATAGGCCGGAGAGTTTTGCATCATCAAAAGAAGAATTCATCAGAAGCTCTTATTTGGTTCAAGAGTGAGGTACTCAAAGAACTCTGGTATTTGAAGAGCTGAAAAGGAAGGTGGGAGTGCAGAAAGTCACAGTCCACAAGGCAGAAATGTCGCGTTTCTTCAGGGAGGGTGAGCTTGGAATGAAAAGAGACAATTCCCAGTTGCAAGTGTAGCTTGCAGAACCTTGTGGGATTTGAACCTGAACTTGTTTGTAAGGACATTCCACAGAAGTTTAACATAGTTACATTATAGAACTATATTTTTCTGAAAGTTGTACATCTCTACCTGTGTGACATTGTGATGGGAGAGTGAAAACTGCTTAGGGTAGAAACACTAGGCTTGCTTATAACCTAATACAGCTTCTTTAGCTTCATAAAAATACATGCACACTCCTGAGGGATAGGAGCAGGATTGAGACTCTCATATCCTACTGGGTTTCTTAGGACAGTTTTATGTAGTTGTAATAAAGAAATTTGCCTCAAAGCATGTGTGAGGTGTTCAGAGTTGCATATTCACTAAGTGATAGGGAGGGTAAAGCTCCAGGACTCCATGTTCCTGCTCTGGCTATAGACCACTGTGTGCCCTTGTTTCATTCTTGGCTCACTTGCAAATTGAAGCTGGATAATGTTCTGACCAAGAGATGGAAAAGGGAAACAGAAGAGGAGAGATGCAAGTCTGCGTTGCCAGTAAACTTGATGGAAGAAAAACAGGAGGATAGCATGTATAACAGAAAATTTTAAGTGCAAAAATGCTTGTAACATTTGTTAACAAGTAAAATAAACACGAATCCTGGAGAAGGAAGCAGTGCCAGTCACTGGAGCCTTTCCCCCCCACAGTGTTGTGGTACAAAGTTACACTTTTAGCATGTTTAAACTTTGGTCCCGTTGTTAAATGATTCAGTAATTGTGCTCGTCCACAGGCTGATTTTTAAATGTTGTGCGGAACAAGAAACAGTGAGGAATCCTTCACTCTTTTCTCATGGCTAAGGTCTCGCAGCCCTGATGAGGGCATCTAGTCTAATGTTAATAATGAGCCGTGGAAGGGGGAGCGGCAGCAACGCGCTGCGCAGCGACGCGCGGAGCCGCAGCTCCACCCAGCAGCGGCTGTGCAGCTCCAGCGGAGGTCGGATGGCGTGGCATGGCATGGCATGGCATGGCATGGCATGGCATCTGATGGGAGCGGAGCAGCCGTGGGCTGGCAGGTGGCAGAGCGAGGTGGGCAGGGATTTCTCTCAGCCAGTAGTAGGAGCTGTCTTTCGGCTCGATCTGCATCGCCGACTTTCTATGAGGTTGTTGTTTCTTTTTTTTATTTCCCTTTCCGCTTTTCCTTTCGCTATCAGAAGTGCTGGCAGTGTAGGGTGCAGATGGGGCACCTCTGGCAACTTCCACATCTACGGCACAAATCCCTCGATAGTAACAATTAGCAGCAGAAACGCTGGAGGAGGAATGTGCATGGAAGTGACCAGCTCTGAGGCATTGATTGTGTCTATTGCTGCTTGTGACTTCTGAAAATGGCAGTTTTGCCTTGACAATATTTTTTTTTCTACTGACTGCAGGTTTGGTTTATCGGTGTGGGTTTCTTCTGATGTTTTTTTTTTGTATTTGTTTGGTTTTTTTAAATTCGATGGTATCAGTTTGCTCTTGAAGATGTGATTTTCATTTATTTATTTTGCTGGACATGGCTAATGCAAGTTAAACAACTTACTGGCATTTTCTGTTCAAATTAATACTGTTTTTGTTGGAAGAGGAGACCGTCTCAGACTACCAGTCTACTTCCAAATAAGTACTACTTCCTACTCTGCAGGATAAAGCCACATAAATTTGTGTGTTTGGATAAGAATTTGCCTGTCTTTTTGTCCTTGTTGCTGTGTCAGTTAGCAGATACCTCTGCTTTAATCTTGCCTCCTTGTGAGATGCACAAGCGAGATGTTGTTATTTTGGTTGCTAAAGTGCAAATGAGATGAATATTAAACAAGTTAATCAGTCTAAATGCGTAGTTCCACATATTGTGGAATTGTGACATCTGGCCAGTGGCTTTCTCCTGCTAAATCAAGTTTAGATAGAACTGAATTCCATGCAATTAAGTATTAGTCATGCTACTGCTTGATAATGCATATTAGAAATGTTTCATGGTGCAGGCTAATGGTTCTTTGTCTCAAATAAGTACTTGGTAGTGCTGATATGGGAAGCTTGTGTTTGAAAATAAGTGGCTATTATCAAATAGGGGTTGTGGTTGCAAAAATAATAGAATAATCATGTGTCATTACTCAGTTTCCATGAGACAAATCAAATGGGCTAGTGCATAGGACAGTGAAGCAATTTAAATTTATTCTGTGTTCTGCATATTACTGAGGCCAGGATTTTAGAAACAATCCACTAATTTTGTCTGGCTTTGTAATTTTATCCTAATTTTCCTCATATTTGGGGTATAAATTTTCAAAGGTACCGAATATTCACAGCTGTAGTCAGATTTAGTCAATTCAGACGTGGGCTGCTAATCACTGAATACTGTGTTCAGTAATTGCTCACATCCTGGATATTGCTCCTAAATTAGGATTTTTCTCTTGTAGAAAGCAAAATTGCAATCCCGTTGTTGGGTGGGGGACCACATTTTGTGGATTTCTCTGGAAGTTGTTCCTGAGCCTGTGAAGCAGCATCTCTATAGCTCCCCTGGAGTCCCTTTACTGTGACCATGCTACACTGTTTACCTTTGAAGAGCGGGGCTTTCACATCTGCAGTGCTCTTCAGACTGAGACCCTGAGAGGCTGGACCTGGGATCTGAGGCATTTCATTGGAGACTAAGGGCTGGTGCCTCTGTCCTCTCAGATGGGATACTTTCTTATGGGCACTTACCCTGAAAAAGTGTTCTGCCAAGGGTTGTAGTAGAAACAGAAAAAATACTGGAGTTTTAAGAGGGGTACATTCCCTGTTAAGGGTTACAAGGTATCCAAGGAGAAAGCAGTAAATACAGTTACCTCACCAATGTAGGCTCATTAACTGTTTCTCTACAGCTGCAGTGAAGTTTCCTTTTTTCTGAGGCTAAGATGTTTCTTGTTTTCCTCTTGTCAGAAATGAAGCAGCCTTAATTACCCGTGTATCTGTGCCTGCATTCCTGGAAAGCTCCCGTAAACTTGTTCTGGGATAGTAAATTGCCCTTGGTTCTTGGAGATTACAATGAGCCACATTGAAGGTGGCAATGCTGTTGATTAGGTGTAGTCATGTTCTGTGCTTGTGCCAGAAGATATCCTCTGGGATTTGTTTAGCCTGGAGAAAAGGAGGCTGAGGGGGGACCTTATTGTTCTCTACAACTACTTGAAATTAGGCTGTAGCCAGAGGGGTGTTGATCTGTTCTCCCAAATAACAAGTGATGGGACAAGAGTAAGTCCAAATTCCACCAGTGGAGGTTTGGATTGGCTACCAGGAAAAATTTCTTCGCTGGAAAGGTTGTCCCATATTGGAACAGGCAGTCCAGGGAAGTGGAGGAGTCGCAATCTCTGCAGGTATTTAAAAGATGTATGGATGTGGCACCTAGGGACATGGTTTAGTGATGGACTTGCCAGTGCTGGGTTTAGGCTTGAACTCAAGTCTTGGGGCTCTTTTCCAACCTAAATTATTCTATATGGATCCTAATGGATTTTTTTTTCTTCGTTGCAGCTGCTGTTCAACCTAAGCTCTGTCTTTACCTACCTTTGACCCCCACACATAGCGTTTTCCCTTAAAGTTCTAAAAAAAGCATCATGCACCAAGATCCTGGCTGGCTTTATTCTGGTTTCCTTGGTGCTGGTAGGAGCGAGTGCAGTTCTGTGCTCAGCTGGCCGTCTGTGTGCCTGGAGGAGAACTTTACTCTTTAGGTCAATTACATATTCCCAAACCTTTCAGGGTGACAGGAAGCTAACACTGTAGGCCTTGCACGGTAGCTTTGCACAGGGAATGCTGATCTAATGAATATTTTATTTTGTATTTTCTCCACAGGGATTTTGTGCTGACAAAAAGCCCAACGTGATCCTTTGAGTAGCCCAAGCTGTTTTCATCTGAGAGAGGAGAACCTGAGCCATTGTCTTATGCTGGTACTGCAATGCTGAGTTCTAGCTCGACTACTGTGAAGAATCTCCCTCTGAAGAGGAGGCTCTGTTTTCTGCTGAAACTCGTGTGCTTTGTCAGCTCAGTGTTAATATTTTGTGAATTTTTAATTTACTATGTGGTAATATTTCAATGCCGATGGCCAGATGTGAAAGGTGGAGCTCACATGAGTGAAAAAGAAACTTCAGCTTCAGTCCTAAAGGCCATAATTTTAGCTGATACACATCTACTTGGTGAAATCAAAGGACATTGGTTGGATAAGCTAAGAAGGTAATTATTAATTTTTTAAATAATCTCTACTCAGAGAGTAGTTTTTAGAGTTTTTAGGAGTAGCTAACGGAACAATAATTCACTGTTCCATTAAACAGCAATTCATTAGAATTGTAATGAAAAAATAAACAAGCTGGTATTACTTCTTGCATGTGTGAGTCCTGATTGTATCGTGGTGGAATTACCCACCAGGTAAGATGCACCTACTGTCCTTACACCTGATTTGTAAGTATTTAATTTGAATTTCATAATATATTTTTGTATTTCAATGTGTAGGAGCCATTTTCCCATTGCCAGGCTGTGTCTGTGTACTCACAGTTGAGGATCCAGAGGTAAGGCAGTGATAACTGGTTCTGTATTTTCCTTTCAGGGAATGGCAAATGGAGAGATCTTTCCAAACTGCCTTATGGTTACTGCAGCCAGATATTGTTTTTATTCTGGGAGATGTTTTTGATGAAGGAAAATGGAGCTCACCTCAGGTATGACATCATCAGCTCTCTTATTTCATAAAATGGGGATTTCTTGAAGGAAATGGATGATGGAGGGTAGGTATGCAAGGCTTTGTTTAATTCTGTCACAGTTTTCCTGTTGGTAGATGTTTCTAGTCTTTTAGATAGGAGTTGAAATGTGATTCTCCTTCATTTTTGGTAGTACCTTGACTGTTTTGCTCCTCACACAAAACTTACAGAATGTAAACATCTCAGTTGGTGCTTCTGCGTTACACACTTGTGATGGGCTGACCCTGGCTGGATGCCCAACAAAGCTGCCCTATCACTTCCCTCCTTCACTGACCTTGGTGTCTGCAGGGCTTTTCCTCTCACAAATTCTCACTCCTCTCTCTGGCTGCAGTTGCAGGGTTTTTTTTGCCACCTTCCTAATTCTGTTATCCCAGAGGCACTATCAGCCTTGGCCAGTGGTGGGTCCATCTTGGAGCCAGCTGGCATTGGCTCTGTAGGACATGGGGGAGGCTCCTCCCTGCAGCCCCCCCATACCAAAACCTCGCCATGCAAACCCACTACAAAGCCACTGGTCCCCTTTGATGCTGTGGAACAGCACTGATTTCTCCTTTTGTTTTTTCCTGCAGGCATGGGCAGATGATGTCAGGAGGTTTCGGAAAATGTTTAAGTATCCAGTTTCTACAGAGCTGGTGGTCATTGTTGGGAATCACGACATCGGATTTCATTATGAGTGAGTCTTGTCAGTGAAAGGAGCACACAAGTGCCAGGGATGAAGTGTCAGCATGCCCACAGTCACTGGTGCTGTGTCTGAGGGACCTGTTTTGTGGTTATACAGCAACTTTTTGATCATGATCAAACTAGAAAGGGTTGTAATTTAGAGTAAGGCCTGTGCACAAAACAGATTTATGCTTCTCTGACTGTATGAGGGTTGTTCCAAGCTGATCCCTCTGCATTGACATGGAATTCTTGAAGCTTTTCCTTGTATTGGGCCTCCTCCTTAGAAAAGTGTCTAAGCATATTTCCACTCCTGTTATCTCAGCACAGAAGAGTGTAAGTGCCTTCACTCTGCTGGTGCTGATGGCAAGGGCCGGAGGACACAAGGGGTGTCACAGAATCCCTGTGAGTTTCCTGCATGATTGTGTCAGCTGGATAATGGAGCAGCAAGCTGCATGAATGCTCAACAAACTACTTTAAAGCAACTGTGTCAGATGAGTTCCAATGGCAATTTCTTACCTCAGTTGTATTTTTGCTCTGTGACACAGAATGACTACTTACAAGGTAAATCGATTTGAAAAGGTTTTCAACTTTACTTCAGGAAAGCTGATAACTCGGAAAGGAATAAAGTGAGTATATTTAATTTTTTTCTAATGAAATAGTATGGGAATGCTTAACTTAGGGCCTTTTAAAATTTTTGTTAATCATCTACCTTATGATGTGTTAAACCTCAAACACTTTGTACAAACCTAAAGTTTGATATGGACTGGAAGCTGTACTTAGAGCTAGGTAAATTGTAACAATTTCCTTTTAAATGGAAAAGTACCATGGAGTCAGAATCCATTTCTCTGGTTTGCCTTTTATACTTCCTTGCAGCTGGTAATGAGCCATGGCTGTAAACATAGCAGGATTCACAAAGCAATACAAACCAACCCCCTCTGTGTTTACAAATTAGGAGTTTCATTAATTTTAATAACTTCTTTAGTCTGCAGAACTTAACCCTTGTTTGAGGAATTCGGGAACACAGCAGTTGCGTGTCCACGGGTTTTCCACAAGGTGGGGTAATAATGCACCAGCTGGTTTTGGCTTAGAGCAGACCTCGGTGCAGTTTGTTCTCACAGCTGTGTCCCCGTGGCTGCACTTGCCTGCTGCGTGCCCTGTTACCTCCAGACACCACGCAGGAACCCGATGAGGGAACGCAACAGTGGGTTTGTGGAAAGGTTCAGATTTAGGAAGGGAAGGCTCACTGCCACTCCGTGTTTGGCACGTGTGCCCTCGGGTTGTACTTACTTGTGGAACCGTGAGATTCATAACCTACAGGTTTACACTGGTTCCCTTAATTAAGCAAACATTATAAATGTAATTAAAATTAATTAAGTAATAATTTAAATTAAAAGTTTAATTAAAAATTCTGAACAGGTCTGGAAATGGTTGTGTCTATTTTAGGAAGATCTCTGAGCTTCATGAATGCTCAGTATAAAGCTGCTGCCTATCATGCAGATGTGGGGTCCTCTAGATAAGTATTTCAACTGTTTAAAAGACGTCCCCTTTGATAAAACAGCACAGCAGAATTGTAGCATGCAGTTGCAGATTGTATGTCTGGTGTCCATTAACTGCAATGAGCTGCACTATTAACAAAATGTTCCTAGATAAACTTTTACAACAAAACTGTGGTATAAAAGCAGCTTAATTTACTAAAAGATAATTAAAGGTTTTTTTGGCTATTAACTAGTATCTCTTAAGTGAAGGCATTCAGCTCATTTTTGTCATTTAAACAGACTGAATTGAACTGGGGATATATCTCAAGCTGAATGTGTGGATATGAATCTTGCGGCAGAAGTTCAAAGTTGGTTTGAAATCTACAGGGAAACCTTCTATTACAAATAAAGTCCTGTTTTGTGTGTCAGAGACAGCAAAGTACAAAACTAGGCTTGTTCAGGGCAGTCACCCAAAAATGCAGTGCTGTTCTGCTTTTTGTTGTTCTGAAAAAATCCAATGTCTCAAATTCTGTCTCTGAGGTCTAAACTGTGTGGGGAGAGAAGCAAGTTCTCCTCTCCCTCAGAATTTAGAATTTAGTGATGAACTTCTAACATTCCACTAGAATACAACTTAAGTATTCATTAAAATAGAAAAAAATCTTGAAATGTAAACATGAAGCATAAGGTGCATTGTGCAGCCTAATGAACAACTGCATAAAGGAGCCAACCAGGCAGAGACATGGCTATGGTACAGATACTCAGAGGAGGATTTATAGCACATGATTTCAGGAGCTGTTACATTCTGCTGTTTTGTCGAGCTGTGTCCAACTTAGGAACACTTGCAGTGTATGAAATGAAGTTTATCCCATGCGTGTGCATGAACAACATGAAATGCCTTCCTGTCCTCCCCACTTCTCTTTGCCCACCGCCTGGTGTTTTCCAGCTTTGTCCTAGTGAACAGTGTAGCCATGGAGGGTGATGGCTGTCCTGTCTGCCGTACCTCAGAGGCAAAACTCGTGGCACTTTCTCACAAACTGAATTGCTCCCAGCAGGTAAGAGATTAGTAAACATGTGCTTACAGCCAGCGACTCCTCTGCCACAATGAGAATGCTGATACTGTAGCAGTGTAAGGATAGAACCAGACTCTCCTGAAAAAAATCTGCTTCCAATTCACATTGCAACTTGTTAGCAAGTCTTTCTCTCCCTCACATCCCCCTTAACCATTTTTACCTATTAACTGTGTTGCTTTGCACTAATGGTGTTCACTTCCTTGTGCTGCCAACAGAGCGTCATTTCCTCTGTTCCTCTGTAACGCTCCCTTTGACTCGAGATACATAATCCTGCATTTATATTTATGGATATTATTCTGTTTTATAGCCTTCAAGCATATTCTTTTAGTTTCCTAATTCTACTGCAGTCCTTTCCTCATAGCCTAGTAGTGCTTTAATTGTATTTTTTCATCAAATCAAATTGCTTCTTGTACTTCCTTCCTCTTCCCTTTTTCATAGGCTGACTGGATGCACAGTAGGCAGCAAGACTAACTGGGCTGGCAGTCAATCAGGAAACCAGCTCCCAGTGGAAAAATTGCCAGACTCTTATCTCTCTTGGGCTGCCCCCAGACTCCTTTGCCTTGTTGATGCAGAGATCCTGCTGCTGCTTTCTGCAGTCAGGAAGAGCACAGCTGTATTTACAGCATGTACAGAAAGGGGAGTTTCACCAGTCCACAGTAAAACTCTTAGAAGTTCATACAGTGGGCAGTATTTAAACACTACTCTGAGCTAAAATGCCTAACAAAAAACCAAAGCCAACAACCTTACCCTCCCATACCCCTTAAAACCTAGCTATTGCTTAATTACCTTCACCCCTTCTATGGCTTGATTTTATTCACAGAAACCGAATCATTCCAACAAAGGATGCAGGGATGTGGAAAAGCTTCCAGCTTCAAAACCCATCCTTTTACAGGTGTGTTAGAGGTGTGGTGAGTAATAATAATTGACATGTTTTTGTGGATTTATTACTGTTCCAGAAAGGCTGGATCATTAACAACTGATTGTTGCTTTTAATTACTCCCAGCATTACCCTCTCTATCGGAAAAGTGATGCTGAATGCACTGGAGAAGATTCTGCTCCTCCAGAGGAGAAGAACATCCCCTTTAAAGAAAAGTATGATGTACTGTCTCAAGAGGCATCACAAAAGGTTTGATTTCTTGGGAACTTGAGTGGCAGTAGGTGGGTGAGAGGGGGACATCAGTGTAGATATAAATAGATTAAAAAATTGTGATAAGGCTGTTGGCTGAGACAAATGAAGCACAGCTGCTCCTGTGTAATGAGGCCTGTGAGAGGCTGCTTGCTAGAGCTGCTCCCCTGAGGATCCTCACCATCAGGGCTTTGGTCCTGCCAGGTTTCTCAGGTACAGCTCCTAAGTCCTGGCACTCTTGAATCTGCTGTGGTGCCATTACCTCCACTTCAGCGTTCTGTACTTTCTGTGCTGTGTAAATTATTGACACACCTGGTATGATGCCACAGTTTTCCAACACTTTGAAAGCATCGCTTTTGCTGAATTAGTAACAACAAGAAGATGTAAAGTATTCCCTAAAAACTTAATGGTCATTATTTCTTTCTTTCTGCATAAATGTCTTCACTCAAGGATTGTCAGTACAAGATTCTTTCTTAGACGAGAAAATAGCATTGCTTTACTAAACCCGAAGTTTTTCCCTTTGTGATATCCACAGCATGCTGTTGCCTTTGTTCTTCTGATCTGTATGACAAAAAAAAAAAAAAAGAAAAAGCCCAGTGCTTGGGATCAGGGCCAAAGGGGTGTGATTGATACTGAAGTTTACAGAAAACACTTTGTAAGAATATTAGCATTGCCATAATTTCACTCTGTTCAAAGAAAAAAAAAAAGGGTTTTTAAGTTCAATTTCTTTTTAGCTGTGACTTAATTTTTGTGCTTTACCATTTTGTGTTCTAGCTGCTATGGTGGTTTCAGCCCCGTTTGATTCTCAGTGGGCACACTCATAGTGCTTGTGAAGTGCTGCACGCGGGGAAAGTTCCAGAAATCAGCGTCCCGTCATTCAGTTGGAGGAATAGAAACAATCCTAGTTTCATCATGGTAAGTTTTAATTTTTTATTTTTGTCAGATAACTTTCATAAATAAATCAACATGGCAGTCAGCTATATTTTAAAACTGATTCTACCTGTAAAAACAAAAAATTTTAAAAAAAATTGCCTACCCACCCAACCCACTCAGTACACTGCATCCACTTTATAAAGTATATCTGTGGGAGCCACATGTTCTGTGTGGTACAAAGCAATGCTGTTAAAGACCTAATTAGTATCTGGGTACATTTTCTTAGAAAGACGGTGCATTGTAAACTATTGACTTGTAAAAATAATCAGTATTGTGCACTGAACAGTAGAAAGACCAGTTTGGCTTGGCTGATTTACCAACTATGAAAACAAGACTGTATC
Organism: Dicrurus megarhynchus; assembly: GCA_013399195.1. NCBI lineage: Eukaryota > Metazoa > Chordata > Aves > Passeriformes > Dicruridae > Dicrurus > Dicrurus megarhynchus. The sequence goes on from VXAD01007225.1 coordinate 1,277,461, forward strand.
CACCTCAAACCCTTTTGCACGGTGATCATGGTTTTCAAACGTGTGCATTAATGCAGTGAAAGTGTTTGTGACGTGCCCACAGTCTGCCTCCTCATTGCCAATTCACATTTTATACAGTGTGTTGGTTATGCTTGTGCAGGCAGTTCCAGTGCTCAGTATATCCTTAGAGGTAAATCAATTAGTTCCCCAGTTCAAAAATAAAACAGAACTCTTAGAAACTTGGAGTAAGAAGCAAAACCTACAATCTGTTTACAGAGTAGTCTGTGACTTGGAGGGGGAAATCTTTTATGTATGTTTTACTGCTGTTGAGTTTAAGCTGCTTAATACGCAGATAACCCAAAACATTTAAATTCATTTTATGCAACTGTTAACATTTGTTGTTGAAAGTAGTTCTGTTTATTCCATATTCCTGAGAGTAGCTGCCTTCAAACTACACACACTCTCTGCACACACCAGACAGTGCATCTTCACTGCAAAACAAGAGGTTGGCTAATTAAAGTTGCATCCTCTTCACTACTGTTTGAACTCCTCAGCCTCGATCCGCTGTAAACTTTAATTTAAACTGCAAAGTCAAGCCAAAACCCAGCAAAGTTCTTTGTTGTTGAAGTTCCTATTCCTAATTTGGATTAGCCAACGTGTGTTTTTGCAGCATGTACTGGGTAAGGAGGAGGGCTTGAGGGAGGAAGGGGCACATTCACAAAACCTAACTTTAGCCTGGAAAGGCTCCTTCCAGGTGGATTTACAGCAGCTAAAGTTAGGCTTCTCTTGAAGGCAAATCAGATGCGGAGCCCAGCTCTCTGTTTATGCTAGATGGGAAGATTGGCCTCTGGGCTAATGTTGGCCTGGTGAATATTCCAGTTAGTGCCCAGCACTGCAAGGTATGGACTCTTCAGCCCCCTGGAGAAGGCACTGGTACTAGGAAACTGGCCCCAACCCTTGGCACCCAACACAGGATTTAGAAATTGGAGATCTGACAGCTGTGGTGTTTACTCCTGATTCAGAACTCACTGTAACACAGCAAAGTGACAGTCTTCATTTCTTTTCCAGGGCAGCATAACACCAACTGACTTCTCCCTCCAAAAATGCTTCCTTCCATTTGAGAGCAGAGTCTTCACTATCTACTGTGCAGCAGGTGCTCTGCTTGTGATCCTGGTACTAGCTCATGTTCAGCTTCTCACTCCACCGTTTTATTTTGCTCAGCGTTTAATCAGTAAGCATAAAGCAGTATGAAGAGCCAGACATCTGCATTCAGTCACTGAAATACCAAAGCTGAGAACAGTCAAACATCAGACTATATTCATGCCAGCAAATGACCTAATTTGATTGCTAGTCTGAAGGCAGGTTGCATTTACACATACCATAGAAGTCCTATACAGCTGATATGACTACTACAGGATAAATAATTAACTGAAATGAACGTTTCATGCTGTACAAAAATACTGTATTCGACAATCAAATGAGTCCTTTTCCTGCTATAATTTTTGTATCAAATATGTATATTAAAAGTGTTAACTGTACATTATGTAAATCCTATAGCCTCATCACTTGTCTGCACTTGTGTCTTACCCTGGTGGAGGCTGAATCTTGCAAACTGGAAACGTTTCTCTGTTTTATTGCTGCATGGCCCTTCAAATGTCATACTTGTGTTTGTTAGGGTCAGGCAGAATCTGATGCATCAGCACTGAGAGATGCAGATTTCCATAACCTTTTTAGGGTGTCACGAGTAAGGGACTGCGGTTTGGGACAAGAGATCTTCTGGTTTCTGACACAGTAAATTGTTAGCTGACTGTAATTTGCAGTTACCCATCTACCAGACAACAAGGGGAAGAAGCTCGAGGATCCAGTTTGCTGATACACACTTGAAAACTGCTTAAAAAAAAATTAGGGTGACACCTCAAGCTGCTGCTTTCAAAAAGATGTGCTATGATGAGCTTGAAAAAAGAGGGAGGGCCCTATTGCATCCCAGAGATCTGTGTGGTGAGGGGCCCTCCAGTCGCCGATCTCCTGCAAGAAGGAAGGTCAAATACAGCTGCAGTAACATTATCCTATGCCTTGGCCCTCAATCTACGGACAGGGATAGGAATGCGCGTTATTTTACATTCCACAAGTCCTGTTGACTTTAGTGTAGTGTCACATTTTGAACTGCACTAGCTCCTCTGTGGGGAGGCAGAGGCCACCAGCTGTGCCACAAAGATAAAATCTGAGCTCAGCATCTTCACTGTGTGGGGGAAGGTGGGACAAACCTACTGCTGCTCCCCACCCACCCCAGAAAAAACAGAGGGACTACTTCACACCAGGACCAGTTTTCCTGCTGATGTTCCTGCAGAGGCTGGGAGCTCTAACCTGAACTCCTGGGCTGGGGCTAGTTTTAAAAAAAAATACTATATTTTGTTATTCATTCTATTACTTTCTTTGGCATGAGAAATAAGAGAATTTTGGGAATTTTGTTTACTATGAGCTTATTCCACCCAGCCTTTCACTTTTTGGGAAATATGACTAAATTGAACATACAGATTTCTGGGAAGAGAAAATGGTCATATTATAGTATCTAAATTGGGATTGTTTTATATTCAACTGCAAACAAGTTCCCAATTGGTCTGTAGCCCAAATTTAAAAATATGACTAATTTGGGTTTTTAACTAATAACAATACAGTAAAAAGTTAATAAAACCTGCTGCTTTATATGCCAGTGTGGGGACTGTGGTAGCTCTTCATCTCTCCCTAAATTTAAAATGAAGTGGGGGGAATGGTCCAAAGTGTGGTAAAACACTCTATAAAGTAATGTAGTCTAACACTTCTCTAGGTTTCTGTTATTGCAACTGTAATTTTAGACATTTGTACAGGTTATCTTGGACACAGGAAAAGTATATAGTCACAGACATAAAACACCTATGTATAAAATATAAAGCAGTGTTATAGTTACTAAAAAGGACATGCCTTATTGCTACAGCAATTCTTGCTTTTTATATATTGTACTGTACCACAACTTGTTTTGAGAATGTCATTTGCATAAATTATTCAAGTTTGAGAAATATTCACACATTTTGATTCTACAATATTTAAAATAAAACAATTTTCTAATGTGTCTCTTTATTAAAAGAGAAATAAAAATGTCATCTTGTAATTCTCTTAGGCCAGACACAAGGGTTTATACACCTTTTTTTTTTTTCTTATCTTCTTTCTCGCTATTTACTTGCACAATGAAAGCCGCTGTTGGTACAAAGATTGAAGAGCTCTATATAATGGTGCTTTACACATTCACAATCGGTCTGTGCAATTGTGAAGTTCTATGAATGACCAAAGAATTACCAAACATATTTTCTAAATATAAAGGACCAAAAAAAAAAAAAAAAAGAAGAAAAAATTTTACAGGTACATTGGTTCCCATTAAAACAACACCAGGTTGCAATTTGGACACTTGAATGAATTCCAATGTTTTAAAGCTGAGACTTCAAAAGAGAAAGGCATGTTTGCTGCAACATCCGGTGACTGTAATACCTTACTTGGAAAGGTAAGTGGTTAATTTGCATAATTTATAATTTTTATACTAAAGAGCATTTTTATATAAACCAGAAAAAAACCCCTAAACTCTACAGATAAAGTTCTTACCTCCAGTCACTGCTGCAGGTAAGGTTGACATCAAGCTGTACAGCGCAATCAAAAACATACTTACATCTTAGCTCATTTTACAGGTACAGCCATAATCAAGGCACAAAGATCTTCTACAAGTATTTTTCTTCAATAAAGTTGTACAAAATAATATTACATTTTACAGTCTGTACAATATAATAAACCAGCAGTAAAACAAAAAAATATATATAGGGAGAGGACTGTTGTCCAAGAATGATCAGAACTAAAAGGATCATTTGTGGACAGCACAAATAACATAAGTGAGGGTGGTAAATTTTCTGCCCAGATGCAACAGGCTGAAAAGTAGCTGTAATTCAAATGCCTGAGGTGTGCAGAGACACTTAGCTCCAAAACCCCAGAAAAATTGCTTTGTCTTCACTGTTCCTCTCATTATCTACTCTACTTCCTGTGCCAGTAACGGCTTAAAAGAGGAGGTCACTTTATCAGTTGACCTGCAACTCAGAAATGCTAAAAACTGTGACAGAGTAATAAATATTGTGGTGCTGCTACATTGTGTGTCTACTTCCTCAACAGTATTTAATAACCTGATACAAAGTGCATTAATCTTTTTTTCACCCATCAAGTACTCTTCAATGTCATGTTAAAAAGGAAACCCACACAGAGGGATAGGTATGACTTTAGTGTCATCCAGCTGACATACCGGTCTGAACTGAGGTTAACCCGCTGGAAAAAATTTAGCAGGTCACGTTCAGTTTAAAAAAAACAAAACCTAAGGGAACAGAGGTAGCCAAAGGGCTTAGTGGAATGACGAAGAAGTGGCATGTCAAAATAAAGCACAAAAATAGTCCCAAAAAGCATGAAGGGAAAATAACCCAAACTTGCTTCAAATCAGCTTTAAGGTTAAACAATTAAAAGTAAACAAAGTGAAGAGACTGACATTTCTATAGTATATTCTTCCACCCTGTGTGGGGTAGTATCAAGAGAAAGAGTAAGGAGCAAAGAATTTAAAACCACAGGTTCCACGGTGATCCCCCTCACAAGAGTTCGTACTGGCGGAGGTGCATCCTCTGAATGATGTCTCGACAGTCGTTGAACACTCTGCGGATATTTTCTGTGTCCACTGCACATGTGAAGTGTGGGTAGCAGTAATGCCGGCCATCTCCGCTCGCCGTACTTATCCTCTGCGGAAAGAGGGATGCAAAAAAAAAAAAGGATCAGGTGCCATGCCATGAGAAGTTTCACATCTCAGCAGTCTACAGACTTATGGAGAACCAAGAACCCCGGGAAATCTGTATACAGATCACTAAAATAAGTAAACAAAAGGAAGGGAGGGCTGTGGTCTGGTCCAGTCTGAATGACAGATTTGAAATGAAGTTGACAAAACCTTATGGGTACTGTTACGGGGTCAGTACAGGAGTCCTGTGTGGGAGCCACCAACGCCATCTTCAGCTGCACAAGCTGTTGCCATTTGGGCATCGCTGTGCAGCCAAATCTGTGCTGCTGACAGCTGTGCAGCCTGCCATGCAGCTGCCCGGGAATTATCTTCTCCTCTTTTTTTGGTGCCATCATGTGGCAAGTACTTGAACTCTTGTTTTAAATCAGCAACACAAAACCAAGACCCTCCCAGTTGTGGAGCCAGCAGTGGCAGAGAACTGCACTCTACTGCTTCTGCTTCTCGTGTGAAGGCCCCTCGAGTTACCTTCACTTAGAGCACCTATTAAGGCAGCTGAAGGCTTGGTATCATTGAGCCCAGAATTTGGTGGAATTATCACCAGAGTGGCTAGGTTCCCATAGAGTAATAAAGCATGCACAAATCCAGTAACCATCAGACTATGCAGAATTACATTTTCTCAAGGCTACAGCACAACCTTTTAGGTTCTAACTTAAGGCTCCAACATCACTTTGCCCATGGTTATCTTGTTAAAATTCCCTGGGATCTTAAAAAATGTATTAAAAAAAACCCCCTTAATTTTTGTTCTATATTACTATATGACTGATAAATATAAATCCATTCTAGATCATTATCTTGCAGAATATAGATGGAATGGCATGAAAGTAAAAGGTCAGCTTTTAGGACAGTAATTTTTATAACTATTTTCTAAATTTTACTATAAATTACACTGACTAAACAACAAAAGACAGTGTTCTATCTCACTCTGGCTACACTAAATATTTTTAACACAGGATTTATTTGACATGTAGATTTGATCTTTTAAATACCTGCGGCTACAGATATACAAAACTATAGACATTTAGAAGCCATGATTTACATCATTAGATCAACAAGAAATTGCAGATTTTTTCCAGGTAATTTAGGTAATATTAGACATTTAACACTGATTACACAGGGGTGTTCATACACAGTTTAGAAATTATTTTCTTACCATACTACTTTCAATACCTAGTTCAAGGCTAACCCTCATGAAAATACTAATTAATGTCTGCTTGTGTCTGCTTGTCTGATCAGTGCATGATCAGTTTATTATGCACTGATTTCACTCATGTCTATGGCAATAAGCTGCCCACAGTGTTCTGATGACACCTGGTTACATACACATCATCCCAAAGGATGTATTTTCAAAATATTAGGGGGTTGTCTGTTTTCGTCACCGGACAGTTCTTGCAGTCCTCTCATGTGAAGATAAAGACAGAATATTCACCCACCCCTACTTGAAACTCATTTTGAACAGTAGCATGCCACTCAGCACCAGTTCACAGGGGAAAAAAAAAATCCCCTGGGACACTGATGAAAGAACATTTGCTTTCCAGGCGGGAATATTTAATACTGGCATCCCTACACTGCAGGGGTCAGGATGACATGCAAATTCAAGGAAGCCTGGTCTGTGTGTTTGAACAGCAGCTCCTTCACCTCCCAGATTCAGGTTTTGTAAAAACCAGCAGGACAGGAACCAGAGGGGCCATGCCACTGTTCTAACAGGGGTCACACTGGGGATGTCTTCAAACAAAACATCAGCAGCTGGAGAGCCCTGTGTGCAAAACACCAGGACAGGGCTGGGGAGCAGCCTGACCAAGGAGTGCACCCACACACTGCCTCCAGGAAGAGTCTGGGAGGAGAAAGGATGTGCCCGAGCTGAAGGGCAGAGGATTTCCCACAACATACATTTCCAGGACCAGCAGATGCCCTTGCCATTCCAGCCCTGAGGTGCAGGCACTGGCTGAGCTTGGGTCCAGACACCCCTCCCATGCTGCTCCCTGACGGAAATCCAACAGATCCCAGCCCTGCTGCCCAGCCCTGAGGGACCACAGCCCCCACACCAACCCTGAAACCCTGAGCTGACATTTTTTGCCTTTCTAATCCCCATATATTACTGTGTAGCAATAGTTATTGGAAATGTGGTCAATTTTAACCTCCTACTAAAATTGCTCAAATTACAGGCCTTAAATTTGCCATGACCGTTCCTACAGCCAGGCAGAGTTTTAAGGGGTGCAGCCCCATGGTGGTGATTGTCATGCATATCCATGGCTTATGCAGACCTGCTACCATGATTAAAATCACAATAAAGCATAATAAGCCCAGGTTTCTCTGAATCATGCCTGAAAATCTAACAGTGGGACAAGGAAAAGGTCATATATCAAGAGACTTGGGAAAGAAAACATAAAGCAAAGCCAAGGCAGACATAGGTAGAAAATACAGGCCTTTTTTTCCTTGCACCTGGCTAAGGCCATCAGATCCCCGGCAGTGTGAGTTTCTCCTGTGCCCTTTATCACTCCCTCTCTGAAACCTCAGCCTTTTGTGCCTGACCCCATGGAACTAGGAGTGACTGTTTCTACCTGGCCTTCTCCCACCTCGCCCTCTCCAGCATGGCCATGTTACTCAGAGCACGCGCAGCCTGTTCAGACCCTCTGTGGGAGGGGTTGCTTGCAAGGCTCAAAATTCCAACAGCCCAAGAGTTCAAAGCAACTGTTTGGATGACTCCATCCCTCTGTTCCGTGACACTGACAAACCAAGCACAAAGCCAGGAGACAGATGTGTTGCAGAGCAAACGCTCTCTGCCAAACCTGTGGCAGTTGCAGGGAAAAGACGGAGAAGGTTTTCTGGCCCCACACCTAAACCCCAGGGACTGCCTGGCAGCTGGCACGTGCTGGCCCCAGCCCAAGTGCTTCTCTTGCCCCTAGCACCCACAGGGGTTTCTTAGGTGGCTGCAGTGTCTACGCCCCCTCCCCGCTTCATAGTTGGCCTCCTTCTGTAATGCCAGTGAATCACGGCAGGCAAGGACCTAGCAAAAAAAAGAATTTTTTAAATCATGAAAACAGATAAAGGTGGGGAGTTTCACCCTAATTCCCCTGTAACTCGGATCTCCCAGAGCCACCCTCCTTCCAGACTGGATACCGTCACCTGCTTCACAGCATTCCAGCATTACCACAGGAGAGATTTGTCTTGAAGTGAGTTTTTCTGGTAACTCTTACGTTAACACAGCGCAATCTGACATTTTTCCTCAGGATCTGGAAGGCTAAGGTGGTGAGTGGAAATCCCCAAAGTGTGAATACAGCTAATTGCTTCTTTCTTGGTGCGTCAACAGCTGTAAATCCTAACAATGCTCGTAAATGCATAATGACTTTAAAATTCTTAATTCTAATGACTCACTTTGTTATCTCAAACACACACATATAGTTTCTACCGGTAGGGCACGACGGATGAGCTTTGGTTCTGGTCTCTGTTACTGCTCTGCACTGTGGAAGCAACTCAGAATGAGTGAAGCCACAAGTGATACTGGATTAAACTCCCTGTTTCTGACAGCAGAGCTGGGCTGTGATTGTGTGCCTGACAACTGCTTTTACCTTCAAAATGTAAACAGCACCTCTTCAGCTCCAGTTACAGAAGAAACCTTAACTGCAAAAAAAATGTGACTAGACAAGGAAACATTCTTATCATGCCTCAGTAGGACCATGATACCAGTCCTCAGGTGAGGCAAACCTCCTAACTGGCATACCAGAAATCTTATTTAAGCATAAAATCTACCTTTCTTTTTTTTTTTAATTCCTGCTGTCAGCTGACCACTGCCAAAGTCCTTGGAGGAATGCAGGATAAAAGTAAGAAAGCTTATTTGTTTATGCACAGACTGTACACGACCATTCTAAGCACTAGCACTTACTGTGTGACAGTTTGCATGGCAGGTGACTTTACAGGAAACGGGCATAAAAATGTGCAAGCACTGAGGAAGGTTCTGCAAGATGGGCAGCTGAAAAGAATTAGGGAATTGCCAGACGTTGTACTCTCCTTCTAGCTTTCTGCAAAACCCCATCAGTTTTCCCTAAATAAACGAGGCCATCTGTCAGTATTTCCTATGATAGAATCACACATAAGATGAAAATTACTCACTAAAAACTCATCCCGGATAAAGAACTTGGCTCTTGTGACTTTGGGGTCTTCTCCTGCATCTGGTGTTGCTGTTAAATTAAACACAAATGACATCAGAAACACAAAAACCAAACAATCACCTACTTGTAACAAAAGATTTAATAAGGAGGAAGTAGCCCTTCAGTACAGAAATTGAAATGTTAAATATTAGAGGAGATTCCCAGGAGGTAATTCTAAAATGAAGAGTACTGTAAAACCTGACTATGCGTACAACATATATTAGGAACCTGAAAACTGCTGAAATCATTGCAACAATGTCATTGGTCATATCACAAAAAGGCTTACTCACATCCACAAGTTTGTTCACATAGATATAAAACAAGTGGGAGTTAGGGTTTAGCTTTTGTCAGAAAATATGACTAGAAAAAGCAGCTGAGCTGTTCAGTTTCTGCAGCAGAACAGAGTCTCCTGAAAAAAGCTTCTGCAGGCAGGAATGTGGGTTTAAAAATGGTTAGTCCAAGATGACACTTGGAAAAAATGATAGCATTGAAACATCTTGTGATGTATATATAAAAAAACCCCATTTTATTTCCAGGCCCCTAGTCAGCAGAATACTTCAGATATATTGCCCATCAAGGGGTCTTGGACTAAATTCTTGTTGAGCAGGAGACTTGTTGGTCAGTATTAACTGTTTGTTGGCAGCTGAAGTTGTCACTATCTAGGCCATGCAATGACTGCATTTACCCTAGGTGTGAAAAACAATTTGGTGAAGAGATAACCTATTTACTTCCTTTCAGTGTTATCTCTCATCTAGGATACCAAACTCAGATGCTTATAAACACAATATTGTAAAGGGCAGAATTTATCAGAATATGGAAATCTATTTTTCATCCATAGTGCTGGGGGTAAAAATAGAGCAGCAGCACCATCAACAGCATATTGGAATTCAGTGCTGCTGCCCTTAAATAATGTCAGCTGAAATTGAAGAATAAGTGAACAACCACAGGTTAAAAATAGAGAGCTGCTTCATGTGTGAATATTCTAGATCACTCTAGATACCCACTGTGAAATCCCTCTGAGAAATACCAAAAGCTACTTTTTTTCTGACAATTGGCTTATTATAAAAAAATGCTGAAAATTCACTCACACTCTGTCTATGGGGTGTATCTTTGAGAAGGGGAAATTTGGGTGTGGAGATAAGATTTCTTCTGAAAGCCCTTAGCATTACAAAACAGATGCCAGATCAACTCAGATTTTAGGACACTTTATTTATCCTCTGCACCTGAAACTCAGAATCACACCTGTGGAGTTCCAGAGCTCAATGAAGGCTGAAAATAGCTTATCACCATCTTCATCTCTATAACCTAGGCTGTTGGTGGTGGTTGGTGGAGAGTGAAAGCCTTTTCCAACAGGTGGCTGCAAGCACCACACCAGGGACATCATTCAGGTAAGGCAGAGGCAAGTGGTCAGAAAGTAAAAGTTTTACCACTTTTGCTAGACAGAGACCTGAGATGTTTGGGAAGCTCTCTGCCTGGTACAAAACTGGCATAATACCAGAGTTTACCTCTGCAAAACATTACTGTGGTGCAGAAATCATTGCACTTCTTGAAGATAAGAAACCGACTGCTCCATCACCACAGCTCTCTTCCTATCTACTGATGTGGTTTTCCTCCATTAAAGTTCTCTAGATGTTCTACTGGGCTTCCCATCAGTATTTCTAAAACTGAAATTTACAGTGTTGGAGGATGCAGACTGGCTGCAAAATAAGTCTCATGAATCCCCAACAAAGTTCAGCACTGCGGGAGGCCCAGGCAGAAGCATCTGGCAAGGGGGAGAGATGTGTGGCTGCTTTGCTCTCCTAGGACTGGTGGTGCCTCCCAAAAGGGGAAGGCAGGTGCTCTGGAGCTGGAACCCCTTCAGACCCTGCCCACAATGGGGTGCCTGTGAGCTACATGCTGCTGGCATGCTCCTTACCCAACCAGCAGCTCATGTGAAGAACAGAGTGTGCTTGTGACTCTGTGTGTGTGAGAGAGACAGGGAGAGGAGCTGTGGACTGGGCTATGCCAGCCGGTCCAATCCCAGCACAGGGAAAAACCTTACCATCTTCAGGTACAGTATAATGCGCGTATTCAGGAAAGTAATCTTCAATTTTTGATTTCCCTGCCAAGACTTTTTCAGCCAGCATGTCCTGTTTATTCAAGAATAAAATGATAGAAATGGTCCGTAACCACCTGTCAAAAACAAACCAAATGTTTGTGTTATCTCTTACATGTTAGTCCACAAAAACGTATCACATTGATAGAAAATTTACTGGCTATCCCTGTGTGGACAGAGTGTGAAATAGTGTAGAACATGCCTCAACAGAAAAAAAAAAAGATGACCTAAATGATTGTTTCAAAAGGTCTGCACCTGTGCTGGTTGGGTATATTTCTAGGGTCAGTACATACATTTATAAAAACTGCAGTGGACATTGCTGAAGGCAGTAGTTTTCAAAATTTTTTTCTACATTCTCTTTTAGATATCAAGTTGGGAAACTGATGACATTTTCTAGAAGCACCACAGTTCACAACCAGACATTACTGTCTGCTTTATTTGGTTGTGCTAAAGCAAAAAAAAAAAAAAAAGCAAAAAAAAGAAAAAAAAAGGCTAGAAGGCTAGGCTAGAAATCTCCCTTCCCTCAGACTGCTCTGTCTAAGCTACTGTTAATCCACACAGATATCCCATCTTTTAGGGTGGCCTGTATGACACCTGATGAATGAAAAGAAAATAATCTCTCTTTTCTTCCCCAATTAATCCATCATTGTGACAATGTGCCTTGGGATGCGCAGTTAACATTCTTCCTTCAGTCTACCTTCAGTCACTTCTCACTGCAGAGCATCCTCACAGGTATGTGCTGAAAACTTCATTACCTTATTTCGTGCATTGTTTTTATTTGTTCTCTACCAGAAACCCATTTGGGCTGCTATTTGTTTATGTACCTATGATTTACAGGCACTGTGGCAGAATGGCAATTTAATGGCAATTCCAGTTAGGTTAGATCTGAAGCATTATCCCCCAAGGCAGAAGTACCCTGTGCTCTCAGAGATGACCCTTAGGAGAGCGGCTGCCCGTGTAAGGAACAAGCACAGCGAGCTGCTGTGATCAAATGTTCCTCAGAGGATCTTGGTCTCAGCCAAGCAGCACAGTGACATCAGGAGAGGGTCTCCCCTGCCTCCCTTGTAGCAGCCAGACTGGGGGGCTTGCCCTTTCCAAGCTATCCCCACACCCTGCACCATTTCTGGTGGGAGTGGTGAAACGCCACAAGCACTGTCCCTGTGCCATGGCCCCTGCCAGGGAGGGGTGCCACTGTGGGGACACCCTGACACCTGGCCCAACCTGGGTGTTTTCTGAATAAACAATCTGAGCCCACAGCAAGAGGAGTCCTATTCTGTAAGGAGGTGAACTGTAATTAAACTGGGGAGGGTGAGTGGGAAATGAGGTTTGTTTTACCTATTATTCCAGATACTTTTGAAAAGGTCCAGGGATTCCCGTAGTCTGTTTGTGTTATTGTCTTCCCTTATTACCATGTTGTAGCTGCTGCAAGCCACAACGAAGATGATAGCTGTGACGTCTGGGCAGAACACACGAAAGAAAGAAGGAAAGAAAGGAGAGAGAATAGAATATCTCCGTTATCCCAGCACATACTCCTTAGGGCAACACTGCCATTACTCACCAATTGGCCAAAAACACTAGAAAAAGGTTATCTGTAACACTGGACTCCTGTGCTAGTGAGATACTGTGTGCGGATATGAACACCAGGCTGCTCACACCTCAGAGAATAAGTTCAAAATAAAACATGGAATGTTTTTACTTACCATTAAAGCATTGGATCCATTTTCTCCTCTCATCTCTCTGGCCACCTACATCAAACATGCTGTTAAAAAGCCATAGGATGTTATATCACTTATGTGCACTAGGAAAAATCACACGAAGCATGCACAGCCCTAGGGTTCAGTTTAAAAATCTGACAGCCCAAGGACAGAGGCAGTAAAATATCCCCTGAAGAGGAGAAAGATCTGCTGATGCTGTGCTGCATGTCAGAGACAGCTGAACTGCTCCACCTGCCCTGCTCTGCCAGGAGAAGGCTACTGAACCCATAAAATGAGAAATACACTCTTCAAGGACAAGCGTTGGCTGTCCCAGTCCACAGAAGGGCGTATGGCATGTAAGGCTGGACCTACTGTACTATAAACAAGGACAGGTTTCAGGGTATTTTGATGCATGGTGGGGAGAGGGCATCTCTATATGGAGGAGGACATGGAGGCAGCTCGGCCCTGTCAGCACTGCCAACTTTCTGGGCAAGAACTGGAAAGAGAAGCCACTCTGACTGTGGGTGTTTTACAGAGACACAGCAAAAAACAAACACAAAGCTTGCAGCCCTCTGGAAGAAGGGAGGATTCCCATTGACTTCTGTGAGCTCTCAGCCCCAAAGGTATTCTATGATTTTACAGTGCTATACCAATGCACCAGTTTTTACAAGCAGCCACACACAATCCTATTTTAGAGCACTGCTAATATATATAACTAATAAAAGCTATTTTTTGCAGAGTATGAGGTAATTTTACTAGGACCTATGGAAAGAGAGCTAAAAAGCCAAACCAAACAACTAAAATCCATCCACTCTCACCCTAAGCCTACTATACCATGCATACATGAGCATAGACATCTGAATTAAGTTGTTAAAAATTAGTATGATATTCATAAACCATTACTAATAGACTTACTGGAAATTTACTTTATCTACTTGAAATCTTGTTTCAAAAATCCCTGATGTCAACACTCTGCATCTTAATAGGTCCTGGAAATGAGAACACAGAAGCTGATTAGCAAGGCTTTTTTTCTAACCCAATTTTGGTTTTAAAAGCTTGGAATATTATTTTACATGAAAAGTCTTAAATGTTTCATTTAATTAAAGTTCAATCAGACCTGTTGGTAAATTGGCATTTGTCTGTACTGACATGGTACAAATAAACTTAATCATGGATCATTGCATTTGGTTTGTGCACACTCAGAAAGCAGGAGACCCCATCTGTGTTCTCCTTACTGCCCTCTGAAACCTGTTCTTGATGGTCATACACCTTGGTATGTGATGTGGATAATGAATTCTGAAGTTACATAAAACTAAGAAAAATGTTATTCATGTTGTAAAGTCAAGTATTCAAATGTTAGAAAACTCTAGATTTACAGTTGCCCAGGCAACCTTAACTCTGCCCTCTTTTGTACTGAATGAGACAGGAATCCTATAGAAATAATAGCTTGTGACTGAGTAATTAAAACTCTATTACAGAGCACAAGGGAACAGAATTCAGGTTGTACAGAAATGTGGCATTTCTTTCTTATTTTTTAAACCAGCAATACTTTACCACTTAACCAACTTCCTTTCATTAATTAAAAAATAGTAACTTCCTCAATTCTCAAGGGAAGTAGGCAAAAGCGATTTATGATGCCCCCCTCATAGATGGAAGGAGGCAGCTAGTGGTGCAGAGTGCAAGCACAGCTTGGCTTTTCTCCCCTACCCTACCATCTACTGCTTCTGGTAGCCAAGGCAAACCATGGCTGCTTTGACAGCTGCATGCACTCAGCTGAAGGCCACTTATTTAATACTTATTGTATATGTTACTGTCATTTTCTGTCACTTGCTGATGTTTATTTGTTATGGTGCAAAAAAAGCCCCAAAAACCAGAAAGCAAGGGAAGAGAGGAAATTAGTGATTTTTACCAGTTAATTCAGCAAGGCAACTGATACAGCATCACAGGACAAACACAAAAGCAAAAGAGAATCCCCTCCTCAGAGCAAAAGTTTTCCACCTGCCAAATACCAAGGGCCTTTTCTGATCTTCCAAGACATTTCTTCTCAAAGGAAGTACCAGGAAAAATTTCTAGGTGATGAAAGACTACTTCAGGTAGAGAAAGGCCTCCCAGGAACAAGCAGGCCAACACTAATGTAAACAATGAAACCAAAAACGAGGCTTTGCTTCACTGGCTTCTCTTTCTAGGTGAGTGATATCAATGCTAAAACCATGAGGTCTAGCCAAAGCAAATCCCAGTGCTTTGGTCTGAAAATGTCCTGAGTGCTTGAATAATTGATCCTATATTGGGTTGACTATAGGACATTCTTGTGGATATGGACCTAAACCAGGTCTGAAGGAACAGGCTCTGCTCTGCATGCTTCCTTGGGTGATCTCTGGCAAGTCACTTAATTTCTCTGAATTTCGGTACCTGACTGCACAGTGAGATTTGACAACTCTGTTTCTTTTTAAGGGCATCCACGTGTTATACGCCTTGCATGGTTAGACTGAATTATCCAGTGCAGAGATTCTCTCCTGCCACCTGTATCTGCAGTTTCTGATGTGGCCCACAATCTTGGCTGAGACTGCTAGATGACAGTGGGATAGCTGCACTAAAAAATAACAACTTCTGAATGTTTGCTGAAGAGACATCAAAGGAAACCACACAGTCTGAGCTCAGGGAAGGCAGCCAAGGCCAGGCAACACGGTGAAGCCCCTTCTTACTTCAAGGCTGCACCAGTTCAGCCTTAACATGAATGTGTTTGTCATTAGAGCACTCCATCAAGATGTATCACAGCATCTGGGAAAAAAACGTACTGTCCGGCAAGTAAGGCTTAAACAGAAACTCTGCTGCCCACAGGAGATGGGCACAGGCTGCAAAGAAGGAATCTGCACATCTGCAGACAAGCCTGCAAGTTCTGCTGCTGCCACTGGTGCTCTCCCCTGAATCTGGACACCAGATCCACTGCAAGCTTTTGCCTCTGAGGACTCTTCTGATAGACATGGGAAGTCTCCCTCTGGGATCACCTCTACCATTGAAATAAAGCATTACTTCTGTGTAGCAGAGGCTGGCGAGGGAAACCATAAGCTTCTATGTTTCTGCTTCCTGATCTTTGTTCCATTCACCTTTTTTTGGGGGACACAGAACGGGAAGCAAGAAGACAAAACTGATGTATTACAGGAATCACCAACCTACATGTAACAACAGTAAAAGACAAGTTTGCACCACCAAAAAGCCTCTTCTTCTTTAATATCCATTATTTAAACTGCTAGACCATATTTTGCTATTCTGCCATATGCCTTATTTCAGCTGCAGTAAAGACTAAAATAAATTACACAGACAATCCAGATGAATGGAAGTCTTGGTTCAGATCCTGCCCCATTATTTTTACTAACCTGATCTGTGGGTGTGTAGTCATCCATGCTGACGCTGTCAATTCTTTCTAAAAAGCTAGAAGAAAAATAAACATGCATTTGTATATGTAAAACATTGTCTAGTAGAAGACACTTCACTACCTTTTCTAGTTTACACTCCTGCTAAGAACTTGAATAGTAAAGTTACAAGCCTAATGATTTCCTTATATTGCTGTAGGTTACATTTTATAAGGCAAACAAACATACTACCCAGACTTTGTTTCAATATAGCACTTTTAAAGTTACCGTTACGCAGTACTCACAAGTGGTTCAAAATGCAGTTAAAATGTTACAATTTTGGGAGGACTACGAAAAAATACTACGGCTAACCATAGATCTTAACATCATATGGTTGTAAACACTTAAAAAAGATTTTTGGATTTAATATGGAAAATATGGTGAAGGGGTGCCTTTATTTAGAATAATGCTGATCAAGTATAATGTTATGTTAATTATGGTCTCAATAATGTTAGCAGAAATGCTTATTGGTACATACAAAAAGCTTTGGACTGACTTGCTGCCCCGCAACACTGCAACTAAAGCACAAGAAGTGGAGGTTAATGAATCTGATTCTTTATGTCACCAAAACTCAGTGAGACGCACAGAGTGAAAGAAAGAGCTGCAGGGAAGGGCAAGAGAAAAGAGAACCAGAAAAACAGGGGGGAACTACATTCTATGATTATTTAAAAGATTTTTAAAGCTTTAATTCTTTCCTAATATGTGTTACGATGGCAGCACTTAAGGACATAAAAATGTGATTTTATATTTATTGCTAAAAGAGGCAGGTTCTCCTCTCTGACTTCCACCCATTTCTTAGATCTGGCTCATTTTCCCCAGACTGCCTGTATGACTTAGAAGCTTTCTTGAATTTCTACATTTTTATTTGGTACTTGGCAGTGAATATCCCATTGGCTGACGCATCCCACTACAATATTAAGATTTCTTTATCAAAAGGCATGTTTTCCTCAATTTTACTTGACTGTGCACGTGGAACATGTCCCACTTAATTGCTCTGGGAAAGAAAAAAACCCCAGTGAACTCTTGACTTAAAATGTAACTCACTGTTAACACAGGGGTCACACATACTGACCAGTTGAAAAAATAGCCCCCTAAAAGCTGTTTGTAATTCTCTTAGCAGTTTCCCACGGATATGGACTGAAAGGAAAAGAAAATACACTGCATATGTATTTACTTACAATATTTTTCCTTTTTGAATCTCCGCTGTTATAGCAGGGAAACAAAATGCAGTATCTACAGTTAGAATATCCAGCTTTTCTTTCTGGATGATCAAGGTGTGATGGCGAAGCACAGGTTTTTTAAAAAAAAAAATCACTGTTAGGCACAACCCAATGGGTGCCTGATAGCAAAACTATATGGGAGAAACTCTAAAGAAAAAGCATCTTTTCACAAATCCTCCTTCCTTGCCAAAAGCCCCATAAATTTATATAAGAATATAAAAGTCTATTTTTATAGTAAGCTACAGTCACCATGGGAAAGCAGTTGTATTCAGGCTGAACCTTTTGGTCAGATGATTTTCATCACCTTGAGAACCTTGACTGAGCAAAGTTTAACTTCAGTTATCCCCACAGTTCATGCAGACACCGGAGCAAAGCGATGCATTTTTCAGTGAAAACCTATTACCAGCAGGACTCTCACCTCATGCTTGAAGCAAAGGACATGAAAAAAGAAGGCAAAAAAGCCCAGATAAAAAACACCTCCAGGATGAAACTTCCTGATCACAGAGTAGTTTTCCTTAACATGGCTGTTCTTCTAAGTCAGTTCCAAAGTACGGACTATGGCTGACACAGAAAGGGATCTACTTAAGAGTGTGGATTGAAGCCAGTGTTTGTGCACAAATACTTCTCCATCACAAACCCTGCAAGACAGCGTGAATTGGCTTTTTTTGCAGAAACATTTCTTGTGAAGTTGGTGTGTAAATCAGAGACAATACATCTCTGACATCCACAATACCATGACCATTTTGGCAGAATTTGTCCAAAATGTTTAAACACAGTATTTAGTGCTCACACCTTTCTCACCTATACAAGTACTTAAGGGAGGTTTTTGGTTGTTAGCACTTGCATGTTTCAAAGAGGCAAATCACGGTAAGGAACAGAGGAGTGAGGAGTAATGCAGTTACACTACACACAATCCATGACAGGTTGGAAAAGAGCTCAGTCTCCTAATTAGATGTCCTACCTATCAGCTGAAGTCATCTTCCACTTCATCCCAGCAGAAGCACCAGTTTTGAATACCCTAAACTGCAACACCACAGTCAAGAGAGAGCCAGCTCTGACAAACCTCCTGTGCTTAAAAAATATCATCTGACGCAGCAGCTGTACCATTTAATGCTTGTAAGGTTGCTGTCTGCATGTAAGCCCTATTAAAATAAATGCAATGATTTACAAGGTTTACCTGCCACCTTGCTGTAACAAGCTGGAATATCACTAGCATCCAATAAATCCACATGCAGCTACTCTTAAGATTAGGATAAATTTTGTAGCTTTATAGAAAATTAACCTTTCCAGTGTGTGATGGAAAGGCTTCCTAAGATTTCTTCTGCAACTACATCGTTAAGCGTGCAATGAGATTTCTAAGACAGTGAAACACAGACAGCTACACTCTTACCTCTTCAAAAGAAAATCAGTTCTTGAATATTCTTCATATGAACTCCTTACTTGGCTAATTAGCACAGCACCAAAAAATATTTCTGACAGGCAAATGTACACACTAGGTACAAGTAGTGGATTCCAGATAAGGCGTCAGTACTGCCTCATTTCTAAACACACTAACTTCATTCTCATTACTGTATTAAAATGGAAAAACTGAAATTACTTTTCTAAACTGCTTTCCAGAGAATGTTAACTTCACCTAATCCTAATTGTCCTGAACAATTATGCTCTGACAAAATACAGATTACTTTATACATATATATATATTTACAGGTCAGCAAATTTTGAGTTTACATGGCTGAAATGTCAATTTAAAGAGCTTAAAGTACAAAAACATCTCTCAACTGTGGTAATGCTCATGTCTCAAAGAATCAGTGTGAGGAAAACATAGTAACAGAAGAATGAATAAAAATGGACACCAAGTATCACTCACTCTCTTTTTAAATCCTGTTTTTTTCAGCTCAGGGATATGACTATTTTCACAGAATCATACCTTTTTACAAAACTGACAGGTATTCTATTTATGTAGCTTCTATAGAAACTCATACTCAGGATTTATGTTAATTCTGCAGTGACTGTTTTGCATGCATGTGCAATGAACTTCGAACTCACACTTTCGATTCAACTGTGAATAAAACAATAACATGATACAATATTCATATTTCTATTTCACAGTTGTGGTTTTACTTATGAAGGATTCAGTCAGATAACTAGTATGACATTTAGGTTCTTCTTAACTTTGCAGTAGAGTGTTTTACATTTCCTTAAATGGAACAGCAGAAACTACCCTTTTCTTAAGAAATTAATTAGGCAGGGTATTGGAAGGAAGGTCTCCTCTGCTCTGTTTGGAAATGCAGTGGTTTGGTTTAGCAACAAATTAAAGCAAAGTAAAATGGACCGATAAAGTTAAAAAAAATAATGAGCTACTGACATTATTATATCTATTATTAAGCTGATCTGTAGTTTTATAAATATCTTCAGTGAGTTTCCTAGGAAACTCAGCTGACACTTAGTTTGACAAGCAATCTCTAAATTTTATATTATGCAAGCTGTGAACACAAAAGTACAGGTTTTAGATGTGCCTGCCAGTGCATGCGGGAACTATCAATAAGCATTATTCTCTTTAAAAACCACGGCAATTTGAGCAGCAGTAGCAGCTATGTAAGAATTTCTGAAAAAAGGATTCATAAATGCACAAATAAAGAGGAGGTAATCGTACATGAAAATCCTTTTCTCACTGAATAAATCACTACATGGCTCTGTATAGATATTCTGACTCCACAAACAAAATGACAATTAAAAGAAAAATCGTGTCTTGAGAACAATATGACAGACAGAAAACCCATGCTATATTTGTAAGTGTACTTTGACATCCAAAGAATTGGAAAGATGAAGTGCTAAATCACAGATCAATACAACAAACTAGGCATTTTAATAAATCTTGATCTACTTCAACCATTTTTATGCTCTCACCCTAACATTTCAAAGGCCTTATATCAAAGAATTCCCATGGAAAACAAGAAATCAAACCCATTCAAAATGCTTGTCTCTTTAAAAGGAAAAGGTATCATGGCAAATCTTTATGGTTTTAAGTTCTCAGAGTGAAGAATCTCAAAATAATCTTCAAGTAAGTTGTGAGGTCAGCAAACCTTTACAATTTGGATGGACCATTAAGAGCTTTGCAAACTCCCTGGCCAGGCTCAAAAAAACATACATAGATATATATAGATATATATAGATAGATATATATACATATATAGATATAGATATATATATAAAGATATATATATATATATATATATATATGGAACCATCCAGAACTAGGACTTTTAATTCCACTTTCCTTGGATATGAAGTCACAGGTGAGGCAGACACTTCACAAAAAAACCAAATACTCCAAGTCTCTAGGGAGGTGAAATGGAAAAATTTTTTTTTTTTTTTTCTGCTGCAGTTCTCAGGGACATGAATATTGAATTCCTTCCCCCCCCCCCCTTTCCCCACATT
>VXAD01007225.1:1298308-1397912 GCA_013399195.1 Dicrurus megarhynchus
CCCCCATTACATTTATACATATATACATATATAGATATATATATATTTTTTTTTTTAATCAGCTAAGGCATTATAATCATGTTAATTCTTCCTGCAACATTTGAAACAGGAAACTGCAGATTTCTGTTTTCGAGAATACCTGAATACCTTAGGCTCCAAGGCTGGGCTTCAAGCAAACTCACACTATTCTGATACATTTCTTGGTAACTGAGAAAGACATAATGAAAACAGCCTCCAGTAATATTCTAACCCTTAAAGGATTTATATTCCCAAGTCATTTGCTGAAAATATCAGCAGAAATCCCTCAGAAGGCTTGACAAAATTTACCGGCTAAGGATTTTCCTGCCAAATTTAAATCATCACTATATTTTAAATACAGCTTCCATGTGACAGAGGAGTACCCTTCTCTCCCTCCACACCACTCTGCAGTCACTTCCCACCAGGAGCCAGCATGCGTGCGAGGGCACAGCGGGGCAGAGCGAAAAGGGAGAACCAGACCTGTTGGGATCCACCCCGGCTCACAGATGCTGTGCCCCAGTTCTGAAGCACCAGTTGCTGCAGAAGCTGTTACGGAAGCAAACACCAAAACAAACACACGAGTACTAAAGATGCTGCTGGAACAGAGCGCTGCCTCCAGCAGGGTTGGGAACCCACGGATCAGTGCTGTGCTTGTCGCACGGGTTTGGCACCTGCTCCGTGCCCTCTGTGCTCCCGGCTGTACAAAGTCTCTGTTTCACCGCGACCCCGCTCCCCGCGTCCCTCCAGCCGCGGTGACACGGGCGGTGACACGGGCGGTGACAGCCGGGAGGGAGCGCTCTCTGCCCGGCTCCCGCTCCTTTTCCTTCCCTTCCCTTCCCTTCTTTTTCCTTCCCCTCCCTGCCCGGCCCCTTCCCCGCAGCGTGTCCGCAGCCGGAGGGAGGCTCTGCTGGGTCTCGCCGTGAGGCTGTTGCTCAAACACAGGTAAAACACGAATTTGGCAAAGATCTTCTGAATTTACCTTGCATATCCCTTTTTTTAGCCTTAACTCCCGTACCTCCCCACGGCCTGCCAGCCTTCCAGCAAAGCTCATGCTGCGCTGCCCAGGGCTGGCAAAGGGCTGCGTGGGGATGACCGAAAAATAGTGCGGTTTATCCACAGAAACGCACCTTCACCCATCCGCAACTCCCAGCTCGCCAGCAAGGAGAGCCTGCTGTGTCAGGAGATGAAAAGGTTAAACAGGAGGCCACGAGGGAGAGCAAAGTACAGTCATGCCTGAAAACCGCCAGCTCCTTATCCGCCCAGGGAAGTTGGAGGATCTGTGGTTCAAAGGATCTGCCCAGCCCTCTGCTCGGGCCAGGGGGGACGCAGCGGCTGGGGCGGGGCACCACCAGCCTGCTGGGGACCACGGACAAGAGATACCATTGTACAACCTCTGGCAAAACCGTGTGTTTCCCCAGAGCGGCACCATCCACCGAGCTTGCTCCAGAGGGAGAGTGGCAACAAGACTGGGCAGGGTCTCAGGCCACCGATGGTCATCTCTCCTGGACGCTCAAACTTTGCTGCACAAGCAGCTTGACCGGGAGCATGTAACGTGTCTCGTTTTGTCACCCCGGCCATGGCTGCTGCCAGCTGTGGCCCCAGCCACCATGAAGTCATCAAGAGCACTGCTGTCATGAGAGGCTTTACTGGTACCAGCCATCAATGGTCCCCAGTGATCGCACAAAGCAGGAAAACTCCAGTTTAAACCCTCTTTACTGATGACAACTTTGGCCAAAACACTAAAAGCAAAGACAGATGATGATGGCTGCAACCAAGGGCTCATATACCATTCATCAGGCAACCCTCTCCTTCAAGAAGGCAGACTGCTGGTGGCAACTGGGGGCACATTTGGTGAGGAGAAAGAAAGATGGCCAAAATCTGTAGTTTTCCTTGTCTATGGGTTTGGTTAAGGGAGTTTCCTAGCAGACATTCACTTTAACCTCACTTTCTCCACCGCTAAGTATGTACTGCAGAACATCTCTAAGCTTCACAGGCTTTGGCATGTGTCCAGCTATTAACCTAAACAAATGCACAAATAGTTCAATTGCATTAAATGTTTCAGATGTATCAGTAATACCCCCTTTCTGCTTAATAGGAGCAATCCCACTTTTAACTGAAAATATATGAACTAAACTAAAAAAGGAATAAACAGTATGACTTCCATAACTGCTTGCCCCCACTGGTTCCCTAAATTTGTTAAGAAGCAGTGCAAATTTTGGGAAATGCATTTCTTCCTTCTAAATTTAGCAAACTAACCACTTCTTGGCTTAGCAGATGTTTTTGCTTTCTGAGCGAGAGGCCTGTGGGGATCATCATTAACCCTCTTCTTAACATAAACACTAAGACTTAAATCTGGAAAACTGTCATTCACACAGAAAGGTTAACAGGCTCCAGCAGAAATGAGACTCATCATCTGCAACTTCTGCCACATGGGATCTCAGAGAACAGGGAAGATGACAGGCAAAGAGAGAAAGAAGAAGAAAGGTAATTTATTTACTTATTTTAAAAGGGACATTATTTTTCTACTGCATGAGTTCAGATGTTTTATTCCCAGGGGTGCAAGTGGTGGAGCTGCTGCAAAACACAGACTAAGAATGAAGCACTGATAAAATCTGAAGCTTACACTGGCACATGCAGACCCTCCTTCTGACCAGCTTGAAGCCACTGAATTCAGTGCATCTTCTTCCTTGTGAGCAGATAATCCTAGGCAGACAATCATTATGTGCATATTGATACAGCCATGGAGTGTTTATACAGACACAGATTTGAGTTGTGCAATGTAAAGGCTATACAGAGCACATCCTGCTATTTTAAGTGCAATTTTGAACAGAGGACCAACAGATAATAACCTGAAAACAGAAAGCTCATATTGTGGTATCCAGAGAGATCTGGATCCTGACTGCTTTGTGAGCTGATGTATGGCAGATTAGGATCTCTTTATCCACTGTCTGAATGAAACAACTATTTAACATCTTCCACCAACTACACAGACTGGTGCTGGAAGGGAAGCTGAGAATACCTGAAACATCAGATGAGACACATGCAGAATACAGCTGTCCCATCAGGACCTGCAGAATGTGCCTTTTGATAGAATGATAGATCAGAACCTTGGGTTTATGTCCCACCAACTAAACTGCATAGAAGACCTCACCTCCATCTCTTCTGGTGAATTCTTCAAAAAGAACTTGGACTTTTATGTTCAGGAAAGCTGAGCTGTGGGAAAAAGCCTTGGTTATACTCAAAGCTATAAAATGCATCAGGTTTACAAGCACCAGATACATACCACAGCATTGCTAGCGGACATCAAAAGTTAACAAGATGTATTTTCGCTGGATGTTGCAAATAGAGCTTCCCCTGTTGCTTACAAGTTTATCCTGCTGTCATAATGGAAAAATTATTTCAGTGCAACTTACATATTCTGGTTGATGGCTTTGTTTTCAAAAATGGTTGCACATTAGATATCTTCCTAGTGTACACAAATTCACCAAGTACTATGAGTCCTGAAGAATGCCAAATCCAGGTTAGAAACAGCAATGGTTGCTAGAAATTGAAGATCACTTACTCTGGTGGAAGTGGTTTGGAATAATAAGTCTGTTATGGTGACTGCCAAAATGGAAAAACCAGTTTGACTGGAGTTTTCTACAGAAGAGAAAGCAGAAAATCCCCAAACAGGAGAAGCAAAGGTAACAAAACAGAGACTGAAAAGGAAGTCACGAGAAGTTTGTGTTTACCTGTGGCACTAGTCCAAACACAGTGCAAGAGAACTTGCTGCCAAAAGTTCTCAGGCCTAAAATCAAGCCAGATGATTCCCAAAAGAGGATGCTAATACACTCTTGAAAACCCAGATGAAGAAAAGTGCATTCTTTAGGGTGACGAACACTCCTGGCCAGGAAAAGCACATATGCATGTTTATTACTGTTTTCAGACTTGTGCCTTTTTGCTGACATGAGAATGAAAGAAACAGTGTGTTAGAATCCTGAGCAAAATGAGAGTGTATCTGTTTGCTTTCACCTATCGTGTTTGTCAGGTGTTGACACAACCCAGAGAATTGACATCGCTGGAGTCCGAGTGAGTGCTGGGGTTAAACAGGAGAACGGCACTAGTTTCAAGGATTAACATTTGGATCACAGGATCAGCTCTCATGAGAATGTCTTGGAGGCTCCAAGACATAGGCAGGATCTGGAGTTCCTAAAGGTAACAACCATTCGAGGAATATGAGGGCTTTTAACAACTATCCTACCAGAGAAGAAGCTTTCTGGGATTGCATGTAAAACCTGAAGTATGCCATCAGTGCGAATCAAGAAAACGGAAAATTTTTTCTGTGAAAAAGTCAAGAAGGTGACCAGCTTCCTGCACAGTGCAAAAAAAGAAACTCTTAATGCCGACCTTGCATAACACCTGGCAAAATTTCTTTTACCTTATTGCAGTTTATGAAGTGCAGTGACAGATCACTTCTCTTCTGCACTCCTTAATCCTTGTCTCAGCTTTAACAGAGCACTCTCATACCTTTACCTTGTGTGAAGGACATGCTTCACAAAAGGTAAGGGTCACGCTGGACACAGCTCTGTGAGTAATCCTTTGATGTACCGGGCTGCTGTGTGGTTCACCAGCTTCTTCTTAGAGTTACTGAAATAGGGTATCACCGTGTCAATGTTCAAGGCAAGAAAACTTACACAACAGGACAAAAATTAATGGCTCAGGAGTTAAAGGACAGAAGGATGATGAGGACTGACATCCCTCCAGCGTTTCCTGAGCCTTTAACCTCCAAACATCCAACAGAACCACTTCACCCATCATTCAGAGGTAGACCTGTTGCATTTCCTTTAGCAAAGCAAAGGGACACGGCAACCATTCACCCTCAATGGGAAGGACTCATAGCTTGCTCTTCCCAAACTTGCTCATGCCAGGCACTAGAATTTATTAGGGCTTCCCTAACTGTAGTCTAGAACAGATGGGTTATCCTTCTTATTCCCACGCACAACGCACTCTGGAGCTGTTAATGAGAAACACTATCAGGTAAATATCTGTATATGATCATCTGCCTTAGAAATTACCAGGTGAAAGTAAGAACACCAAGCAGAGAGAGGTCTAACAGTACAAATGCTAGACATAACCTTTAGAGTCGTAAGAAAATTCCTGTATCTTTACAAATGCTGCTGCTGAGACGTTTTCATTAAATCACCATTATCCTGCCCATTTTAGAACAGGATATATTTAACCACTGAATGTATTCAAGCAATTGGTCACACCACCTACGGCTTGGCTGAGTGATTACCTTGGGTAGCTGGAGGAAGGCATGGAGCTAAAGCAAGAAGATGAATTGTTACTACAAAAATGGAAGGAGAAGAATGCAGTGACTATGTCCAGCTTGCTAATAATTGGCCTAATTCCATTTAGCAGCTATAAGCTATTTAAACAAGGTATATTTAAATAGCTATTTAAATAGCTATAAGCTATTTAAATAAAACTTAGTGTTAAAAACTAGCCCTACTGTACCCTGCTACCTGTACATTTGAGAGGAAGTCATGTTAACAACTGTTTATTAATAGAGCATTTTGTGAAAACTATTCCTAATGCTGCACTCCCTGTTTCTTTACATTCTCATCAATTTTCCTTGACTCTTACAGTGCACTTGTACAATTAAAACAACATACAATGAGCTGTGTTTGAGGAATGAGGAAAATAATTATGCAACAACCTGATTATGTCCTGCTTCAAGTTACTTTAAAGATTAGGTTACGCTTCTGTTTTTAATCTCTCTACCCTGTACCCAACAGCTGGTTGTTGTTTCATGGGTCTGGTTTACAAAAAGCTGGAGCAAAGGGACCTTGGCTTGTGGCTAACAGAGAATTTGGCACTGTGGGCAATCCTTGCTGCTCCCTGCGTGGAATCCACGCTGAAATGTTGGCTGCCAGTGCTCAGACACCATCTATGGCCTGAGGTGGGAGAGCTCGGGAAGGAGGGAGCTGAGCAGCACTGGACATGCTGTGCTGGTGCTGCAGTACAGCAGCATGGCCCAGCCAGCCTGAGGACCTGCAGGGAGCCACCTGGGAGCCTTGCAGCTGCAGCTCCTTGCAGGATCGTGGCCAACATTACCACCCCTGAGGGTATGATGGTGCTACTGTGAGAACAACTTCGGCCTTTACAGCTGAAGTCACCTGCCACCTCCTAGGAGCTATTGCTTTGTACCATGTTCGCATCTACAAGGAAGGGCAGAAACTTGATAGAAGCCAACTTATCGAAAAAAATCCCCTGAGGCCAATTTCGAACCCTGGACTACTTCTCTTCTAAAACTCCTAACAAGAGGCACTGAGAAGGAAGCTGAACTTCCTAATTTGTCTTCTCCACCCATACAGTTAGTGGAAAAAACGTGGAAGATTTATGCAATAGCAGCTGGAGAAGGCTGAACAGGAATATACAAATAAGGCATAAATGTCAGAAACCCAAAGCCACTTGTCAGTTCAGATCTCAAAATGTTGTCTTTTCTCTCTTTTTTTTTTTTCTTTTAAAGAGAAGATTAAAAATACCATTCCCAGCTTGAATGTAACCTGTGGAAATGAAAACCAGGAACCATTTGTTCTCTAAATATGGAACCATCACTTGTGTTTATGTAATGATTTATAGCTGGCGACATATAGGCAGGTCATCCTGCGGTCAGGCTCTGAGGGCAGGTGCAAGTTTTGAATTTTCAGGGAGAAAAAGTAGATGCCTTTTTATCCTTTTGCTTTTTCTTTCTCACTTGAAACGCGAGGGTGCCTAGAACAACAAATTCCCTAACAGGTTCTCTTTTCCCCATCAAACTGTGTGTACAACATTGTGGCTCAGATGCTGGAATATGGTCCGAGAAGGAGCGTGCCCAGCACCTGTCCTGAGGGCGAGAACGACTCTTGTGACGGTCTCTAAGGATGAGACCTTCTTTCACAGAAAGTCTGAATTCAACTGAATTTCTAATATAAAAGTTCTTCAGACTATTGCTCAGGAGAGTTGGTTGCCCTCAGGAGGTAGAGGCAGAAGGATCCAAAGTTGGGTGTGAAGAAGAAGGACCTTTATCCTCTGGGACTTCAGCCTCTGGGATCTTGGCTCCGCAATGAGATGACACACTCAATCACAGAGAGTTGGACATTTTTCAAACAAGAAATCTGGGAAGCTTCACTAAGTGATACCAGATCTAAACTGCAAAGTTACAAAGCCTCAGCCCTGTGCAAAGGAATATCCTATTGAATTACTGTCTTTGCTCAGTACCTAAAAATTGAATTTTTAAATTAATGGTATATTATTTTTCAAAATGGTCTTCCCTCCCCTAAAAAAAATTTTCTTCAAAAGGGCTTTCAATAATAAGGTGCACTGCAATTCAGTGAAAATTAATTAGGACTAGACATTGTATTGAAATCACCATAGAAACAAAATCAAACCACAAAGTTTTGTTGTTGTTTGTTTTTTCTACTTCCAATCAAAAGGGATTTCTGATCCCAAATACCAGAGCACAGGTACGGCAGCCAAATCTGCAAGCATTTATTTTAATCAAATAAGCACACAGATAACTGCTAATCTTACAATCCCTTCAAATTGTTAGTAACCTCCTTAATTAGATTACACATAATCCAGTCCTAACACCAGCACTAGAAATACTGATCTCCAGGCCTTAACAAATGTCTGTACTGCTACAGGGTATCATACATTAGATGTCAAAGCATCCAAAGCTCACACTTCCTTCAGAAAATAGTAACTTTGCTTTGTGGGGCATTACTTTGGTTGGGGGTGCATGGACAAAAATTTTAAGTAAATCCAAAAAGTAAAGGTTTACAACATAACTGTGATATTTTGAAAGCAGAAGCCATTTGTTACCTCAGCAGACACTGATACTTCATCCATTTTGCAAGACGTTTTTTTGAGAAGGTCTCAATGCAACTCATTCAAGAAGTGAAAAATAGTAATACTTGTATTTAAAAGAACCACTTTTGACCATGGTTTTTAAATTTCAGTATTTTTAAAAGTATTTCTAATAACTTGAAAACCCTACCACAAATGAAAAACAAATCAAGAAGTGTAAGTAATGAACATCTTTAGGACATCCATCTTCATTTATCGGTTATGTGTTGGATTTGGAGCTGCTCTGACCTAAATTCTGTTCAAGCACTGCAACACACTTCTGAGCAGATTTAGTGTCAAAACATTATGTGGACAAAAGCCAAATCAGAGAAGTGAGAAAATGGGGATGTTTCCAGCCTTTTTTAATGCCTTGTGCTTGTGTTTCTTCCCATCTCAGCACTGAGAAACTGTATGATGGGCTCCACCACCACCCTTGGTGGACGTCCCGGGCCACCTCTGCCCCTCTAGACAAGACATGGACATTATGCAGACAGACAGCCCATGTCAGTAGGAAAGAAATAATGACCAAAATTAATCTGGATCATAACAAAAGTGCACTGAAAAACTCCTGACCCTTTCCTCAAAACTGACATCTTCAGGGTTAGCTGCTTTCTCACAGAAGCTACAAGTAAGAGGGAATTTTAATAAATGCAGAACAAAAGTAGATAAAATAAACACGAACAAATGCAAGATATTCTGACTACATGGCAATTTTCAGCTTCCCTGCACTTTTTTTCTTATGTCAGAATGATTAAATATTTCAGATATACAGAAGGACTAAGAAGTTCAGTGCCAGAGAAACTTTTGATTCTACCAAGACTCATCCACAAGCATAGTTTTAAGGATGTAAGTAATCCTACTGAATGCAACAAGACCTTGGAATTCAATGGGACAGCTCTCATGCTTAAAAGATCAGTAACGTGTGCAAAATTTTGGGTGTCTGGAACCTGAACAAAGGTTTTTCCCTCAAAGCAAATGAAGACCTCACTCTTTGCTCACTGCAGCCCAACTCCAAACCCCCCAGTCAAAACTACTGCCCAACACCACGTGACATCACACAGCATATCTCTGTACTTAGGAAGTAGAGAGGTGGCTTTTTATTCTGGGGAATGATCACAATTATGTTATTCCCCTTAAGTGTAATTATCTTGCTATTAAGAGTAACCTGTAATTTTTCTAAAATCCAGCAGCTTTAGATACAGATTGTTAGCCCTCTCTGGTATCTTCCAATGCTTAGCACAGGATATAATAAATACAATAAAACACCCTACCTAACAGTGGTTTTGCCTGCATGTGACCCAAGGGAACCAGCAATGCACATTCCAACACCAGCACTGACAGGCTCCTCTACAACCTCCCTCAAGCCACCAGGACCAAGCCAGGCTCCGGCTTTACCTCCTAATGTGGCACATTGTATTTTAAATACTTCTCCTCATTATAATGTGGATGGTCCTGTGAGGAAACTGGAACAAAGACACTGCCTAGATCACTTTCTAGGAAGTGCCTGCTGTCTCTCCAGTGACTGCCACGGGCAGTATCATTTGCCACACCAAAACAGGGGCTGGCCCACGAGCTGAAGGGGCCCCAGGACACTCACTGCTTTCTAAAGCAAGACCTGCACACTGATTTGCTGAAACAACTAGGAAAACTATGAAAAACCCATAATTTGCCATCATTAATGCCAACTTGCCTTTTGAGAAGAACAGCCTCACAAGTGCTAAGGAGCTTTTGTAAATTATGCATGCAGGATTTGTTTTCCAGTGTAATTGATTTTCTTCAGCAGTTCACCTTAAAATGTTTGCTGTTCTGGCAAGGAGTACAACACCATGCAACACCCATGCCCTGCCTAATTACAGCAGAAGAAAAAAAAAAAAGACCAGAAAAGTGAATTAAGCTATAGAAGCTCAGCTCTTTACACCCCTGCCCCACCTCTATCCTTTTATAAAGTGTTTTTAAGTTAAATTTGTTTGCTTTGAGAATCTGAATGACTAAGGTCTTTATCTTTAAACGTGACAGAAGGGAGAGGTGCTGGAAGTAGAATACAAGAGAACAGCATTGGTGACCCAACCAGATTTTTTTTGTATTTACTGCTGCAAACACAACTATACTGATTGTCAACATAAGTCTGGTAATAAGCTGTCTACCATTAAAATTTACTATAGATACCATATAGACACCGATTGTCAAAGACATGCCCGTGCATAACACTGAAAATACAGTTCCGTACAAATCATGAGGGATTCGAAGTAAAAGTTTTACAAAGGAGCCAGTGCACTGTGGCACCATAATTTCTACTAAAATGGCCAATGTTTAAACATTAAACATGACCTACAATCGTTAAGGAAAGGAATGGAATGAAAGATATAATGAGAAAGCAATGTTCTAATATTAATAAATAAAATTAATACTGCCAAACTACACCCAACTGAGAAAGTGAATTATGACATGACATGAAATACAGATGCAGTGTTTTGAGGGGAAAAAAATGCATTTCCCATAAACCCACAACCAATCATTTTTAGGCAGCGCATATTCTCTGTAATTGTTAATAAACTCATTTACCGAGAGGAGCACCAAATCTAGACAAGATGTCTTTTATTCTAATTATCCCCAGAACACACATTCAAGTGATCAGGACTACCCCAGCTAGCCAGACAGCATGTTTAGAGTTTTACAGATATATACTGATATACATTTTTATCAGTGTTAAAGAGCTTTGTTCTGTTATTTACATCATCTACTGAGCATCTGAAGGAACATCCCTGAACACAGCAGGACAAAGAAAATTGTGGAAGGAGCAGTTTAGATAGAACTATATCAAAATTGAAGCCATGAAAGAGGGAAAGGTTTGCTTATTTATAGTACAAAAGAAATTCCATCTGGTCAGGCTGTGGGTTTTTCTTGTAGAAATTAAACAGGAAATTAATTTCTCCCTTCCCCCTCTTACAAAGCAAGGCATTTTCACTTATGATGCCAAAAGCTTGATATTTGTAGATTTGTCTGCCATCAGTCATTAATCAGCCTCATACAGTTTATAGGTAGAAGGATATTTCCTGACAGATACAGAAAACAGATTTAGAACCGAAGCTGAAAATTATATAAAGACAGATATATAGATACACATCTTAGCACCCTGGAGTACATTTCCAAAAATAAACTAGTCAAATGGTTATCTTCCTAAAAAAGCTGATTACATAAGCATAATTACACTAAACACAAGTACCTGCACTATCTCTGTGCACGTTATAAATAGTTCAAAGTTCCATTATACAGTCTTATTCTAAAACGCTATTGTTCTAAGTTCATGTCTTCTCTCACAATCCTTTCAAAAAAGGCCCTCAGCTCTCACCACTAGCTCAAGTACTATTTTCTGCCACTGCTATAGAACTTGTTAGAATCCAAATACACTATTTCCACCTTGCAACCTGCACTCACTATCCAAAGAAGAATTACAGCAGTTAAGAAAGGTGCCTGATCATATCACTCTTTATCTACTGATGACCAAGATTCCTCTGCTTGCCTACAGGGTCTTAATTTTGTAACTCAACAACTTTTTGTCATCTTGGAAAAAACAACTGAGAGAGGTGTGTATTTCAGGATACAGTTTATTCAAGATCCTCTTCAGAGACCTTAAGCTGAGACCAGTGAGAAGGATATTCAGTTGGATCCAAGAACCCAAAAAACCTCCTGCCAAGTACTAGCTGAAGGAAGCACTATCTGCTGGATGCACACTGAGGAGATGATGCTGGGGTTTTTTCCCCACCTGTATGGCTTTGGGACATAAAATTCCACCAACTGAATTTGTGCAAAAAGGACCAAATCTTAGCCTAGCAACAAGTAGAAAGTGAGCATAAAAAGCACCTCTGGGAGGAGGGAGATGAACTGGCAGTGCCAAGCATTACCATAGAACACTGTTCATCAGTGCCAATGCAGCACTCAGACAATCACCACTGGAAATAACACAAAATATGTATATTTTTCATTAAAGTGGCTAAATCCATCAGCAATAGGCAGCTGCTTGATAGAAACTCCATTTTTAATTCATCTGCCATTTAAAGGTTAAGACCAGGGGGACAAACCTAACCCCAAGGAGGAGGCCCTCTGTCAGCAAGAGCAGTTCTGCTGTATGACACAAGCATGACAATGCTGTGGGAGGGGAACCTTTGCCATGACATTTCGCTGATAGCAAGGGTTTTGCTTAGGAAGAGGATACAGATGAGCTGTAGTTTGTACCAATGAATGACAATTCAGAAAATATCACCAAATATCACCTCCTCAGCTCCATTTCTGCATGTTGCATATGCAGTAGGTAATTCTTCCTATACGTGGTATATAATGATGTATGTAACAATTAAAAGCAAGCCAGCTGATATTACTTAAAGTTACTGAAAAAAAGGACATATTTCTGAGAAAATGCACAGAGACTCAAACAAACAAAAGACAACCCACAACAGCAGAAAAACACCTGTATGCTTTACTCAATTATTTTACACAAAATAAGCATATTTCTGCCTTCTGTTGGGTATTTATAATAAAGTTTTTCTGATGTTTAATCTCATAGGGGAAGACTTTTTTTTGCCCTGTGTCTAGCTTATGAAACAGGTGTCTACCCATGTTTCAGACACTGGAGGGATTAAGTAATTTCTTAGAGTGGTCAAGTACTGAAATAGGTAGCCCAGGGAGGTGGTGGAGTCACCATCCCTGGAGGCATTTAAGAGGTGTCTGGATCCAGCCCTGGGTGATGTGGTTTAGGGTTTACAGCGGTAGTGCTGGGTTCACAGTTAGACTTGGTAATATTAAATGTCTCTTCCAACCTTGATGATTCTATGGCTCTAGGTAAACAAGCAGCTACGAGCTTATTCTACTCCCAGTAGAATTAATGCAGCAACCTGACCTTCTTTCCTAGAATGAAATCAAGCACACATGGCAATTTATCTTTGAAGCTCAGCAAGCGGTGTGGAGGCTCCTAAATATAACACATTTGTAGAACAAGTAAGAGGGGTTTTCCCAAAGTGTTAAGAAAGATGATTATTAAAATCCAGTATCATTATTTCAAATTATGAGAGTTGAGAATAATGGAGCAAGACGTGGAAATGAAGAAAGAAAAAGAGATAAATATCAAAGAAAAGACCGTTTGGATAAGGAAGAGGAAATGCTGAACTAGAGCTTACGAAACTCACATTCCAGAAAAAAAAAAAAAAAGACCCACAGAATAGGTACATAACTATGTATTTAAGAAAATTATACCTCAGACATTATCTTCATGGTGATCCACAGGCATACAGAGAATCACTGCAGACATCTACTGAAATTTAAATTAGCTAGCTCGATTATGGATAGCAGCATATCTGCTATGTCAAGCCTTTAGCACTTGAACCTTGTAGTTTAGAAACCTGGCTGTATTTAAGCTTCTTTTTTCTGAATGGGTGCCCAGACTGGTTAGGTTAATGGTAGGCTGGGTGTGTCCACACGGGCTGCAATTGCACCTGTAGTCTGTGTCAAAAGATTCAAAGAGCCTGAAAAGGAGCTGGAAAGAGAAGAAATCCGGGAAAAAACTTCTGAAATACGTAAATCAGTGGAAAGTGGAGAAGTATAGCAGCTTCTTCACCAGAGACTGTGGAACAAGAAAATTATAGCTAGTACAAGCTGTTTACAAATATTATATCCTTGCAAAGATTTTGCAACTATATATAAGGCCAGCTTTGATCTAGTTGTATTTAAGTCACTACCTAATTAAAACAGTTCTATCTGCCAAAGTTAATTTAAGCAGTCATATGTTAACCGAGCAAAATTTCCAAGAAATCTTCTTCTTTTACAATTATATTGCCGTATGTTAATATGATGGCTTTTAATAGATTTTTTGTTTACATAACTGACCCACTGAAAGATTGTATCCTAGTATCCAAGTAAATTAGCATCTGTTGTAAGTTACCCTGTAGCAAGCAGATTCACAGCAACTATTACTCCAACTTGCAATTTTTTTTGCATCACTAAGAGCTCAGGGCAATTACTTCCTAAGTGTGCCATCTCTGCTCTATGCTTCACTCAGTAAAATCTGTTTTATGGATGTTTTAGTGGCAAGCTGAGCTATAGAAGTTATAATTTGTGAGCTGGATGTGACGTACAGCTTGGCTTCATGATGCCTCGCAGGCACACCGATTTATTTATTTTGCTTACTCCTGATAACACTGAGGTGTGTGTCTGAAAGGCCAGCATGGCATCCAGCGAGCAGGAGATTCCCCACCCTTGCTGCCTGCCTTGGTTTCCTCCCAGGGCTGGGACAGGAAATGCGGTGGTTGCACTACACACAACTCCCAGCCCTCCTAAGCAGTGTCAGCACTGCAAAGGCCACTTAGTTTGGCCACAAACATGTAGGTGATTACTGACTTCTGTTTTTGTGTGGCAGATCTGCTGGGAATAAACAGCAAGTTATTTGTGACAGAAAGCACAACATCGTTCGCCAGCATCGGCCAAATCACAATTAGCTCCTGCTCTCTAAATTCTGTTTTTCTGAGACCTAAACACATCACAAAAATTCTAGCTGACAACCAACTACTTTCCTGTGATTTATAGTTACTTCAAATTAAAATGTTTTCAGCTTATTTGTGTTTTGAGGTTACAATGGTAGAAGCCATTCTAGCAAAACCAGGCATGAGAATGTGTTGTGGCTTGCATTTTGAAGAGGAAGAGAGGGTTATTGGAATAAGGAGGCAATGTATCTGTGCGAGCGAACTGACAAGAAGTAAGTTCAGGGGTTTATTCAGAGATATTCGTGGCCGTATCTTTTTATTGTAGCTTACAGTAAGGCAGCATGGTACACTCAGATTCTCAACCCATGCAGCAACTGTGGATTCTGAGTTCAGCTGGATGTTCCCTTGGTTTGGCTGCGGGCACTCGAAAACCTGGCCCCAAAAAGTCAAAATACTTGCCTTAAAAAAAAAAAAAAAAGAAATACTAACATCTGAATGAATGGTTTACAAACACTTGGCTCCAAGTTTAAAGTTACCCAAAATGTTCCATGTAAAAAGACTTTATCATTATTGAATGAATTCAGAGTGCATGAAACATTCTTTAACGATTTACTGTCTCTA
Organism: Dicrurus megarhynchus; assembly: GCA_013399195.1. Classification (NCBI taxonomy): domain Eukaryota; kingdom Metazoa; phylum Chordata; class Aves; order Passeriformes; family Dicruridae; genus Dicrurus; species Dicrurus megarhynchus. The sequence goes on from VXAD01007225.1 coordinate 1,313,287, forward strand.
CTCTTTGTTTCTTAGCTTTTCCTACTCTCCTATATTCTATGTAGATTTTCTTTTTCCTGGCTGCAACTTGCCTAAAATAAAAAAAACCCAAAAATGTACAGCCAGTGGGTCATATGGGGCTACAGTTCCTCTTTGACATCAAAGTCCATTAAACTCACAATCCCAAAAAGATTCACAGCATCTATACAGGACTCATGCCACAGCTGATGAGCCTAGGAGCCCGTATCACTGTTCCATCCAAACCCAGATGCCAGCTTGAGTGACTCTTCCCCCAGCCCAGGGGGAAAACCCAGTCAGGAGCAGCAGGGAGGTAACAAGAGGGACTTGTTGCACTCAAGAGTTCTTTTGTGCCATTAGTGACACAACTGGCATTGATATTTGCATTTGTCTTGATATGCCTATTGTGTATTAATCTCATCTAACCCTGTTTTGCATAGGCTGCTATTGCAGGGAAGTCATAGAATTCAGCTTAGGCTGACATCCTTTTCCCTAAGTCCTTTTTCACAGCTATTTGCATTTACTGTAACTGCAACAATTGCTCTCCCATTTCCCAGGCTCCTGGAAAAGAAACCCCAAGAAATTCAAGCCCTGAAGTTCATTAAAATACATGCACCTGCAGGATCAACAAAGGATGCATCACCTGAACAGGTGGTTTTCAGGAAGAAGGGAGGCAGCCGTTTTTAGGTTTTTTTTAAAACTATCAATTGAAATGAAAATTTTCAACACCATTTTTAACCTTTATAAAGGTTGTATCTCAACTCCTTGAGTAATTATAGGCTGATGCTACAAGACTGACCATAAGCTTTCATGGCATGGCCTTGGCAAGTGATTCTGACTAACAAGCAGACGGTCTTGAAACTACTGAGTTAAAATCTATTTGTGCCTCTGATAGCATGCAGACACATGGAAACCAAAGTAAACTAAGTAAAAGTTAATCTTTGAAAGGTTCAGTGAGTATTTACTCAGGTTAATGTATAATTTCTGAGGACAGATGCATTTCATGCAAAAATCCCACAAAATAAAAATACTAATTATGAATGGAAAACCTCATAGAAGAATATGTCAAACCAATTCATGTGTAAGAGTGAAGTAATTGCTCATATTGCTCTTCTGCTTGCTGAAAAACATCTCCCATGCTGTAAAGCAGTGCTTTCACAGCAAGGACATCCCCTGTGCAGTGGCTCTGCAGACAGCTGCATCTGCTTCTCTACGCTTATGTATCTTCAGACAATGACTACACTCTTGACAAAAGATAGAGAGAAAATTACTACAAAAAAGAGAAAATTTCTAAATAAAATGCCTAATGGTTAAGACTGCATCGAGTGAGACAATAGGACACCAGGAAACATGGGATTCTTATTAGGCTCCCATGTTTGCAAAATAGGAAAATCTCCTAAGAAACAGAGCTGGTGCATTTGCCTCTCGCGTGAGGCTTTGATTTGGGTTCTTTCAGTACCTGCAGCTTGTTTTTTGACAGCGCCCTTGTTTTGTTTACAGCACATTGCTGGGATACTCCCTTTGATTCAGCCTGACACACGTGATGCTCCGCCAGCTTCTGTTCTGCAGTGCTGCTGCTGCTGCACTAAAAATAGCTTCCGCTTGCTTTGGCTCCACATCTAATTTATGGAAACTCACAGAAAAAAAGGCCCCCGTTAGTGGGTGAGCGACGTACGATTCTACAGCTTGTGCTGTTCATCTCACTCGGCCTCCTGAAATGCATCACTGAAAATTTAAAATATTAACCTGCAGTTTAATGGTGGTTAAGGGGAAAGACAAAAATGTTTAATATGCTTTATTTATTTTTAAGGTGCTATAATGGTAACTTAACTGCAAATGTCAGACAGTTGGACTATGCTATGTAAAAACGTGTAGAATTTAGAACAGAAATTTATAAAGGGCTAATAGTGCCCACTTGTTTGGGGAAAGTGCAGTAAGGTTTTTCTTAATTAGTTTACAAATTACAATAAGATTACGAACCTCCTGTTTGCTCTAACAGCTTTCATGTGTTCCATACAAACGACTTCACTGTGCCATGAAAGTCATCATGTAAATATGCCCTTTAAGAAGGCATATTTTAATGATTTTAAATATGCTGATTTTACAAACTTTGCCCCAGAACTCAACTCTGTGTGAAACATCTTGCATCAACATAAATCTGACTTAAAGCTTTCTCTGAAAAAAATCCAAGTTTATGTTAAAACTCAAAATCAAAGTAAGTTCAAGCAAGTGGTTACATCTCTTTCTACAAAAGAATGGGTTTAATGTTCTTAAAAGAAATTTTTCAGATGTTCATTCATAGCACCACGTCTAGGAGTGTCACCAGCTGAGCTGGAGTTAGTTTCAAGGGAAAACCAAATTAGAAACAGGGATGGCAGAAGTCTGGTATCTGTATCAGTGCACTGGTTTTTTAATGGTTTAAATTTGAAGCACTGAAGTAATGAATAAAAATTCCAAAACTGAAAAGGAAGGCCTGTTTTAAAAGTTTTTAGAGTGAGTAATGAAGGCTGTAAGGAAACTGGGATTCAGATTTTATTTTAGATACGAACTTTAAGTTAAGGAAAATTCAGATGGCTATCAGCAGCTTAAACAGAAAGAGATTTCAAGGTTTTCTCTTGTAAAAACCAGCAAATAAACTATCTGGTTTTGTCCAGAAAGGCTCCCTGCATAAATTTAGCAGTCTGTATGCAAGCTATCAATTTAAGGATTGGTGTCTAAACTGTTATCCAAGTAGGGACATTACTTAGCAACTACCATGGCTAAAAAGGAATTTTCATAAGTCTCAAGAGAGGTTATGAGTTATTGACCAAAAAATTCCAACAGAATCCTGAAACCAGTTTAGGCTGGCTACAGTTAGCTGCTTATGAGTTACATGACTAAGTAATGGTCACAGTGAGTCTATATCAACCTATTTATGCAAAAAATACTGTGCCGTGTTACCATTAAAAGGCCTTTAATTGAACAGGCAACTATTACCTTCAATAAATCTTTTGGGGCAAACCCTTTTTTTAACATCCTGCCGTGGCAGGGGGAGGAAAGGACAAACAAAACCCATTACAAGCATATGTGTTCAGAAGAAGGGTATAGTCTACAAGAATGAAAAACAGCGGCTCTGCAGCAGAGTTTTTGTGTGCAACTGTGTGTGATGGAGAGGGAGAGGAAGAAAGCGAGGAAACTGTATGATTTAATGCTTGCAGAAGTATCATTTTCCTTTCCACCCTAACCACTGAATTCTTTTATTTCCAAGGAGTTCAAACCAGAGCTTTAAAAGCCTCTTTTTTTTTGTATCTGGGGCATATAAACATGAAATTCTGTTTACATTCTTAATTATAAACATGTATTGAAAACCCCTGGTCTATCTCCAACCCCAAATCAGTTTGATAGCATTCAAATCAATGTTTACAGTCTGGCACTTATTGCCTTTGCAGCCTCAGCTCTGTGCCTCTGCTGCTGATGGAAGTGTGAAGCATAAAGTCCCACAGCCTTGCACTGCAATTGCTAGAAAGCAAAGGAGAGATGGGGTGTAGATGTGAGGTCTTAAGCTTAGGAGAGGAGAGAGAGCAGGGGCAGCCACCCCTTTAACCATCTCACCCCCCACTTTGCTCATCTCCCCTATCAGTACCAGGATAACAGCATGTGAATACAAAGCTCGGCCCTGCATTAATATAATTCTGAACATTACATAAGTGCTTGATAAACAAAGCAGGCAGCTAGAAATGAGATAACCTAGCCATGTGTATATTCAGCTGACTACTCACTTAGATTCTCAGTTCATACACTGTGACTGTGATAAAGGGCAAGAAAATGGCCATAAATACCAACCTCTAAAGGCATTCTCGGTTCTTTTAGGACAATGTAGTTTTTAACACCATGTGCAGGATAAACATGCCAACGTTTTAAATATGGCCAGACTACACTTCTTATTTCCTTTTCCCTCCCCTGCTCCTAAGGAGCAAAATGGTTGTCAACACAGGAAGCATTTCAAAACCATTTTCTGGCCTACCCACAGCGACACGGGCCAGGTCACATCTTTTACATACACCTTTGAAAATGTGCTAGAAACTAAATGGTACTTTTTGGCTTTGTGAACTTAATTCCAGGCAATTAGGGTGAAAGACACATTATCTAAATGTCCCACTGCACAAAATACATGTGCAGTGTTATGGAAGATCCCTGGAAAAACCTCAGACACAATCTCTAATGTACACCTTTCCTGATCAGGTGAGAAACATTTAAAGCAATGTCAATGGCATCTCTTGTCTTACTGATGAATGAAAACAAAAGCATGAGACCATGAAAACAAAGGCCATGAAAATAAAAGTGACCCAGCTTCACACTGATAAGCAGTGATCGAACTCAGTGTTTCTAGTCAATTAAAAGCTATTTTAAAAAAGTTTACAAGTACCTTTAAACAAAAGCATGCTGCTCCAGAAGAGCAGCCAGAAAAGCCAGGGAAAGGAAAGGAAGAATGCATGGAAAGTGCTGATAAAAACCCCCGAAGATAATGAAACAAACCAAGAACCCCAAATGAGAGTTTAAACATAAGCTACACTTCTAGAAATGTTATCTTAGCTGTACTAAAAATACACATCAAAATGCCCACTACTGCTATCTGAAGCTCCCTTCTGTTGGGCCCTCTTCCTTTAGAGCAAACAAAGTTGTAGTACTAGCCAGCTTTCTTCCAACTTCCCCTGCGAACAAGATCCGCTGGTGGATGTAAGCGGTCAACCACTGCCACCAGTCCTACAAACTTCCCCATTTCTCCAATCCTATTCATTGTCTTGCCTTATTATATTTCTAAGTGGTTTAACAGCACATGCCAGTTTTTTTCGTAACTCCTTGGAGGGGTGCCTGTTACTTCTCACCCATCATCACCTCAGGTCAGACAGGAGGCATTGTCCTAATGCTACACATTTCTTACGAAGTCCAGAAGAAAAAGACGATCCTCATCTTTTATATTCAATACAATTGGATTTGTACTTTCTCAAATACTACAACTTTTTTAGAAAACCATTTTTGGCTGCCCTACACTAAAAAAAGAGAAGCACATTCTCCCATCTGGCACATAAAGCAGTGTTTTTCATGAACACAGTTTTCAGGGATTTTTTTTTTTTAATTGGGAAATAAATCTAAATTTTGATGCATGTGTCTGATGTAACTGATGGAAGGAAATTGCTTGCCATGAGATTTCTCTTGTAGCTACTAAACATGCCCTGTGGCCATCTGGTCATCTGCTGCAGAGTTGGGGTTGATGAAGCAAAGGGAAACAGAGACAATGTTTAATGACCTCTCTCCTTTGGGGCCAGAAAAAGGCTTTACTGACCAATTCTATGCCTAGGCTTATCTCAGGCTCAAGCATGGGAAGGAAGAGAGACAAAATTTATCTATGCATGCAATTCTGAAGGACTGCCATGGCTCATCTAATCACCTGCACCAGGATGTGTAAGGACCTTTTGAAATTATTTGAAGTTTTCTCAACTGAAAGAATGTAATTTTTTACTGTAACTTTGGGACTAAGTGTCAGGGTCTGGTTCCAGAGGAACAGGGACCATTCATCAGAACCAGAAAGTCTGGCAGCAGCTCTGGCATGGTTAAGAAACTGGTTGCTGCAGCAGATGCACCAGGCAGGTCCAAGGACTTTCCTTTCTGTCCCTTCCCCAGTTCACACACTGTAAGCAGCAAAAGAAAAGCAAGTCAATACAGCATGCACAGTGCTGGTGTATCACACTGTGAGATTAAAAATAGGACAGGGCATATTTGTGAATTACAAATGTTGGCTGGTTCAACTCTGCAACGTGCAATCAGCGCTTCCCATAAAGAACTAGTGTGTAATTCAAATATGTTACCATTTGTGCTATACCTTTTAGCCCCCAGAAATTATTCTCAAAGTTATCTGAATTTCCAGTAATATGTTCTTTCAGGAAGACTAGCTGCTACACACACAGGGACCTGCAGAGGCAGAACCTCCTAATACCAGCTGGAAAATCCACATTAAAAATAGCAAGTTTGGTTGAAAATCCAGTGACAACTCTGGGAAACTGCTTAAATGTGAACCTTAAATACAAACATGATTTATGCTGGGACTGCTCACTGCATGACAAAGAAAACAGTATAAGCCTCACCACTGGAAAACAAGTTTATGTTAAGAGTTGTTATCATTATTAATTGCTTTCCTTCCCAGTTCTATCAGATCACAAATAAAATATGTAGATCTTTTTCTAACAGCTTTCAACTACCAACCAAAGCAACTAGAAGAAAATACTTATTTTAAGACAATCAAGTATTATACATGAAAGTGAATGCCTACACTGTTTGTGTTCTTATACCAGAATGGGTTCCCCAGTGAAAATCACAGCCACTCAAGAGAGATTTTTAAAGGTCAGATCAAACAACAGACCTAACAAAAAAAAAAACAAAAACAAAAACAAAACACCAAAAAAAAAACCCCAACCAAAAAAAACAAACAAAAAACCCCCAAAAAACCCCAAAAAACCCCCACAGCCCCCACTAAAAAAAACAAAAAACCACCCCACAAACAAAAAAACCCCCCAAAAACCCCACAAACAAACAGAAAAGAAAAGAAAAGAAAAGAAAAGAAAAGAAAAGAAAAGAAAAGAAAAGAAAAGAAAAGAAAACTGAGCCAGCTTAGAAAAGGGTATTTCTGAACTACAAAATACAGAAAATAATTTGAGTCTTAATGATAAGGTTTTCAGTTCTTCTGAAAAGTCCTTTTACTTTTTGCAATTCTTCTCTATCTGCAGGATTTTGCTGCACTGTCTGCAGTAGATGGGACAAACAGCAGAGAGTGGCTGCACGAAGAGAGATTGCAGCGGGGCTGCTCCACTGCTAAGAATGCAAAAAGTCATCCCCACCACAGCCTGTGGATGGAGGAGATTACTGAGTATGTTTCTCCAAAGCCTTTCTGGACAACCCTCTTAGGAAGAGCCCTTGTATCAATGCAGCTATGTTGATTAAGGGTGTGACTCTTCCTACACTCCTCTTTCAATAAAACCTCAGAAAAGGCCAAGCCTTTCTGTGAGGCACAGTCCACTCAGGTCTATTGCTTTGCATGCCTAAAATGGCCAGGTGGCAGATTGAAACTGTAATATAGTTTAATCAGCAGGAAGCTAAATAGCATATATAATCTTAGCAGTCAATCCTACAGGACACTCCACTCAAACACTGCTTACCTGCACTGTGTTTACTAAAAGAAGGGATGCCCTGCTGTACCTATTCTAAATGCAATAACCACAGATTACTCCGAGTTATCCATTTTAGAGACAGATTATTGCATCTAACAATTCAGAACCCTGAACGGTCACTTTCTCCCTAGGCTACTGGATCACTGGAAATCCAAACAGCTCCTGCATGAACTCTTTCTTCTAACTGATACAATGGATATGCTGGTCTGCTGCCTTCACTGATGCTTCTGAAATGCAGTCAGAACTAACTACCAGGCAACCTTTTGAACACAATACTCTTTGGCGAGTTAAAGTCATGTGGGTGCTTTCTTATCATCTAGGTTGGCTCCTCTCTAGCATCCTCCATGGAAGATACTCCTTCGATTAAGAGGAGCATCTGACATTTGGATGGTTGTATTATGTTTGTTTTACAGAGTCTAAAGCAAATAACCCTCAAAGTCATTACTGGAAAATATCTACATAAATATCTATATTGTTCCCGACAGTTCTACAAGCATTAACGGTGGTCATAGACTTACCACATTTGAAAGCTCTTTGGTCTGCATTTCACAATGAACAACTCAGGCTTTGTCTGCATTTGGCACACAGGAAAAACACACTGACTACTGAACAGTTTTACTGTTATTATAGATAGAGAAAATAGTTCTTAATGACGTTTGAATTGGTCACATTTTACACACTAGTCCTTATGCACATTAAAGGCAAAACTATGAGCTAATCCTTTTCCAACATGCTGTATTTTACCAGTGTGGATAGAGGTGATCTGGTTAGGGAAAAATGTTCCTTAATCACGTTCTAAATTTTGCTCTGTTGTTTAGAGGAACTTGCAACAATCTCTGCATCACAGATTAGATAAACTGGGTTTACTGCTTTACTTTTGTCCTTAATTCTAACGTAAATATTCTTCTAAAAACTTGAAAACATCTGCAATATTAAACAAAATTTAAAAATATTTAAATTATAAAGTGGAACTAAAAGATATTGGCTGCATTCATTTTACTTTCACTAAACCTGACTATTAGGACTCACATCCCAGCTTATACAAACTTTTAATTTGCTCTCATCTAAAGTTGCAGTGAAATGGAGCAGAGTTCATTTGATGTGCTGTACAATGAGAATTGAGAAGGACCAGACCTGTATCTGTACCACACCAAACACCAGGAAGTACTGAACCTCTACTGATATTTTCTAGACAGAATAATGATGTCTTCGGCAAAGAGTGGCACCAGCAATTATTTCACAGCAATCAGAAAGACAAACTGATATCTATGACTGCACTGTACTGAAAAAGCCTATGACTCCTCCACAGTAACCTTTAATATCAAACACAGTAACAGCTTTTGCAAGGTGTTAAGAAAGGCACTACCCTTTTTATTTTCACAGAGAGCTGAACTGAAAGACACATATAAAGTACCCAAGGCCAAACCAGGTAATGCATTCTCGATTAAAGCTACATTTCAAAGCTCTTCTTCCTGATCTAGTTTGCCCTTTTGCTTCCCCTGTGTAAATAAGGAAGACAAAAGTCATAAGAAACTGAAGTAATGCATAACAGATACCAAAAATCAGCATGATACATGATTACAGCCTGCTGTGAGCAGCTCACAAATTGAGGAGAATTCAAACAACAGCACATGTTCTGTGATTTGGACATTGAGAATTCCCTTGACTCCTTTTCCTGTGAGCAAGCTATTGAGAAACACTGACATTTGGGCAATAAAAAACACACCAAGAGAACACTGACTGCCCAATACAACTGCCATTGTAGTTTTCCTAGCTGTAAACTGATTCCTCCCCCTTCATCTCCACTGCTGATTTGTCACAGCTTCTTTAACCAGTGCTGACAACAGGCCATTCACATCACTGTGCATTGTATCACACAGTTTCAGAATCATCCTTAGAAAGGCATCTAACTGTATCTCAAACTACCAAAAAGAAAAATAGAAAGCAACATGCCATAATTTGCAAAGGACGGTGAGCAGTGAATAAAAAATAATCCAAACAAGCAAAAGAGGATGAATGCTTTCAATTTAGTCACATTCTTTAAATAGAACAGAATATTACACACAGAAGAGCCAAAAGATCCTCACATCTATATACTTTCACTTAGGAGTAAGTCTGCTGTAAAACCAACAAATGAGATCAGTGAAAAAACAGTTTCCATATCATTTTATCTTACAATAATCAAACAACTTACACCAGCAGAACAAAAATCAACCTTGAGCTTTGTGAACAGAACACAATGCAACATGGGCACAGTCATTCCAAGAAACCAAAGCCAATTTACTCCTAATTCCATCTTGCACAAGAACAGAAAGTCATGCAGTGACCTGAAAGGATTTTTGATTTAAAACAGAGAAACACTTCTGTTTGTGATATTCTAGGAATACACACAATACTGGACCATCATATTTTGTTTCTGAGTCTGCAGAATGTCTCTGGCACGATCTGACTACAGTGTGAAGCTGCAGATTTGGCTCTATATCACATCTCAGCATACTCTTCTGAAAGGCATCCCCCTCAAATAATCCATGGAATATTTATAAGCTGGAGACTAAACTGTGCCTCAGAGAGAATGGTATAAGGGAAGTGATATAGGGGACTGGAAGACAAGACGAGGAACTAAGAGGCAGAGCCCCATTTGGTGGAGGGGAAAGAAAGGGAGGAAGGAAAGCAGCTTGTTTCCAGAATGCCCTTACCCTCTCAAGCCGGTAGCAGATCTAGAAGTCATGACTCTGGGGAGAAATACTCTATTACCTGCACACATGTAACACATGCACTGGTGCTCACACAACTGTATATACAGAAAAATTTTGCTGCAGAAAACTGCATGTGATAAGTCACTTCTAGCTCAGAGCACCAACCAAGGCATGCAGAGGAGTGAGTCACAGATCTGAATTGATACCTGCAACTGTATTACATTTAACTCAGAGGAGATACACGTTGAGAAAGGTCTTGAGTTTAAACATGCGAGCAGCTCCTGGGAAGAAATGCAGGACCCGAAGTGGGGCCCCATCACGGAATAAAAAAGACAATGAAACAGCTGCAAATAAAGGGAAGCCCCTCTTGTGCACAGCCACACTCGCCCTGGCTGTGGTGCGGTCTCTTGGCACAGCCCATGTCACTCAAAACCTTCCACTGTTGGTGGGAAGCGTTTTTACTGCTTCTCCTGTTTTAAGTATGTTGAAACTCAATGCAATTCCATGTATTTCATTTCCTTCACACTCCTTACTGGTCTCCAGCGCACAACAAAGAGAAGATAAATTTCAATGCCCTCTTCTATTTTCATTTTGAGAAACAACTAGGTTATTTATCTCTTAGCGAGGGAGAAATAAGTGAAGAGTCCTCACATTCCTCAGAAATGTGCTTCATCCATTTAGGATTTAAGAATTTCAGTTGAGGCTGTGTAACTGGAGGAGAAATGCTCCTTTGTTGAAAAGGTAGTTTCTTACAGACAAAGAGGACTTCACACAAATAAATATTTTAAAGGATTATAGTTCTAGGAAGTTTGTATCCTGAAGCCAGGTTCTACTTGTTACTTTATTTCTGTCATCATCTGAGAAGTAGATATGTTATCTGCCTCCTCTTCAACTATTTAAAAGCAGAAATGCGTATGAAGCCTAATCTTTGATTTGTTAGTAGTTTTAATATTTATGCACAACAACACTTGGGAATTTCCAGCATACTTCAATAAGAGTTTCTGATGAATTCTTTTCACTTGAGAATCATGAAGGAAGAATGGATTTACCAAAAAGAGGGAAACATCCGCTCTGAAAGAAATGCCCATTTCTTCCCCTCTTCTCCTTGCTGGTATGCTTTGTCTGATTACATTGATACATAAAATAGAAAAGGATGAAATTATTAAAAAAAGTTCAAAGGAGGATTAGGAATAGCAGACAGATAAGCCAACCTTACACACCCAAGTAGATACGCAAGATATCTCACTGTGACTGACAAAAAGGACACATTACCTTCTATCTCAAGAGCCCAGAGACCCAAATCATAGCAAATGGTCAATCTGTCAAGAATAAAATAATGAACAAACAAAACAGGGTAAAGCAAAGAAATGGATCAGATGTTATTAGTAAGTGGAGAGAAAAAAGGGAAATATGTCAGCCACCAAATTTAGATCAAGACCACAAGTAAGTCATAGGCCTGTGCACTGAAACAGAGAAAAAAAGGCAACACAAAATCCAAACATGCTGGATTCTGCTCAGAAGACTTTCAGCCAGTGTTGCAATAACTATCACACAGGTGTAAGGTGAAAAAGCTCCAGAAAATAAGCAGCTTTTATGCTGAAATCTCTCCAGAGGAATCTTATAGCAAGATATGCCTCTGACTCCATTTTAAGAGAGAAAATTGATAAAACATCAGTGATTCTGAACTTTTCAAGGGTTGGAGAAAGGCAGTAAGTCCCCTGAAGAGCCCATGATATTTTCAGAGGTTTTCATGATTTCTATGCAGGCACAGGGAATTACTGAGTGTTGTGCTTAAAGACCACTGTTCTTGACAAACATTTTTGTGGGGAACTTATTTTCAGGCAAAGAGGACAGCACCACACTTATTAAAACAGAAGCACCTGTCCCACTGCTCTGAGATCCACACTACAATTTAGACAACGAGAATCAATCCTATTAGCGGCAGAATGAAACTTGACACTTTTCACTTGGAAAGCTTTTCCTATTTTTCTTCTGGTAAAAAAGTGTAGTTGTGCTCCTAGCCTACTATTGCAGATATTTCATCTTCTATGAAACAACGAGGCTAGATGAGATGAAGAAACCTGTCTTGCTTGTGAATAAAAACATCTGTGTTAAGCTCATCCCACAGGCTGAAGGGTTTAGAATTAAATGTTTTGGAACTGTCCTTCAATTATTTCCTTTCTAAAGACATTCAGAGAATGCATAACCATTTAGTTTTAGCTTTTTCCCCCCTCTTTTAAGGACATTTTCTTCTATATTCCAGTTTTTGTGGTCTTCTGTATATTTCTGACAACCTCATAGTAGCCATACTTAACTCATGTTTATTGTAAATGCCTTTTAGCCAGGCTACCTAATTGCTCAGAATCCAACTGTGTATTTACTCAAGTTTCTGAACATTCACCTGCACTGTGCTCTTCATGTGGTGTGGAAATAGAAGATCTCACTAACAATGTCTCTTTTTGATTGTTTCCAGGATCTTATGTGCTGGGTTTTTTTTCCCTCCTCATACCCATTCTTCTCATTTCCATTAGGACACAGGCTAAGCCCCCTCAACATTGTGCAATCCCATACATATAACATTTGCCTCATTAAAGAGACATAAGAGACTGCATTCCTGCCAAAAAGACTTGTTGCTTTATTACTTTTGCTTTATTTGTGAGCCCATATTTATTATCTTCGCCCACCTACAATCTTCTCTTATCTTCTTTTTGTCCTCTAAATAGGTATAACTTGTTTACAACTTAGTAAGAGCATTCCTAAAATAATTCTTAATCATAATTTAATCTTTCTTTCAACATACTGTATATTATGATGATCTCCCTGACAGAGGTACAGAATGGTGTATGTAGAAATAAGTTAACGAATTTCTACAGATATTCTTTAATAGAGGTCTCACCCTTGTCATTTTTACATAACATATTTTGCTGGTTACTACTTTGGAAGTACCATCAAGACCCTAAATTTTGCCTGTGTTGGTTGTGCACTCTGCACCACAACCTCCCCTGGAGAACCTCCCACCTTTACATCAGACCCTACTGACATGAGCTGCCTACAAGCCACAAAGGAAAGGGGTGACTAACTAGTGCAGAAGAGAAGTGAAAGCAAAACAAAACAAAACAGAACAAAAACACCAAATGCCCCAAAACAAACAGAAAAACTTCCATGTAGTTAGGATAAAATGAAACTCGGGAAAACTGCATTAGTGACTACATTTGACTTCTTTTTTTTGAACAATTGTAACAATGCTGATGTAATGAATTATAGTTTACTATTATTACTTCAGTTCTGTAGAATGTAGCAAAATGTTTGTTCCCTGGCATCTGCCTCTTTAGAGAAAAGCTTTTCAAACTCAGGATGTTAGTGGTGAAAAGCAAGTTTATGGCAAACTTGCTGCAAAAAAGGTTTCTAAGATCGTGACAATGTACGGAAATAGGACAACCAACCAAATGAATATAAAAGTCCTACTGGACAAACAAGTTCCTTTACCCTCAAAGCTTACTTCTACATTCCCTGAACAGAATAAACCCTCATGGTAACACTGCTCCTTATCATTCCACTGCTCTTTAACAAACCGTTTTTTAGTAATTGCTATAGTAGTGTTGGCAATTACACATCTGACACAGTTGTGCCAACAAATAAGTGGAGGCCAAGAAATTACACCCATGCTGACCATTAAACTTCTTCACAATGTAGTTGGAAGGAAACTTAATAAAGAGTAACTATCCAAAATCTGTACTGTTGGACTTTCACGATGCTAATGCCCAGAATGCAGATCTTCCCAAACTCATCCTTCTAAACCAAAAGAAAGACATAAAACAGCAAGGAGGCAAAGGCAGAGAATAAAGAAATGTAGCAAGAGATTTTGGTCAGAAAATGTACCTAAGGGTTATTTTGATTTTCAGTCCAATTAATTTACACAAACAAAGATCTGAAAAACAACAAAAAATAACTCCCATCCTCCCTGCCATGTTCATGAAAGAAAACCAAGACCGGAAAGTTGTTCTCAGAAAATCCATACAATTGATTCCAAGATTCACCTCTTCCTGCATTAGCACTTACATATGAAAACTGCTTAAACTCATCTCTCTTTTTTGATTACAATTAATGGAATTAGCAGGGGAGTAGTAAAAGGAGGAACAACTAACTTTTGAACCAATTCCAGAATTAATGATCTTTCAGAAATTTTGTTATTTGGTATGCCCATTAAACAGGATGTCTACTGATACGTCTTACACATACTTTCTTTTCCACTGCTTAATTTAGGCTCAAATTAAACTTCGCGTAGAACCCCACAATGTAACAAACAATTCTAATTAAATCAGAAAGAATACTTTCACAAAAGACACAACTGAAACAATTTCTCTAAAGTCAAATAAACCTTTTAAAAATTCTGGCAGCATCACTGTTGTCTTGTACTAAAATGAACAAAAATTAGCTTTAACTTAATTATGAGAAGTAGAGAGACACCCTTGAACTGCTCAGTTTCCCAGTCTGATTTGTCTTAAAATTGGGACTACAACCAAACTGATAAATACCATGACTCTATTTTGGTTTAGTCTGAGGTGTAAAATTTATTTTTCAAGCATAGATGCTTAGTCTTTAGACTTTTTCAACACAGTATCAACTGTATTTTATTTTCTTATTTCTTAACTTCTGCATTCCACCATCTTTCTTTTTCCAAATCTGTCAGTGCAGCGTTAATTTAGAAAAACACCACCACCCAAACCCTGGCTTCTTGTAGATCCTAACATAAACAAGGCTGTGTACATATATTAGTGCAGAGGAGCCTGTGTATGCAGAGTCTGGCCAGTGAGCAGTTTCTTAAGGAAGAAATATGACTCTTGGCCTTTCTTTATCCTGTCATGTGAAACTGACTACTCGAAAAAAAGAAAAACTGACCATCTCTAAGTGAAAAAATGCATGTGGCATTTAAGAAAACTCAAACCTCAAGTGTAAATAATTTGACAGTATCCCACATAGCCTATCATTAAATTTATAGTGCTCTTCTTTCTTTCTTAAGCATTCTGCTCTTATACAGTTGTTGTATTAAATTTATTATGTAAACACGCATTTCACAGTAGATTAGGTTTAAAGTAACAGAATATGGAACACACCTTTTCTATAGGGCATAGTAAAAAAAAAAAATCCCACAGACAAAATACATTCGTGTTACATAATGATAAGCTTATTAATAAGGTTATGTATTCTTTAACCAACTAGTCTCTGCCACTGAGAACATGCACACACTCAACAACGAATTATAAATGAACAGATTGAATTAAATTCTGTAGAAGTGGAATAAATATAAGTGACTCTCGATGTTCCCTGCAACATAATGAAGCTGGCTTTGGTCATAGTTTACTCTTTCTCCCACACATACAATAAACCAAGAACAGCATATAAATAACACCACAACTGACAGATTGACCCACAACTTCCTTCTGAAATCCACTCATAAATCCTAAATGCAGATTTTAGATAACCAACATCGGCAGTTTTACTTCATTTGAAGACATTTTGAGATGCTGATGCTGAACAATGATTCATAATCAGGATTTCTGGAGTTAGGTTGTATCAGCATATTTACTGTACTCTTTCTTTAACTTGCCAGTAGGAATACACAGGTTTTAAGATTCTCTTTATTGGCAGTTATCTGTACTCTAGATAAGAGATAAACTTTCAAGGCAACTTTCAAAGTATGCTGATTAACTTTGCTATCATCCTTTCCTATGTCTAAATAAGACCACGTATGATTTTAATATGCAAAATTGAATCAAAATGTCCCTCAGTACAGTCCAGTCTTACAGAGAAGCCTTCCCTTCCTGCTGCTCAGGATCCCAGAGTCTGGTCATTTTCGCCATCACACTGGCCCCCTGTGCCAGTTCACTGATTCAGGCCTGTACCAGTACCTATTCACGTCTGTCCTCACTGCTGTGATGCAAAATAAACACAGTCTTTTCTCTTTTAGTAATAAATGCAACAGAAGGCTCTTTCTTTGTTATAAAGGATATTGATGCTTCAAGAGTGTATATGCTGAGGGTGACACCGAGTGTCTTGGTGCTTCAGCAGCCTTTTGCTCAGGCTCAAAAAGCTCCTCAAGTGTTGTATTGCAAACACAATTGCAAAAGCCTGCAGTTTAACTCTGCAGAAAGGATATGGAAAAACATATCTCCAAATTAAATACAGGATACTAATAGAGAAAACTCAATGCAGACAAGCTCAGCTGATGGACCTACTTGCAATCCTCCAATTGGCTGAATAGATCACATTTCTAAACGAGGCTGAGTTGCTACGTTACACCAAAATGTCCTGCACCTATAATTGCCCTGTGTGTGCAAACAGTCAGGAAAAAAATTTAAGAAAAACATTCATCAGTTGTTCAGGAAAAACTGAAAAGTTTGATGACTAGGGGAGCAAAGAACTGTTTCCTCAACAGAATAAAGCCAACTTTGCTTTTTTTTTTCAAAGGAAACTAACAATGTCTTATAAAACATCTTTAAAAAGAGTCAAAGTGTACTTTGATGCATTTGTCATAAGTCTGTCCAGTCTTTAGATTTTATTACTCCTTTAAATTGAGGTTAAGGAATATTTTATGTTTTTCTGCCTCCCACTTTCAACCTTTTTGCTTGTTCTAAAACTGCAGGAAACAGACCCAGTCATACACAGAGAAGCATGTGGGAAAATGTATGGTTTAAATTTATGTTTGAGCAGCCCATCTAGGGCTGCTTAAATGGTTCTCCAGCGGTAATTAGTTACTAAGAAAAAGTATTTGCCACACTTATTTTAAAAGGCAGAGAAGGTGCTCTGTTTATGAACTATCTGCTATCTTATTTTTATATTTGAGAAGTGTTACTGTTTTCTCTAGGTATGGAAGGCATTTGTGAACTGAAGTGGCTTACACGGGGGTACATGCCTGTATGCCATTCTGGCTATTTGTGAATGGTGTTTCCATACTGCTTCATCCTCCAAATTGAAAATACAAAGGCATTTTGGAGGTTTTTCCAGCAGCTCCTTATTCCATATTTTTGTACTTCTAGCTACTAGTACCATAACATCATGGTCACATCTTGATTACCAAAATTAAGACAGAATTGGTTAAATCTAGTGATTTTTGTTTTGTAAGTGAAGGAAAAAAGGGGAACAACAAAAACAAAAAAATCACAGCAACACATGAAAAGGTTATTTCATAGAATTCCCAGTGCATATTTTAAGAAACCACAATGTTACCTCTCAAGAGTGTGGTCTATTAGTTAGTAAATAGTGGAAAATGCAAGCATTACACACTGGAGAATGACTTCTGTCCTATCTGGCAACCGACCTCTGTTTAGAAGACTCATTGGTGAGGCTAAAGTAATTGCTCTATAAATATAACCTCTCCCTTTTTTCCCCTACCATTAAATAACAATTTACTGGTTGGTTAAGGCTTATAGTTTAGATCAGGTAAGTGGAGAAAACTTATCCATGAATTAACCAAACAAAATTTGCTTCTAACTTAAGCAATGGATTTTTAAGGTTTGAAAGTCATACTGCATGTGAAATCTTAAAAGGAAAAAGGGAAGAAGCTTTATCATGACAATGAGTTGTTTATATATGAACGAGAAAAGAATTTTAGATGGAAGAAAATCGTATTACAGTTTTCCTATATTACCATAAAAATTCAGTACTTAAAATCTAGTGACATGAAACAATAGAATTAATACTTTTCCCTCATTTTTCTAAGTAAAAAGTATTTTTCCTATATTTAATAAGCAGTTACCAAGTGTAAAAAGAATCACTGCTTTTAATAATAATGTTCTCTAGATAACAATAGTAACAATAATAATACTGGTTTAGCTTAATTTATCATAAATCCATCCACATTTACTTCACCACCCCTTATGAAGAAAGAATATACCAATACACCTGACTGCAATGCCACACTAGACACAGGAAGCAGGGAATGCTAAGGTAGCTTTTCTGGCCTCAGACTGTAAGAGGGAATTCAGTGATGACTATGTGCATGCCAACAATTAAACCTTATGTCTAGAAGAGCACAAGGAAAGTCAGAAATATACTTGGTTTGAAGAAGTGCTGCTGTTGAGGAAACAATTATCTTTTTTCTCACATCAAGAGTTGAATCTGTGGACAACAAAGCCAAGAGTTGTTTGGTTGTTTTTTATTACTCCACCTAATACCAGGACAGACATCTCAGAAAATTGGCTGAAACCCTTCTCCAGGACAGAATAACCACAAAGAAAAAGAACATGTGTGTCTTTTCCATCTCTATCAGCTCAAATATAAAATCAATTTTCTTTGGCCAAGAAAGAAACATCCCTTGTGTTTGCTTCCCTGAGAACTTGCATAATAAAGTTTTATTAATCCAAATGCTTGCACAGAGACCAATTTAGGCCTTCACACTTAAGTATATCAGAAGTGGTATATTTTTTCAGGGAAAGAAAACTGATAGACACACTGGGACAAAGTACTGGTTGAGGGCAGGGTTCCCTTAAATCCTTGCTCTACTTCCTATTCCGAGGAACTCAGTGAGGTGAATACAACCCTTCCAGCCAGAGCCACTCATGCACACACATGCTGCTATTGCCACATGAATACAGTGAGACAAAATTCAACTCTGGAACCTTCTAATAAACCTGAAAGGAGTTGGTTTTTTTTCTAACAACAAGACCTTGAGTAAACTGTGTGTGACAAAAATTGAATTGAATGTTCTGCTTTTGTCTTTTTTCTCCCCCTCCCAAAGTGCCTAGCTCTCTTGTGCTCTAATACTACCACCTTTCCCTGACAATGTCTAAGCATTGTAAGCATCCCCACAACTTTTTTTGGATCACTGCAACTAATTTTAGCAAGTAAATTGACACCTGAGTAACCAAAACTAAGTCAGCTCAATGCTTACTTTATTGAAACAACAGACGGATGTCACCAGACTGGGGGTGCCTGATATCCCCCAAGGATGACTGATGTTCTGAATTGAAATTTTATACCTCTTCATTGCCACAAAAATTAATTGACTTAAATTTATTAAGTTTTTAAAGACATAACCAACTCACCACCTTTTTTTTCTGTGTCCTTTTTTTAACTGAAGGCCATCATACCTGAACCTTTATTTGTTTTGGTCTGTTCTACATTTATAGAACTTTTCTTTGAGGTTCTCTTCCATGAATACAATAAAATGTGGGTATTTGGTAACCAGTATGAAGAAACTGAAATATTGAAAATGGAGCTGTATTCATCTTATAGGAAAATAACTTTTAGAAAACTGTCCAAAAATCGCAGGAAAATTCTAATTAACATGTTTCTGCCTATTGTTTATATACTAGACAGTTCAATGCCAAAACTGCACTAAATCACAATCTGAAAGTCCCTTTTAGACCTAGAATTTTCTGAATTTAAATTATGTGAATATAGACAAACAGAACAGTTCGAACAGCGTTCAAATAAGTTGAAGTTAGATGGGAGATTTATCATCATAAACAACAAATCTGCTGAAATCTGGCTAAGTCAAATGGGGACACAACTAAATAAAATCAACTTTTCAAAGTAAGTATCTGTTTTTGAGATCAAACTTGAATTTTAACTTGTAAGAAATATTAAATCAGAAGACAGGGAAAACAATAACCTGTCAGTTTGATGATATTAATCTTGAAGAAATTTATGAAGGTCATTAAGGAAAGAAGTCATGCAAAGTTGATGGTCATGCAATAATACCCCCTCCAAGAGTTACATAAATGTCTTTGTAGCTGGTGATAAAGAACAATCTTGATCTTTGCTGTCCTCTGGCTTGGTCACAGATTTGTATTTGTTACAAATATCACATGATGCATCAACATAAGGTGTGCACTAAATGTATTCTTTAACAATGAAAGAAGTGCAGATAAATGAAGACTCATGTAAGAATATTAAAATTATTAAAATGATTAAATGAATGAGAATGAGGGACAAGCAGGCCCTCGTCCTCATTCCCATGAAGGAACAGTATCCTGGTAATTTGAAAGGGCATTGAGGATCAAGAAAAATTAACTTTCAGGCATAATGTAAATAAAAAAATGAAAAAGACACTCTGTGTCTTTCTATTACCTCTGATTCCAGCAAAATACTTCTCCCACAGCAATAAAGAAAATTAGGTTAAGTTTTAAAAATACAGAAGCTCTGAACTGTAGCCAAATTAAACTATTCCAAAATACACCGTATTTGTAACTCATTTAACAGTCAGCAACTTTGGCCGCTGACATTACGATTTGCTAATAATGCTTTTCAGTATTTTTAAGTCAGCCACCCAACCTGTAGTCCAATGATATTTATCACACATGCTGGGATTTTTTAGGTTTGGCTTTGTGTTTTTTTAAGCTGAGACGTAAGTGGTGACCTGCTGATAATGTTCTTCCTTCACTATGAAGCAAAAGATTAGGGTTTAGCTGATGGCAAGGGATGCTTTCTCTTAAAGCCAGTGTAATGGAAACACTGCAGATGTTTCAAAATCCCACAGTAAGCATGTGTATCAGCATCACACTCCTTCCCTTTGCCCTTCACCAGTTAAAGATGACCATGGACAGGTTCTGAGAGAAATGCCACCAGCTCCTGCTGAGCCAGAAAATAGCACCCTCACCCTCAGTATTTTCTAAGTGCATGAAAGGACTGGTATGTGGGTATCACAACTGTATTTCCAACCTCTGCTCACATGCTGTCAGTTATGAGGAGGATGTGACCCCACCACCCTGACAAACGTCCATCCAATGCTAGCACAGAAATTTTTTTCTGGGTAGAGGGGCAGATAAAAGTTGGGTGCATTTTTAGCATCTTTCTTTCAAGATTATACTTCAGTGCTTTAAATCATCAGTATCTGTGAGAAAAAGGCTGTTTGATCAGATCAGTGACACTGCTGTTCCTGAGTTTCAAGTTTCTGCTTTAAGACTGAAGGTGAGTAAACAAGGATAAGTCACTCAGCTGTTACATCTTCAGATAGATCATGACATAAAAAGCACAGATACACGCAAGGAATATTTAAGTATCAAATGATACTTCATAAAGGGTCTTGAAGGTGAAGAACTATGCAACTGTACTTACTACCATAACAAATAATCTCAGAACAAAGAAAAAGCAATCCAGTTAGAAGATATGGAGGGAAGAGCCATAGAAAAAAACCCTATTAAAATTCCTTTAACCTTTTACAGAAAAAAGGTAAACTAGACTTTAGTTTTATGTTCCAAGAGAGTGGACTTAATTCTAGATCCAATTTTTTTCCTCATTTTTGTTTTGGCTTTGGACATGAGACCTAACATTCTTCCTGCCAAAGCCTACAGATAGGCATAATTTTATTTAAGGGAAAGCACACTACCATTAGCACTATAATTTAGTGTATTCCTGGTTTTGTCTAGCCCTTTCAGTACCCTTTTTCAAAGCAGGATTGTGAGACACATCGACCCTTACTGATCATGGAAGTAAGGTTCACATTCACTTATTTTAAATATGTACCATTATTCTATTTTCTTGGTCTGATGTTTCATTTGAGTGTGTGAATAGATATGATAAACAGTCAGTCTGCACTTTTCAGCAAGCACAACTCAGATCTGTACTATGCTGGTGGTGAGCGAGGGCAGAGGGGAAACCCACTGACTACAATTTGGGACAGCTGTCTAAGTCTCTCTGTGTACAACCACTGCGTTAATTTCTAGCTACTCCGACTGTGAGCAAATGCCCAAGTTTTGGTAAATGCACTGAGGTCAAATGAGTTCCTTCATACATGTAGCTAATATTCCCTTGCTTCTATGTGCTGATGAATCATTTTTTCCCAAAAATGGTCAGGAAAGAGGGAAAATAAACTATGACCTGCAACACCGAAATTCCCCACTGTGGCAGAAGTGTGACAAGTCCTTTAGCAACATGGACCTTTTCCTCTGCTTCAGGCTCAGCACCAAGAGCAGAGAGGAGAGAAAAGCAAAATACTGAGTGCTAGAACAGACTTGTGGCATTGCTGCTGACCATACTGCCAATTAGACAAATCATAACACACTGGAGTGTGTTCTCTGAAAACCCTAAATCACATAGCAACTGTATGAGTATACATTTTCACAATAGCAGTTCACATGAAATGTATATTTTCGATCGAAATCTAATCCTCAATGTGTTACTATTGAGGACAGCTGAGTTTGTAGCACTTGCAGTGTTAAGAGACTATTTTTTGATGAATAGGTTTTCATCACTGTATTTATGATTTGCACCTTCACAATCTACTACACTTCTCAGAACATTTCTGACCAGACTGAACCTGTTTACAGATTTTGACTGTGTTACGTACACGTGTGCCGCTTCACTCTGAAGGACAGCATACCAAATATACTACTGTCTTTAATTAAATACGGCTTAGAATTTTTTTCCACCTAGAAAATATATTAGTAATGCAGGTATGCATCTGGTTATGTAAATGTCTCAGAAGTTTTAATGGAATGTGAAACGACAGAGTAATTTCAGCACTGTCTGGGTCTCAGAATTTTAAACAAAGGATTCTCCTTAGATTGACTCAACATTTTTCAAACTTAATAGTTTCAACTGAAATGATTTCATGTAAATTGATCTTGAGTGGAATAAAGATACTTAAAGTTATTTGATTTTTCATACTTATCTTTATTAGGTGTGAAATATTTGAGGCAGAATATTAAGTTGTCTAATAACGGCAAACTACGATAATCAATTAGTTTTGCTACACATGCTCCACCCCTACAGAGAACGAAAATGTTAACTCCTTCATTGCAAAACTCCTGGATCTCACTGATTTAATACATTTTCTAACTTGATAAAGATGATCACATTCTTGGCTATAAATTTCATGAAAAGAAATACTTACTACTGTGCACAGTCAATCAGTTGATACTCGTTTGACCTCTCGAAGCATGCCTTTACACCTTCATCATCCCAAAGCTTTTTTGCATGTTCGAAGAATTCCTGAAAATTGGAAATGCAATAAATAAGAGAACATTTCTCAGTTTTTTCAATCCCCAATCTGCACTGTTCCTTCCCCCAATGTTCATGCTTTTTGCTTTGCAGAATGATAGATTATATACTTACAGAAGAAAAGCTATAGGCATTTATTAGAGAAATTGCAATAAATTATATAAAACATATGGCTGCTGAGAGTTTCCAGCACATAATATATATAATGAAGACTATCTTCAAAATTCATGCCAGTCCATATATAAAATTTACTGTAAGTACAAAAGTTATAGAAGCATGTTCACTTCATTTTAAACTGAATTTATGCATCTGTCATGGAAAAGGCATAAAAGTGATGCAAAAAGCTGCTTGGCATATAAACATTAGCTTCCCAGAGAAAGAACCAGCCTGTAACTTTAAAAAGATTGAGCAATTTTTCCTGAAAAACACAACTTTCCGCTACTTGGTATTTTCTCATGCAATATAATAACTTGATTGCAAGACTTTCAGAGTCTTTGCTCAACACCGCTTCCTCCGAACGGCTGCCTGGCACAACGTGCTTTTCCTAGCAGCTATCCCAGGCTACCCAATTCAGAAATACCTGCCAGCAAGCTTATTTCAGAATTATTTGAAAGAGGAACCAAAGCTGTCCTTGGTGCCGGTGAAGCCACAGCCAAACATATGCAGAGAGGTAGGTCCAACCCTGCCTGCTGGCTGCTTAGTTTCTCCAGCCCCAGCTCTAGAGACTCAAGGATCCAGCTTGTTTTAAAGCTGGGAGTCCATTTTATGTTATATCCTTACTGGTAAGTGACACTGTAACAGAGATTTTCCAGCTACATCGCTCTAAATTCAAATGAAGGATGTTTACACGAATTAGTATTTCCTTTAGTATATGGCTCTTTCCTCCCTCAAACAAAATTGTTGAAGCAATACGTCAACTCAAACACAGAAGTTGTTTTCTTAACACCTCAACACTGCTAATAAATCACCGGTGTCCTTTGGTTAGTCACAAATCTGTGAAACCTAACAAATTGCTTTTCCACAGTTCAATTTGGCTCTGTGTAAAATGGGTGTAATGCCACTATTCACTTCATGATCCTGTCAAAATTTTGCATAAACATCTGAATTCTGAAACTTTCTGAAATTGCTTGCCAGTCCCTCCCCACATCTTTTCAGGATTAAAAATTTCTCTCAAAAGACAAATCTCACAGTGAAAGATCTTGGCAGAACAGTGAGTTCCCTTTTACTCTGTATGGGTTTCCCCACCCTGTATGCCACCCCTGTGAGGTGTCCCAAAAGGTGACACTTTGCCCATCAGCTAATGCCTCTAACCTGCTGGTGACATTTTCAGGGAAAGAAAAAACACAAGATTTTTGGAACGTACTAGTACTGAAAATTTAGTTAAGCTTTACACATGGCTAGAGAGGTCCTGAATAACCCCAGAAATGCCTTTTTTTTTTTCCCCAACTATACCATGCACAATGTAGAGAGACAGAAAATTCCATTCTTTAAGGACTTTTGAAAATGTTAGAGAAAAGAAGATATTAAAGCAGGCATGAAAAACCTTTGCAGAAAGTCTTGGAAGAAGGAGGAAGCAACACTAGAGATTGGCAGATGCTTATACTGTCCTTGAAATTTATTTCTTTGCTTGGTGAGGACATGTTTATTTGTCAGTCTTTGTTATTTTAATGACTTATGTAATGATTGTTCTGCAGATCCACCTTTTGAAGTGATGCTACAGCTATTATAAACTCTCTGTTCCTACAGCAGAAAAAAGGCAAAAACAAACTCAAGAAAGGACAAGATATCAAACTAAAGTAGAAGGAAAAAGCAGATGCACATAACAGAGAGCACGACTACAAGAAAAAGAAAGAACTGGAAAAGTCAAAGGATTAATATCAGAAACCATGGAGCATTCCTCAAATATGAAGCTTATTCTTGATTGATACTTGGGGCATCAGCTGAATGCATCTCACTTGCTGGCATCTCTGGCCAAAGAAAAGCATTGCCTTCTCAGTGGAAGGAGTGAACTGTGGCTAAATGTCAGGTCCTGAGGCAGAAAGAGCCAGCTCTCCATGTCCTCAGATGGGAGCAATGTCGAACGCAGCCCTTCCTCCCACAGGCACTCGCTGCTGCAGGTGTGGGGTCTCAGCACAGTGCAGCTGCCTTCCCCTCCGCCCCATCTGGCGGTGGGAATTCCCACCCACCCAGAAAGCCATCTCTAAGGGGAACAAACATGTAAAAACCAGTCCCATTCAGCCCCACAGGGCCTACAGGAAGGGGAGGGGATGAGGAGGAGGTCAGTGTAAAGGTATTCTTTTCTGCAGGGTGGGATGGATTGAGAGATCAGTTGAAAATGTATATAAGGAAGTAAACAAGCAAACAAACAAATAAATAAAGTTGCATAGCTACAGTAGTTCCTAACTTCACTTCTGCTTTTACATCCTCTGTATAAGCTTTATTTACTCTTAAAAATCTCTTCTCAAAAAGAGGCAATCGTTTCAGCTCAGCTTCTTGAGACCCTACAAATATCAGTAAATACAGTTTCCATATCATATGCTTCAAATATTTCCACCTGACCATTATATCTCAAAGCAGTCTATTTAAAACAACTTCCAGACTTCTAGTCCAAAGCAAATCCTATAAAACAGAGCAAATATACTTCCCTCATTAAAATGTACCGATCTACTGCAGAGGAGTACACTTGCCTGCAAATTGCCTCCCACACAGCTAGCTACTCGATCCTTCCTTCCCAGGTGACTAAAGCCTTCCAGAAAAATCCTGCTTCATTTCAAGATGCCAAGTACCATGATCCAACTTTTCATGCTTGTTTTTAACCTCTCTCTCCTCTGCTCTAAGTTCTTCAGTATTTCTTCTGCTCATCTGCATAAGGCCCCCCATTGCCAAGCACAGAGGAGGGTTCTGCACATGGCAAACATATCTGGATTCCAGCCTCCTCTCCCTCACAGGACAACATCCAGACAGTAGTTACCATGTCCGCTTCAACCCCTGCAATCAACCCCTTTTGTCTGACCAGCCTTCCAACAATCTCTCCCTTCCCCTCAATCCTTACGACTCATTCCTATGAATCCCAATGCTTGTCACTTCTTCCTCCTTCCTCTGGCCATGGCCACATTGTGGCCACCTCAATGGCAAGCAGGCCCTGGTGTGGGCTTTGGGCTCTGCCTGCCCTGCAGCACCTGCTCTGGCGCTCCTTGGGTGGCAGCCACAGCTGGCAATCCCTGTCACGGGGAAGAGCCAGGGTAATTCAAAGGACAGAGAATTCAGATTTGCTCCAGCTGATAAGGGAAGATGGGCTAAAACTTTTTAAAACATTACCTTAGGTCAGGAAAACACAAATAAGGTTTTTAAGATTAAGTTGTGACCTTAATAGCTTTACATTCTAAATTGGACGAACTGAAGACTTTTCTAAAGGTATGACTTCTGGAAAGTGGCTTTTCAGTTCTTAGAAATCACGAGCTGGGTCCTTTAAGAAACCTCAACTGGGACAGAAGAAAACAGGAATACAGTAAATCACTCTGGTAATCTGATGCACTGTATTTGCAAGCACAGTTGACTTCTATCAGATTAAAGTCACCAAAATCTACTAAAAATATTTAGTATACTGAAGAGAAGCAAGAAATAATGTACTGTGCCTGAAAGCAGAAAACCACCTATGTCACGACCAAACAGAACAGCTGCTTCACCCAAACTCTTCCTTAGGGACGGAGACATACAATCAGTTGCACCTATTAGTATACATATAAAATAAAGCAATCAATATATTGCTAATACAGTATCTTAATTGGAGCATTAAAGAAGTAAATGATAATGCTTTAGGTCTCATGAGTTATAGGTGTCATGAATTACAGGTACTTCTTACATTGCACACATTAATTTACACCATTTATCTAAGAATTTACAGCGATCACTAGACCACAGAAAACCTTGATGTGATAGTTGGATGTCACCAAAATGAAGATGTGACACACAGCATCTCAAATATTTATTAATATATAACTATTTGGAAGTTTTCCACTCTTCTGAGACAATCCAAAACCTCAGCCCTGCATTCCTGACCCTCCTTCTCACTAGAAGATACATTTTGCAATAAATAATGAAACATCATCTAAAAATCACGAAGAGCCAAAAGCAGGTTACAATTACTTTTTTGTTTTCAGAAGAAAATAAGCTAAGATGTACATAAATGTAAAAACACCCTGAGCTGATATCACTAATATAAACAATAGGCTATTTTTACTGTGTTTTAAAAGGTCTTGTAAAAATATTTTTACTCACTTAATTCAAGGAAAAATTTCTAGATTCAAAGTATTTCCATACATAGCATTCCAAGAAAACAATACAGGTAACAAATGCAATGTACTACAGCTAAGCCTCAGGGCACTGTTTTTCAACTTTGTCTTACTAGAAGTTACAGCTTGTTCTAGAAATTCAATTTTCCTTATTTTGGAAATAAACTTATTTATTGATAGGTTACCTTAGAAACCTCCTCCCTCTTATAACTCCTACAAAAAAATTTCAAGTAGCTAAGAAATGGATTTATTTCACTTTTTAGATGCCTAAATTTGGAATAAATACTAGTGATGATTAAACAATGACTTATCTTCATGAACAGTTCCTAATGTATTTTAGAGACAGAACTTTTCATGTAACTTCTTTGCAAACCACAAAAGTTCATGTTAGGTCAGGAATAAAATTTTTATTCTACTAAGATTGTTTCTGCCTTCCTTCTGGATGGAGCATACATTTAATAGCTATCCTGATGTCACCTTTCAGTCTCCCAGAAACTGAAACGCGGAAGGTTCCACTGTATTTTCTACTTCTGTTAATATATTGTAAACATGGGAACAACTGCTTAGATCAATGTGAAGGCGATCTCCCCCAAGCCAAAATTTATGCTCTTATTCTCCTAAGATTCAGGACCGTAAGACAATTTCTCATCTAAAACACAGATTAAACCTGTCTGATTTCCTGACAACCACTTCAAGAAGTGGCAAATGTTACACATTTTCATCATTCTGCCATTGTGGGTGTGAAATGAAATCACTTCTATTCTGAATTTCACTTACTACTTCTTCTCTCATGTACTTAACCAAACAAAAAGTAAATCACACAATGCATTAAAAATTCCCACCTAACGCCTCCCTAACTTCCAATGACAACTGCAGTGCAAGATGATCCAGAGAATTAAATCACACAGGAAGGGAGGTATGTGCCTCCCAACCAAGCAGGGTACTTGTACTTCCCAATGCACAGTGCAGGGGGCATGTGTATATATATACTCATACAGGCAGTCCCAATCTCCCATTCACTGAACTATGGAAACGTTTGGTGGAATACAAGAGTGACAGCTGATGGGGAACACTTTGATACCATAAGGATGACACCCAGTGGAGTCAAATGAAGGGTGTACAGGCAAACTACCTGCAGGGTTTTCTAAATGTGGCATGCTTGACTCTGCAATTCAAACAATATCAGTTGAAGCATCCTTTTCTGTACCAAATCTGAGGTCAAAATTGAACCGGATCCATCGGCCTGCAGCCCAAGTCACGGAGCATGACAGCAACAGCAAACAGCAGGATGCTGTGCAGTTACAGGGGAGGACAGACAGCAACATGGTCTGGGAGAGATGACTGGGAAGAAGAACTCTAACTTTCATCACCTCCCACAGAGCCTTTTTCCATGTGGTGCCCAGGGGATGATCAGAGTGACTGCATCGTGGGTGAAGGGAAGCTCAGCTGAGCTCCCCTTCATGCTCCAGAAAACTTCATGGCTCCTGGGGCTGTCCACTGCCGCCCTGGCAGATGCTACAAATCTGATCAGTGTATCAGTATTCTGTTGGGGTTTGCAGCATAAGCCTTGTAAAGTAACAGAAGAATGGAAATTTAAAAAAGTTTATATTTGAGCCAAGTACACACCTGGAATTTAACAGTATGAAGCAAAAACTACTTTTGTGGCTCCAGGACTCCCTTGCAAGCCTCTACAACCTCTACTCACTGTAGACAGTTTTCATTTTGAGAGTCTGACTCTAAACTCGAATCCTAACCCAGTGTTTAACTAAGGCGGTTGTAAACTGATGCTCTAAGAAACCCACAAGAGACAGTGAGGGACAATTTGCCCCAGTGATTCCAATTATTACTGGTTTGCTCCTACCAAGTGTAGCAGCTAATTTTCTATTAAAACTGCTCTTCATCCCCAAACATCTACTGAGTGCTAATGCAAGCTGTGTCAACAAAGAAATTTTAAATGCGTTTAATGATTGGGTGAAGTACCAGGTAAGGCACCCAAGAGAGAAGGAAGCCTGCTGAGTTACCTCTTCCACAAACAAGTACAGTCTCTTAATAATCAGCCTCTTGTTTACAAGTTAAAAGTGTCCCTTATGGTTCAGTCAGGTCTCCTTAATCCTTTATGAAATGTTCTGCCTAGCAAGGGAGCTATTTTGCTGTAGGTATACAAAATGCAGCTGCTCAAACTCTTAATGCCCGCAATGAAGACAGGCAAACAGTTACAATTTAAAAAGAAAAGCAGAATACACGACTTGAGTTTCACCAACAGCAGTGTTGTCAAAACCTTCATGAGCACCAAAGCAATAGCACGAGAAACACTGCAACCACATAGGGAGGGGTGGCCAACTGGCACACAAGGACCATGCTCAACAGTAGGGTTCAGGTGTTTCTAAAGAACCAGCACTTACAGTAGATTAATTATGCAGAAACCTTTAGGAAAAGTACAACCTCCACCCCCTGCAAAGTATTTTCTGTTGTAATTTGTGGGTGTGCAATAATCAATGCAATTACTCTGGTAGTTAGTGACTCATTCTGATAGGCACAGCAGCAGTTTGGCCTCTAACCCTCCTCCAAAACCTAACTTCGCATCTGTCAAAGAGAATTACAGGATAATACATCCAGATTTACCTTCTATTCCTTTTCATTGTATGTATTTTGCCTTTTTTTAGGCTGGATGCAACAGTCTTCAAGCACAATCAGTCTGCACTAAGCATAACCTCAGTTCACCAGAGCTGAACTTGGGAGGATGGCAAATACCACCTTCGCAGAACACAACCTGTGTTGGGGCATCTTATATTCCAAGAAAACAAAATTAGTTTATTAACTCCTAGGAGAATCTTATCCGACTTGCAAGTATAAGGAAGGGAGCTGGGGCAACAAACAGCATTTATAAATGTGTAAAAGCACCATTTTCACATAACCACCACACGCCACCGTGTGACACCATTTGACAAAATGCATCGATTGTGGAGCTCGCTGACAGTGTTCAAAAACCACGAGTGCAACCAGCACAGATATATTCTACATCCCTTTCTTGAAGCATTTCTGTGACTTCACTTTTAAGCTCTTACTCTACACTAAATTTCCAAGAAGTGTGTGCAGTTGAGGTATCAGCCTGATCGCCCTAGCAATTCTATTTATGCCTGCTGGAAACATGTTCCATCTGCCATCTTATTTTAGAGAAATCAACAAGTTCAACTTTCGTAGACCACAAAACTCATCTGCAAAGTCTGAGAAATATATTAATACATGCTTCAAACATGTATCTGTCGAACACTAAAAAAAGATCTGAAAGGTCTTTACATCATACTAGCAAAAATAATAACATGATTTTGTGCTTTTGTAATATTTGGAGGCCAGCACTGTGGGTTAGATATGCTTTGAAAATAAGAATGCATTATAAGTCAAAGAACAGTTCCATGTTTTTCCTTCACTACCTGTTAAATAGTGGTGCTTTTTTTCTGAGCTAGACAACAAAGCTTTTATCATACTAAACCCAAAAACCTCTGATTCAGTCTTCTAGTTTCCATTTTAATTGTGTACTTCAAGTTTTAGTCTGCCATCACAAATCCTTGAACGTTGCTGCCTACCTGCTATTTTAAGGGGCCACCAAGCTCTCAACTAAGAAAAGCAGAAGAGATAATTTAAGCAAATTACTTAGTGTATATAGTGCCTAAAAAATGTGTCAAGAATGGCAAGCTCATGCACATTCTTTTCCTTGAAATTATGTTGGTTTTGGAGAGTCAGGACCTCTCCCTGAATGTACATAAAAGCTCTTCATTTGAAAAAAAACCCCACCTTCCAAAAAATTATTTGTGGAAATAATGAAAGGTGTGTTACACAATCCTTCAATGTTGCTGCCCTTTGCATTTCTGAAGCACTTGTGAAGAGAAAAATGTAGGTACTGTTATAATTCCCTCAAGAAGATTTTTTTTGTGGACAACAGATGATGACAAAGCATGAAATCAATCTGCAAGTGCTGAACAAGATGCAAAAAGAATGAAAAATATGTAATGACTTGACAAAAATTTGGGAGCAGGTGGTTTATTCCTGTTATCAAGATGCTGCTTACACAGTTGTCTTTGTAGAGCACTGAGCCTTGAAACTGGAAAAAATACTGAAAACCACATAATCTGTATGTCACCTGTACTGGGAGTTGTTTGCTTGCTGTTTGTCTATTAAAAGCAATAATAGCACCACAAAAATGTACAGATTCTGTATGTCAAAATTTGTATCTTTATCTGACTAGGTAAGACTAAACATAGAGAGTCCATGTGGAATAAAGGACGGCAAATCAGCCCACAGCACTTTTGTTACTGCTTCTGGTTCTGCAATCATTTAACTCCTGGGCCTTTGCAAAGAACACCATATTCAAGTTTAAGTCAATATAACATCCAGTCAGTGAATATGCACAAATCTCTCTGCAATCCTTGATGAAGGGACTGTTATGGAAGTGAGAAGTGCTGCTGTTAGACATTTATTATAAAGTGGTAAACTTGAGGCGTTTCATGGCAGGAAAGATTATCAAGATTTTTATTTTCAAAACACTGGCCAATAACAATAACTTACATGGCTGTAACATGGCAGAATTGGATCTGAATCCTCCCCGATTTTAAATCTCAAGTAGCTTTGTATTAGATCACATTTTTTATCAGCTGTATAGTAAGGCAGTTGTATATTCCATGTCACAATGTATTTGGGCACAAATCCGTAAAAAAAAAAAAAAAAAAAGAGTAAATGTGCTCTTTGTCACCTTCTGACACTGAGAACCCGACCCCCTATTCAAGTTCCTCCTGCATGCTTTCAGCCCTTCTTACAAGTTTGTCTCTGTTGTTGGAGGGTAGGGACTCCCCCAGAGAAGTCAAACCAGTGGAGTACAACGCAGAGGGAGGCAGCTCTTCCCTGTCCCCAGGCAGCTCCCCTGCCCTGCCCATAGGGACCCCCTGCTGCTTCTGTAAATACAGTTTCAGAGTGAAGACAAGCGTCCAGCGAGCTGTAAAAACACAGCACTGCAGCCTGTAATTCTTCCAGCATGAAAAGTTTCTACTACTCCCAGCTTCAACTGTTTTTCTTACATCAGTTTTGAAGGTCATACATCAAGGAACTATTTCATGCTCTAATATGCACTCTATTATTTGAAAGTGATTTCCTACCAGACAAGTGGTTTGCAAGGACAGAGAACTCTCATTTCCTTTTATAGATTTGATTCGGAAATAAATGCTGGCAACATCATGTGACAAAGGGGCAGCATCCACAACTTGAGCAACGCTCATAATTGGATCAGAAAGTAATGGAAAAGCCAGCCTGCTGCTGCCAGATCTATTTAGCATCCTACTCCTCTGCCCAAGTTTTATCTAAATTCTTCAACATTATCTTTCTTCTTTTGACACTTCTTCCTGTCCTTATCCATGTGCAAAAACCTAGCTTCAGCACACTAACTTATTCATTCTTAAATATTTATAATAGTAGGAAAAGGAAACACAAGTCTTTATTATATCTCTGTGGCTAACCTAAATTGAGTTTCAGGAAACTTTTTTTTTTTTTTTTTAAATTAACAACCTTAAGTGTAGGTATAAGTATATGAATAAGGACTTCCTATGAAAACGGAAAACTCTTTTGTCTTTTTTTATCTGATAGCTGTTGCCTTTTAGAGCTATTCTGGGAAATGACTGGATACAACTGCATGAACTAGTAATTTTGACTATATGAACGTAATATATTTTAAAGGAACCCCATAGTTTGAAGATGCGCTTACAACGTTTATGGATGCAGAATTACTCTATCTTATTATTCTGTAAGATTAAGGTGTCTTAATAAAGCTCTGAGAAGTAATACAAGTAAATGCAAGTAAATCTTGGCTGCAATTTATGTAACTTTCGACATTTTTCTAATGCCAGTTCCCACAAATCTAGTGCTGATAACCCCCAGAAATCAATCTTTTCAGACTAATTTAGAAGAAATTTAGCTAGCAACTTCCGAAAAGTAAGATTTTTATTTCCTAGTATTTGGTTCTCAATTCCCATTCTGAAGAGTACATAATTTTCAAGAACTATGATAACAACATCCTATTATGTATAATATGGAAAGAATGTATATGTAGTAACAAATGAAATTGTTGAGGCATCAGAAGCTAAGTATTTTTTGTTAGCCTATAAATATTTTTACAGCTCAGAAACTGCTTAGAAGTCAACAGAAATCTGTATCCCTAGGAATAAAAATCTGGGTCTTTACGATTATAGATGACTAGAGACAATGGACAACTTGTGGATGGGAAATTCTGTTGGAATTTCAGAGCTGAAAGTCACTAAGAGGGCCCAACTGTTTGGGATGTAGTTGTTTCCAGGGTACCTGAAAAAAATACTTTATGGAGTGTAAGATAGCTTCTTCCCTTTCTTCCCAATCTTTTATTTACTATTTGCTGCAGGATTATTTCTCACTTCAAATGTAATCTAACATGAAAGCTGCTGATCAATATTGTAAACAGATGATAGTGTCTTGTGACTGCCAAAGAACTGTTAATGAATCTCAATACATGATGCTGAAGCAGGGACATGAGGTAAAATAATTGAATTGAGGGAGATAATAAAACCAGGTAATTCCTTCAGTTTAAAAGGCAAATATTGCCAGAGCTCCTTAAACAGAAAGAAATTATTTACACTTGCCTCAGAAATGGTAGGAAATGCATTTCTTTGGATTAATTAAAATCAAACTGCCACAAACTGCTGCACTGCCTACCTGAAGTAAAACACAGAGCTTGTGAGTTTGAGGTCATTGATACTAGACCCTTTCAACCTGCAACAAGGGAGGTGAGACCCCAAGAAGCCTTCCTGCAACTTCTCTCCCTTGTCTTTCCTTCAGGTACTACTCTGCCAGGTAGAGCCTGCCAGGGCCACCACAGGGCCATCAGCAACCTCCGTGAAAGATGAGTGGGTGCACACAAACAAAAAGGACCTACTGGACATTGCACCTGGTGAACAAATTTAATTCAGCTGGATCTGGAGAGAAAACCTGACAGGTATGTGCCAGTTGTGAGCAAGGCCTTGAAACAATGTGAAGACAAGTCAGACAAGGACTTTTGTTGCCTTCTGTTACAAAACCCAACCAACTGACTTCAGAATGAAACAGAGAAATAAATAATGTCTTCTAGCAGCAACCAGTCTGAATTTCTAGGGAAGCTCCATTCCACGGAAATTCAATCTTTTCAGATTTCCTGCTTCCTGTGAATGACTGAAAGAGATGGCTGGGCAACAAAAGCACACAGGTTATTCCCAACTCTCTAAATATCTCCTTGAAGAATGCCAGGAACAGGTCCATTGTAGACAATAGCCTTTAAGCAACCATACATTTTTGAGAACTGAAGGTAGTTCATCACCAGCAGTTACTTTAAATTGAACAAACAAATACAAGCCAAGCTTCTCTTCCTCTCTACTTGCCCACTGATCCATTGTTACTTAATCCATTGCCTTTTCAATTTTCCAAGTTGAAATACACTAGTGAGGGAAAGAGCCTTCTTCATTAATTCCATCAAAGACTTTTTTGGCAGTTAAACCAGAAAATATATGTAAACACCAGAAGTGAAATTCTTGATCAGTTGTAGCAAGTCCAAACCTTAACACTGTGAAATAATCCAATATCTACATTTAAAGCAAACAATAAATATTTAAATATACAATGGAAAAGCTGTTTATTTCCAGAAAAAAAAAGGTATTGACCTGGAGAATTCAAGACTCAAAACAGTACTTTGATCTGTCACACTGGGCATATGACACATTTGGTTAAACATAAATGCCTTCTTCATATGGAGCTGTTTCTGTTTTCAAGCTGTGGCTTTCTTATCTTCCTTTTAAAGATCGAGGTTTATTTTTAATGCAATGTAATTTAATTAAACAAACATTTGATATGCATTTTTAAGCTATTTATACAGGTAAGTTTGTGACAGATTCAGTGTGTAAGATGAGGAAATTTGTGTAAGAACTTTGCTTTTCAGGATTTGCCTTCTACAGGACTACGCTTAGAAATTGTATGTATGCTGCACTTAAAAAGGCAACTAAATAATAAAGCCTTTTGCCTGTTATACTTTCATTAGTGTGATAATTTTTCACAAAGATTTCTTTACATGAAACTATAATAAAATGTGGATAAAGAGCAGAGCTATCTTCACAAGAGAATAGTGATCCACAAACCAAAGTTTTGTGACTTTTCTATTCCAAACTAAAGGACACCTACATCCTCTATATAAGCTATAGTTTTTTGTTGCTCAGAATCGTTATAAAAATATAAGTTAATTCTCTAATAAATTCATTGACTTTTAGAAACCATACTGAAACCTGACAATAAGCAAGTATTTTAATTAACTGGATCTTCAATGCACTGTATTAATACAATTTCTACTTCTTAATGTTTACCCACACAGCTGAGTATTTAGTGCTGTCCTCTGATGCTGGATGTTTCCCACACAAAAAGACTTCACTGAGCACACGTAGGCTGCAGCAAATCTCAGCAAGGTTAGAGGACATTTTGCTTGGGACCCTGATGTTAACCTGAACCTTTAAAGTACATAAACTGTAACTCCTGTGCAAGGCTCCCATGGCCATCAGCATCTTCAGACATTCCAGATGGGGCAAGGCTTTGACCCTCATTTGCTCCTGGTGAGCAGGCTGGCAGAACTGCACTCTCAACAGTCTGAGCAATTGCTCCCTTGAACAACTATTAAAAAGGTAGAGAAAATGCTGGCTTCTTAAAACAGCACAACAGTTGCACTTGTGTTGATGGTGACTGTTGTGGACAACTATGAATACCTTTTTTCTACATTTTTAGAAGAAACAAGATAGCAAACACACTGCCCCAGTTGATTAACAATAGTTACAGAATCCATATAGCTACACCACATGTGAAGATGAAACGTAGGTCTGCAAGGAAACCTTAAAATAGCATAAGCAAACATAGTTCTATTGTCAGTAATTGATCCATGATCATCTTATTTATTATACACTTTTAAATTACAAGTCAATGCTAATAGCCCCTTGATGCACAATTATTATCTGGTTCATCACTACACATACTTCTAATGGTACAAGCTGGTAAACTACAAGATCCTTACTATCAAGAGAATACTGAGGAGTGGTTTTCCCTTTAGAAGCAAGCAACAAGATAAACATATCTGCTTCTACTGAAGTAAACTGGCTAGCAGGATTCAAGAGACATTTCGGGTTTTTGGTAAACCCGAAAACAGGCAGCCCAGTTTGGGTAAACCCAACAGGCAGCCAGAATACGTATTAATGTATTTGCCATGTTTCAACTATATAAGTTATAAAGACTCATCCTAAAATAGATGCCAAATATTGGACAGCTAATTGAACTGACTTAATACAGTTCACCAAATATGCTAAGTGGTTCCTGTTACTCCAGGTAAGATGACTGAACTAAACATTTCCAAAAGGAAAATTGAATTAAGTTCCTAAAAATATGGTAGACAACAATTTGCAACAGAAGAGGGCAACAAAGGTATGATGGAATATCATTAAATAAATATGTTCTTTGAAATAAAATAGGTATATTTGTTAGGTAGCAGCCACAAGAAGACAGTTGCTACATACTAAAAAAAACCCAAGAATTTTTATAGCAAAGTTGTAAATTGTTCTGTTTGGTTTTTTGGTTTTTGTTTGGTTTGTTTTTTTTTTTTTTTTTTTTTTGCTTAGAGACAGATTTGTGTTGTACATCACAAAGTTTTTCTAGATCAATTATACCTGATCAGTGTGTGAGAAATTCAAACCTGTGAATAGCAGCAGTGTAAGAGCAAAAACCTAATGTGAATGCAAATATTTCACAGGAGTGAGCATCTAATAGCTTAATCGCATCATTCAAAAAGCATGATTACAATGGTGGAAAAAACTCCTTAGGTCAGAATACCTATGCTACCTTGATAGATCAATGAAGATACACTGCATTCATATGCTGTATGAATTTAAGAGACGTAATTTAATTGGCATCACATTTTCAGATATTATGCTCCCTGTGACTAGAACAAAATAGTTATTAAACCTTTTGGTGAAAATGCGACATTTATCAAGCTCACTCATGAGTTCTACATCTTTCAATTTTAATTTTATATTTATATATTGTTTTTATATCTTGATATAAACTTATACATATTTTTATATGTTGATATATATATCAACATATAAAAAAATTGATCTTTCTTAAATTTCAGTTCTTAAAATACATCTCTTTGCAAACATAATCCATAGCTACCAGTTTTAAAATGTTATTGAACTATGTATTTGATTGCTAATTTAAATCAAGAAATGCTAATGGCAACTTTTAGAACAATTACAACATTCTTCTGAATATACAAAATTATTCTCCATTAGTGCAGTATAAATCTGGTACATTCCAAAATGTAGAGTCAATCCTCTGACTTGGAAATTTTCTGTTTGCAGATTTACAGCCACATCAGCAACTTCCAAATGTAATTTACTGCTACAGATACTGTATTTGTATGTAGTAACTAATACTTACCTGCTCATAATGAAGATTTCCAGGAACAAAGTTAGAAAACTACAGATTATCTAACATACCTCCCAGAAAACAGCTGCTGTGGGACCATATCATTAGATTACAAGTCATAAACCAGATGTAAGATTGTATGTCATAAACCATAGACGTAGACACATCCATCTTTGAGTTCTTTAGTTAAAACATTAAGTCAACAGATAAAGTGTTGAAATATGAAAGTATTTCCCTCATCATTTGTATTTTGCTACTTATCTCAGACCTGAGGAAAAATCAGAAATAAAACGTACTGTAAAATAACGTCAGCACATGCATGATTAGCACATCTATTTGCATATTCAGCATCCAAACTGCTCTTCTACATCCAGAGCATTTAGTGTCAGCATCAACTATTTCAAAACTCTTCTAAGAAAAGCATGCACTTTATTTGGGGATGCACTGACTTTTCCCCAATGGCTTGTAAAACAAACCAGTCACCTCTTGTCTAACTCAGGGCTCCCATGCTGTCATGCCAAACCACTGGGATGCCTGAGCCAGAGGATGACACAGGCCATTCCTGGCTTTCCCCGGAGGCAATCACCCACTCCCCACATACATGGAGCAGCTCCCTGAAAATGGTCACTCTCTCCCTGTTTCCGAGAGCCACTGCCCAGGAAAGGCAGCGCCCTGCACAGACACCCTCCCTGCCTGCCTCAGTCCTGGGGTGGGAGCCCAGCTGGGGGCAGCGCGAGAAGTGGGAGAGAGATGGAGACACCACAGGGATGGGGTCCAAGCTTTCCCTGGGCACTGACAGTGCCCAAGGAAAACACCAGCTGATGCACATGCAATCATGTGCAAGACTACGCTTTAACTGACTTTGACTTAAAACTTTTAACAGAGATAAACCACACACATCACTAAATAACAGGACAAGAGATCCCATTCTGTTAGGCTTTACGAAACCAGTCAGAATTCTTATGATGTATGAAAAAAAAAAATCTATTTTAATAAGTTATTTAAGTTCAACAGTGGTATCCCCATGGAAAACAAGTGTCTTCCATATCTCTTTCTAAGTATAAACAGTAAGAAAAACTCATGTGCTCTTCCAAAATGACTCAAGTACAGGTCACAGAGTACTTCAGCTGCAACTGAAACATGTCATAGCTCTATACTGAATCATCACACTCACTTTTCAGATGGTTAAATTTATCTGGGTTTATATATCTTGCTTACACCACTCAGAGAGCCAGGGTGAGCATTTAAGAGAGTCCAAATGCATGTTTTCCAGCATATAACTCAATTCTTAGCTTAAAGAAATAGAGCGTGCCTTTGCCTTTTCTTCAAGAGTTTCATTTTCTCTTTGAGACTGTTGTTTAAAAAAATAAGCAATCAGTCTTACCTGGATCACTGCAGAATTATAAAAAGAGGAAAAACCAGTGTATTACTATCCATTTTATTAACTATTCTATGTTAGCTGAAAACTATTAAATATTCTATCAAGGCAATCAGTTCCAGTGTTCCATCTCGCTTTTTCTTTTTCTGAACAGTTTGGACCATGCAGTCTATGAATTTGCTACATTACTGTTATGATTTCTTTTTAAATGGGGGATTTTGGTAACACTTCTATTTCAGTATTTAACATAAGTAACACTGTAATAAGCCAATTATGCTTCCAGAAGTACAGCACACTACTGGAAATACCTGTTCATGGAGGCGATTTGGATTGAGCAATTGGGTAACACTTTGGACAGAAATTATACAAGTACCTGTTGGTACATTCAACATGAGTAGTTCAAGTATATGGCTAGATGTTGTGTTATTTTTTGTAATTCAAGAACAGTGCAAATATGAACTGAGAATATTTCTTCCATACAAACATAAAAAAGCAATTATAGCCATATCAATGATGAAAAAAATATGAAATACACTGTGAATGTTAGTTTGCCTGCAAATTTCCATGCAATAATCCAAACAAACGACCTAAGAAAGTTTCAAGTGTAACAATAATGGTTCTTGCAGATGATCTGGAAAACAAGTTCTGCTTATGAAACTTTTTTTGTATTAAACTTTATATATTTGAGCCAGATTCCCCAAACCACTGAAACTACAGGCAACAGGTTAATGAAAGGGAATCATAACACTTAAGGCTGTGGTGTACTAGGACAAAAACAAATTAGCTATTGCCAAAGATAAATCAGCTTTTCTAACCCAAACATCCTGGGGAGCAGAAGACTGCCTAATTGGGGATTTTGCCTGACAAAAGGGGTAGAAGCTGTAAAAAGAAGTTTCTCACTGGCTTCTTAAGGACAAGGGTGGGTGGCATACATGACAAAGAGAAACAGCAAACGAGGAAGGTGCTGTGGGGGAATGATTCCTTCCTTTCTGGAGGATAAGCCACCAACAAGGACAGCAGAAGGAGAAGCAACAACCTTACAAGCATCTGCCTTCAGCGGAGCAAATCCTCCAGAACAGATAAGGACACCCGATGGGAACGTGCTCACTACAACAACTGTTTTGGTCCAGGTCTGGTTTTTTTCCTTTTTTTTTTAAATGCTAAAAGTACAGGTTATGGGGAAAAATCTTCTTAGATCTACATATGCACCCTCTTTGAGAAATTGCCTGAAGACCATGGCTGTACTTCAATTAATATCAGATGCAACACTGCCACATTTAGAGAAAGAGACGTATTTGAAACACTCCTCAAGAATGTGATAAGGTTCCGCACTCGAGCGGCACTGAAGTTTTGAATCAGCGGCATATTTCAACCTCCAGAACATTCGATTTCTCTCCTATTTGTAAAGCTCCTATGATATGGTTTAGACCTAGGCTATGACTAGATCTTTTGTACCAGAAAAGAGGCTCTTACCTTCCAGTCAAACTGTAGGAAAAAAGATAAAAATCACTGGAAGTCTCCTCAGGTGGGGAGTTCCCTCTCCTTATCATGGTAGCTCTCAAGCAAGATACATGTTTTCAACGTGATTTTACTTGATGTACTGTTAAAAACCAGCTTACTCTAACATGAGGAGTAGATGGGGGGTTATTTTTTATTCTAAATTGGTTATCTATTCCACTATAAAGCTGGGAGGAGAAGGAGAAGGGAGAGTTTGAAGAGAAAGAAAGCATTCCAAATAATCTGGATAGGAGAAAAAAAAAAATTCCTAACAGGAAATTAAGCATTCTTAATAGAAACTTTCGAAACTTGAGGGAAAAAAGGTCAGTTTTAATGACTAATTTCTTCACTTGACAAGAATTCACAACCATCTCGGCTAACCCTCCAGCAATTATAAAAATGCCCTGACTGATGCTGTCTTGTGACTTCGACTGTATTTTGCAAAAAATTATTATATAAAAGAGTGATTTTAAATTATTTTTCTCTGGCAGTCTAAAACCTTTAGTTTCCAAATTCGATTTCTGATATCCTAAAGACCGCTCAATCAGCAAAAAGTTTTAATGTGGAAAGTATTTCACTTGAGCCACGTCAGTGTGTGTAACTCACTTAAAATCTGCAGCAGACATTCTGATTCCCCATTTTAAAGGTCAGGGAAACAAATATGTAAATTTGGTTACGATGGTTTATCTTCAGATTTTAACAATGTAAAGTACTGAGGAGAAAACAAATGAACAGCAGGAGACAAGCAAAAGCATCTCAGAATATGTTAGGAGTGAATGCAGTCACTGAAAATTTGTTTTCCTCTTTCTTCACGATTTCCAATTGGACACCCAATTAATCTGGTAGAGAAGGTCATTATTCTGTTTCCTTGCTGATAAAAAATGAGAAAATTTGCAGTAGTTGAAGAAAAAAAAAAATTGTAGACATTCTGTGATTTCCAACATTTATCATGGAAGCGAATCTTTGCTTTGTAAATCAGCCTCAGCACGTACCCTAAGCATCACCCTTATAGTACCTATGGGAAAAGTACTCATAGGACCCCTTGGTCCTCTGGAATTAGCATGGCAGGTAACAGGAAGAATGGTGTTTGACCTTAGAGATTTAGCACTAGAGTTACCAGTCTTTCTAGTTCTTCTATGGTAAAGCAGCAGAAAAAGTGTTATTAATGAAAGCACTCTAGTTGAGAGGGACTAAAACATCTACATTCATTTCTGCCTGTGACTCTCTTAACAGAGGTCTCTTTCATTTTGTCATTTGGGCTTTAAGGTATTTTTACTTTGTAACTTGTATCATCATTAGTCAAATTAAAAAATGATCCTTGATTCTGTAACAATAGAGATAATACAGAATGACTTTACACAATAGTCTGTTACTAATCCCAAAAGCCAAAATGTATCTATTATGTTTTCTTTCTACTGCCAAATTTTATCTCACTCCTGAAATGCTAATTAAAAAATATTCCTTAATTATTTAACATTGAACTATTTTTCCCCTTTTGACTTGCCATTTCAAAAGTTAGAATTATTCAATACAAAATAAATCGAAATTCAGCTGCAGCTAAAAATGACATTTTTCTCAATTTAGTAACACCACTGCATGAGAAGAATGCAAGCACTATCTTGGTTTCTATACATGCTTGCATAAAGACAAGGCAAACATTTTGTAAAACTTTCACAGAATACTCAACCCAGCAATTTTTAATCATCCTAAATGAACTGAAAAAATGCACTCAGTGGAATGTACACATGCTTACACAAGTAAGATTATTATGAATGCTATCAGTAAGAATGATAATTTGCAAATGATTAAACTGCAAAGATAAATAGAAGGTCGATTTTTATAACTTGATTCTGGCTTTGCCTTAAAGGATTGATGAGGAGCTGGTACAATTGTCAAATAAAGTCATGAATCCCCATTTTAGGCATCTATTTATTTCAACAAAATTCCTAAGAGATACTCCGTTTATAAGAATTAGTATTTTCTATGGTCAAGGAATTTTGAAACTATTCTTTATATGAACATAACTTATTTATTTTTATTCAGTTTCTCATACAAGACTTGAGACTTTATTTATGTGGTAGTTTTATTTAAGGCTATGTTTTTCTTGAGATTCAGAAACAGG
The DNA here is from genome assembly GCA_013399195.1 of Dicrurus megarhynchus. Classification (NCBI taxonomy): domain Eukaryota; kingdom Metazoa; phylum Chordata; class Aves; order Passeriformes; family Dicruridae; genus Dicrurus; species Dicrurus megarhynchus. The sequence goes on from VXAD01007225.1 coordinate 1,355,913, forward strand.
AATGCTCTTACATTTTTTCACATTATCCTCCCAGCATACCCTAGCTCCAACGCTCATAGCCTCATCCTGAAAAATGTACCATGTCCTTCCTACATCCCTGCATAGATGTTCTTTCTAACTTCTCTATAAGAATGAAGTCCAGAACAGTCGTTTTCCACCCTGCCCTTTACAAGTTGTTACAGTACTTAATAGAGAAATAGTTGAGACTATGGAATCATGTATGGAAGTACGTAGCACGTAAATGATTACAAATCAGCACAACACATCAGCATCCAGCCATGCAGCACAGGAGCCAAGACCCCACCCTTTCCCAACTAAAGGCCCTGGTGTGCCGGCTGTGATTCTGGGAGGAAGCTAGCCGAGGGTGAAAGTGTTTTCTAGGAAGTGAAAGGGACGAAGAGCACGATAGCTGACCTTGTTATTTCCTGGTTATTGCTCTTTGTGCTGAGGAAAGAGGCATTTTAGCAATATCAGCTCGAGTGAGCCAAGACTGTCTGCTTTTTAATGGATTTAGGTAACTTTTCCTTATAGAGCAACCTTCGTTTTCTCTTTGGACAGTAAAATGACAACACCATGAATTGCTGCTGTGTTCGTTCACTTTTCCCACAGCAAAGTTTTTTAAGACACATGTGCTTAGAAATCCACTACGTACATCTTAACATACATCAGTTAAGCCTATAATTAGTATCTAAACCAAAGAGAACTCCTGCAAGTCCAGTGAGTTGGTGGTCCTGTCAGTCCTCTGGGAAAAGAGATAGCTCGCTCTGCCCTCTGACTGAGAACCAGGCAAAGCAGAAACCCGAATTTCCCAGATGAGCGCTCTGTCTGCCTTGGAAGCTCTCCCTGGCTGCACATTTAGCAGACAGTTTTGTTAGGAAACATTCCTCCAAGTTTTCTTGGATTCTTAAAAACTTTTGGTTTCAATGAGTCAGCATTTCCAGACGAAAGGCTGCTGTACTGAAAAATTAATGAGCAGCTGTATTTATAATAACCACTGAGATTATATTTATCAGTTCTGTAGTTCTGACTGAACTGTGTTAGCTGTGTATTACCTGCTAACTTGACCTCTAGAACATGCCCTCCTCCCCTCCAAATGCACTTAGGATTTAAATCAGTAAGTTACTAAGAACTTTAAAATTTTACTGATTCAAATAAACTGTTCTATCAAGAATGCGTATTCTTATGCTGTTGATGTATTTGTGTCATTATGGAAAAGGGGAGAACTAAAACTTCAATATGAAATCAGTAGTTTCTTCATGGCTGCAAAATAAGGAACCTCACAGAAGAAGATACCCCACTGCAACAAACAATCCAGGTATGTTTAGAATGACCAAACTGCACTCTTTAATTTTGTAACATTTAGATACAGATAAACTGTAAGGGACTTAAATCACTAGAATGCTTCATTAAAAGTAGACACACTTCTTGTTGTTGTTGTAAATCCAGATCCACAGAAGAATGCTTACTTGCAGTTTTCTCACTTGACAGTGTAAAATATTTATTCTGGATATGGCTAACAGTATTTTCTGATCATGCCCAAAGACCTGTGTAAATACTGAAGATTAAAGCCTGAACATAATTTCTGTGGACTTCAGAATGCCATTTGTGGACTGTCAGAAGACCCGCTGGGACTGTGTTAAGGCATTCAGCCTTCTGCTGCTTTGAAGATCCAAGCAAAAGTTCCTGTTTGCTGCGGCAAGAGGGCAATGCACTGGCAATGTAAGTGGTAGGCAAGAATGGACACCTCTGAACATGAAATAAACCCACCTCTCTACACCTGCAGCTCATGAAACCTACTATTTGTGCCACGACTAATTCAAGGAGAAAAAAGCGTGGTAATTTCAAAATGCTACTTCAAAATTAGTGATGACTGGCATACAGATAACACATTTTATAGAGTCCCATCCACACTGAATATACAGTAATTACCTGGAAACTGGTTGGTGCTTTCTGTGAAGAACAAAGTAAGTCACTACAGTATTACTTTTCCATTAGTGCTAAGATGGACATGGATAAACACAATCCCTGTTAAGTTGTAATTGCATGTAATACATGTATTCTCATGTTACCATAGAAAACCAATACCTTAAGCTGCAGTAATCCTTTTAAACTAAGTTAAATCAGGTTATAAGCGTAGCTTGTATCTCTGAAACATCTGTTATCACATAACTTTTAAATATATATTTTTAATTATATATTAAATCAGAGTATTCAGAAACATGGAATACACTACTACAAAACCAAAATCTGTCCAACACACTTCTACGGAAAAAATCCTTCTAAGTACAAATATTTATTCTTACACTTCACTTAAGAGGAAAAAAAAAATTAATATAGTGTCATGGCACATAAAAACGCTCTCACACTTTCCCATATGACTGCCTTCTCAAGAGAGCACAATGTTTCTTCAGCAGCTGAATTTCTGAAAGCAAATGTAGGTACACAAAGCCACCATTTCTTACAAAGGTTTCCTTACTACTAAAATAGCCTCATGCAGCAAAATCATGTTCAGGTTTCAAGTGTCCTTCTTCAACTGCAGTGCTACATACTGTTTTTTATGAAGTATTCTCAGAGCATGCACTGTCTGCAAAGCATAAGTGTGACACATAAGTCTAAGTGACATTCAAGTCTAAAAGAAACACACAGTACCACACAGAGGATACCAGCTTACATGGTGTACTAAGAAAACAATGAAAAGTCATTTAGAGAAGTACCATGGAAAAGTCCAGTAGCTTTTCTCACACAAACACACACATACAAAAAAAGAAAAGACTTGATTTATTTCAGAAAGACTCGAGAGTATTCCTAAAAACTCCTTCCTATCCAACTCCTCTCTGTTCTGATGGATGCAGCAGAAAAAAAAGCACATATATGGTATTGCTTTCACTGATCTAACTGCAGCTATCAGACTGAAGCAATTATTGTAATTCCTAACCTCACAATGTTTTCTTCAGATTCCTAACACAGATTCCCTTAATCAACACAAATACATCACCCTATTTTCAAATGATCCCACAGAACACTTCAGCCACAGTACTCCATGGATTTCTGTGGAAAAGGGATATTTGAAGCAAGCAACATGATTTTCCCAAGTTTTCCACCTCCCAGGGAAGTTAAACTCGCAAAAATTTATGCTCAAATCCTAATCTTTTCTTTTGCAAACTGTCCCAGATTAATTTTCCTGAGTCTTAGCTCCTGAAATAGCTCCATACTTGATCACACCATATCTGTACTTAGCCAATAATGTTACAACAAACAGAATGCAAACTAAGAGATTTAAGTTTCCATTTTAAAGACAAAGAATACAAAATTTTGCTATACTTAATTAAGCCTAAGCACATTTTAAAAAATTGAAAAAGTGAAAGATTTACATTGTGCTGGAACATTAAATGATCACTAAAAATTACTATACCCATGCAGACCACCAAAGCAAACTTTTTCACAACCAAAATGAAAGTGGGAGACCTACTCTTTTTTTGGCATCATAAAACAATTGAAATAATCTTATTTCAGGTATACACAAACAACTGAAATTCTCAGCTATTCATTTTTAAAGTCGAAAAGAAAAGGTTCTGCCCAGGAGAAACAGAAAGCAAAACAAAAAACTGTGTAACACTCTCGAAACCTAATTTGTAACAATTTCTAGAGAAGTCTACCTTTACTTGAAGGAAAAATGAACAAAGCAACCCTCCCAAACCAAGCACAGTGTGGTGCTTTTGAAGCCAGACGACAAAGCTGGCTAGCCAGCTTCTAGACCAATTCTGAGTACAGAGACTCCGTTTGCCTCACACTGTGAATGCCAGTGGTGAACTCTTGAACCTGGAAGCTGCAGAAGCAGCTCTGTGTCCATGAGCACCAGCAAAAGATCACAGACCTCCTGATGAGAAATGCTACCAAAACCTCTGCTCAAAACTGTGAGGTGTCTGCACACTCCCGTATTCATGATCCCAACTCAATCTTGCCTGATTCCTATTAGAAGACTTGACTAAAATATCTTTTGCCATAGCTGTAATCCTTTCAGCATGTACATGTCACAGATGTGGGCTCACAGTCAGTGTTTGGGGCTTTTTCCAACAAGAAGGACCTAAGAAGATATGGAAAAGAATATAAACCCAAAAAAACTGGTGCGGTTTTTTACTGGCTGCGCCATTCCATGTGACTGTGCCTTTCAGAATAAACCTAAAATTTCTCATGTCGTAACAGCTTCTGCAATAATTAATCTATTTAGATACTGTTTGCTTCATCTCACTCATAATCCTAGCTTTAAAAAAGAGCATAAGTCAATGAAAATAAAAAATAACAATGAGGATGCAGATGCCTTTTCAAAATGTTAACATTACTACAGAACAACTATAAACTGTCTTTCAAAATAAGCAAAACTCTTCTTACAGATTTCTAATGGATTCTTAATTAAAATCCACTAATTCACAAAAATCTTTGTAAGAAAGCCCAGCAAGTCCAGTTTCTCTTTCCTACAGAGGAAAACTTTTTACTTTTAAGCAAAAAAATCACTTGAAAGAGCAGTATCTGATGGATAAAAAGAAGGGCAGTAAGAGGCAAGTAAAATACTTTGCCCATGTTCTATCAGGAATTCCAAAGAATTAGATCAACTCTTTCCAGCCTGAGTAAAAACAGAGAGAACGTGCACTTCCACGTGTGCAGAGGTGTGTGTCAGACAACACAGCCACAAGAACAGCGTCTGCCATTAACCCGGGCATCTTACGATTCCCTGCATACTCGGTTCGGAAGACGTAGATTCCATGCCTTGAGGAGCGTGCCATGTCCAGCACAGCACCATCTGTTTGCACAGCTCACTGGGGGACGCTCCTCCCTAAACACTTCCATCATGTACTGCTAGCCTGGGGCTGCCCACAACACTCCAGGCTCTGCAATGGTGGAGATGAGGTAAAAAGGTTTGACTTGGCAGCAGCTTTCTCTCAAGTCTCGCCAAGCCTGGAAGTGTTGTGGCAGGAGATGTGAATGAAGCAACACTTAAAATGCAGCTGGGAACCAACTGTGTCATCCTGGCTCAAAAGAAGTGACCATCTGACTCCACAGATGCAAAGTGTCACTGAAGTCCAAAAGAAGGAACTTCTTATTAACAGAAATCTGTATCATTAAGAAATCCTTCAAAACCTCCTCTTGAAGAGAATGTCTACTTGTGCACCTAGCCACAAGCCATGGTGAAAAAGAAGTTAAGAGTGGAGAGCAACTGTGTCTCCTTCCAGGCTACCCCTAACTCTTGTTTCTGAGAAGAGAATACACAGTTGTCTTAGATGGTATTTAAGAAATCTGAGTCAGGAGCTTAAAACTATGACAACATGTAAAGGAATAATTATATATCTAGTGAGAAAGGAATGTATGAGGGAGGGATACTTTGTCTGGGTGCCAGCACCAGGGAGTAACAGCAAATGGTTCAAACTGGAAGGGCCTTTCCCTTAAAGAACCAGTTGGTCTCCTTTGTTTGGAGGATCCCTGAGCATTTTGCAGGTTTAGGTCTCTGCAAGAATCTACTCTGCATTGTCTGTGGATACTGTCTGATCCATTCCAATCCACTGAATCCTGCCTCACCTCCTGTATTCCGGAGTTTTGAGATTTAAAGTTGAAGTGGGTTTTTTTTCGGTAATTCTTAGCAATCATCTCACAGAAATAAGGGGAAATGTCACAGGATAAACATATTCTTATTGTGCTACTATGTACAAATGTACTGCCCTGTAGCTGCAGTGTTTTTTACATCATGCATCTTTACATCATTATACATCTTCATTTTTCATGGTGTCTAAAAGAGTTAAAAAAACCCCATCTATGTTCATCCCTCACAGTAAATGGAAATTTATCACAAGGATAAACATAATAAACTACTACAGTCAATATTTTTCTTTGAATGGTCACCAACACATTTTATCTTGCACTTATTTCCTATATTGGAAGGATATGATTTAAAAAAATACTTTCATTAGAAGTGGAGTTTCTTTTCCCAACAGTTCATACTGATAGTCTGATTACTGCTTCTGGGCTTTAAACACTAAGGTCCTGTAAACATAAAATGAAACACAACCATGAAGAAGTAAATAAACAAACACATTCAAAGTAAGTGTTGTCTCTGATCTCTGTTTTGTCTCTGATCTCTGTATATTTCTTTATGATCCGGGCAAGAAATTCCTCTTCTTTTTCACAATTACTAAAATAATGGTCTTGGATTATTCAATTTTTCTCCTTTATATTCCATTGTAGGTGATCTCTAGTTCTTTTAAGTTTGTCAAAGCAACAGCGTCATGAGGTGCATATATGACCTGAGAGTAGTGGGAAATTTATTTTAGATTTCACTGAGAGTTTTGCTATGCCTTCAAAAAGCATCTGGAGACTGATTTTCTGTCTTCATGGGTACCTATCCTCTCCCTGGATAGAGTCTCCAGATGGTCCAGTCGTCCAACACTTTTGATTTTAGAACAGGAACTTTGTCTCCGAGATCAAAAAAATATTCTTTTGCATTCCCTCGCCACCCAGTTCAGATTACCCTCCATAGCAGTAGGTGTCCTGAACACACTGAGATAAACTCATAGAGTTTGTTTTCCAACCATTTAACTTCAGACCAACATCACATTTAAGCTGTGCACCAGTGTACTCTGGCTGGAGCAGTTCTGCAGAGAGACCCTCTTGGATCGCTGCTGCAACCCTGTTTGGCAAAGTACTGCTGAACTTCTTTTTGTTATTTACAATTGTTTTTCTTTAGACATTTCTGATCACATCTTACAGGTTTTCATTTTTTTCTAAATATTTTCTTTGCATTTTCTGTTCAGATCATCTCCATCGACTGGAACTTCTTACAGCTACCTTAGGTTCTGCAAAGTAAAGTAACTTCGCAAAAAAGGATACCTAACAGAAAAAACCCCTCAAACCCACCACCTATACTATAAAAACCTTACGAGAACCAGAAAACCTTGCAACACTTTTGAGGGCATCTTGTGCAACAAGTCCACTAGGCAAAAATGAAAGCACCAGCTAAATTTCTTTTGCTCTGTTCTACTGAGAGTTTTGCATTGCGTTTTTTTTGCCTTGAAGACAACATAAAGTATAATACAACAACTTAAAGATTTGATCTGCTTCTGACCTGCTTTACTGTTAGTAAAGTATCTTCCTGTCCATAGATTTCTCTACACAATGGTTTAAATTCCAGTTGTTCACCTCCCTCTCTGAAGAGTCACACATATCAACTAGGGCCACACCATCTGAGGGAACTGAAAAGTAATATACTATATTTGGTGTCATTTATCTGTGTTCCCGATTACTTTTTCTATATGTGCAGGACTGAGGAGGATTGATTTCCCTCGTTTCTTGCATTTCTCCAGAAATAAAAATATGATGTTGGTGTTGGAATGAGAAGCTGGGATCACCTTGACTGGCAAACTTTGGAGATTGAACCCTGACTCCATCTGATTTTCTTTCCATTTAACCTAAAAAGCAGGGGAGGTCCTTCGAAGGAATGAGGGAAGTGGGACTTGTTTTTTTTGGGCTGTCTGGTCCTTTAAGTTAGGATGACTTCCAGTAGCATATCATTGCTGCCTTCCCACAGAGAAAGGAAAGTACTTCTAAGAAGGTTTTTTTTTAATATTATTATTTTAAATGAGAGAGATGTGGAAGTTGGTTTGTTTTTCAGTCTGATGAGAGCTCAGTTTCTCAAGATGAGTTAAAAGTTTTGGATGGAGCATCCTCATTTGTTGAAGCCTGGTCAGTGGAATCCCTCGGATTTTTTTTCACATGCAGTGTGCAAGGATCCTTTTAGATAGGAGATCTTTGAGATCTTTGGAGATCAGTAATAAAGAAGAAATCATGCAAAAAACTGTATTATCTCTAGTATTTTCAAGGAAAAGAAGCAAAAAATTTATGAATGTGGCAGACCTAAGTAAAGAAGCAGATGCAGGAGACCTTGCTGTGAAAACCTCTTTCACAAACAGCACTTTGAGCTTTGTGCTCTCTGCTCAAACGTTTTGTGAACTCGGCATTTTCAATGAAGTGTTCCCCTTGAAGCCAGCCTGTGTATTTTGCAGAGGCATCAGCTGCCAAACAGAACTAGACATTTTAAAAAGGTGAGTAGCTCTTGACCCTATAAAATCAGGCATAGGATTTTGGTAGCTGAAGAAAATACCTGAAACTATGCTCCTGACATTTCTCTAGAAATAAAACCTCACATTAACTGATGAATCGCTAAAACCAAAAATCTGAGCTTAAATCAAAGAATACTTGAAGGTAAAGGTTACAATTTAGAATCCTTAGGGGTTTTTTTAATCCATGAGATGTTGTAGGAAGCAACCAATGAGGTTATGATCTCATCTTCCTTTATGGCCTCAGATTAAAAATGTTTGGGAACAGTGAAAAGTAAGGCAAATAGGGCATGCATGTATATATTTGTGTAAAAATATGAAAACGAAAACTGCTTTTGAAAGGCTCTGCAACTTGGATCATGGAGAGGACCAGAAAAAAGAAAAAGAAAAGAAAAACAAAAAAGAAAGAAAATAGTAGCCTAGATGCCAACTACTGGTTATCTGCACTGCTAACACAATAGGCCCAATGTTTTTAGTGGACACTGTCAATGCTCTTAGTCTTAAATTAGAGCAAGCAGCTGTTTTAGCGTACAGCTGAGCGTGACATAAGCCTGTGTAAACACTTTTCTCTGTCACATTCTTCTAAGTAGATGAGGGTTGTATCTTTCTCCCTTTATGTAGAATAATCCTCTTCTCCAGAAGTTCCAAATAACTTGCAAATTGCACTTCAATTCTGCCATTAGGAAACAACCAAAAGATCAGGGGGACAATATAATTTTTCAGGTGGGTGTGTGTATCATGCATCAAAATGTCTACTTTTAAGGCTAGCAAACTTGACAGCATTCCACAAACACATTATCCTTGTTCTCTTGAGCCTACATTTTCCAATGTCAACACACAGCACATTCCAAAGCCAGTTTTGATGATATTGATAGGAAATCCCTGCCTCTTGTTCCTATGAGTTTCATATATAAAATAATCATAGAGCATGGTGATACATGTCTGTACCTACAAAGAAACACACTGCAAGGAATAACTGATTTGGTTTCATAGAATTCCTTGCTGTCCTCACATCATAAGTGGACTCAATTACTGAGGATTTTTAAAACTGAAACATTAAAATTGCATAACCAACACTGGTAAATTCCGAAAATCCTAGTGGAGTTTTCAATAAATATCTCTCTCCCTTCTCCTTCTCCCTTCAGTCTGCATATACTTTTTGGGGCATCTAGAGGTCAGGCAGAGAAACTTGAGAACAGACTGCAACAAATGAACAACAATTTGCACAGTACCAAAATTATTAAGTTGAAAACATGACACTGATTTGCATGAAAAGGCAGCTGACCTCCATCTCATGACTTATTTTTAAACCAAATGAACTCTGAAGCTGACAGACAAATTGTCCTATCTTCCAATTTTCAGTTAAAGCCTACAGAGATGGCAGAACTCATAGCAGAGTAGCCTGGCTCCTTTACTGGAGAGAGACAAAAACAGTGGTTGAGGACAACACCAGCCAACAGACAAGACCAAGAATTCCTGGAAAAACTGCAGCAGAAGCGACAGGTCACTGGGGAGACCTCGCTAATGCGGAAATTGTTAAAGCAGCCAGTTTAATACTCAACTCTCACCTTTACATGCTACATTTTTAAACATACTGTCCCTTGAAGTGGGACCTGTAATTTCTGTGGTATGTGATTACTATATTGTTCTGGCCCTGTAAAACTGTGCATCTTAATTCTAGGTGAGCTGTCTTCAGGCTGTTAAGGAGGGTGGCCAACACCTCCACAACAGGCGGGATGATACAAGAAATGTCCTTGCAGTGGGGAACAGTTTCAACCAGGCTACCTGAAACAGCAAGTCTGACACCAGTTGATGCCTTCCCTTTCTGTTACCACCTTATACCACCACCACCCTGGCCACATCTTCACAGCTATACTTTGCTCTTGTACAACTGGGATCTACACAGCTGAGTTACAACAGTTCCTTCGATGCTCATCTAGATGCTTTTTGTTGATGATTCCATCCATGTAACTCAAATGTTTCACAACTGTTCTTTCTCTTTTGCCACAATCAGGAAAATTTATAAACCAAGAGTACAACCCCCATCTTCCAGTTGTTCAAGCTCTAAATTTAGGTGAAAACAAAGAAATATATGCAGGCTGCTTACTGCTTTAGACTTCTTGACTGTGTGACGTGCATTATATACAGCTGTATTTTCTTTGCAAGAAAGATACAGATCAGTCTCACTGGTTACAGGTGCTCCAAAGTCTGTCAGCCCACAAGGACACATCTCTGGCATGAACCAGCTATAGGCATAGACTCACAGAGCAATTTATATTGGAAGTGGTTTCTGGATCACCCAGTCCAACCTCCTGCTCACAGCAGGACTCATATCACATTTACAGCTGAATCTTGAAAGTCTCCAAGGATGGGGATGTCATGGCCTTTCGGACCACCTGTTCATGTCTGGCCAAAGTGAATTTTTTTTCCTAATATGACCTTCCCTTGTTGCAAGTGAGTCTGTTATCTCTTGTTTTACCCCTGTGCACCTCTGAGAGGGGTCTGGCTCTGTTTCTGTAACTCCCTGTCTCTTTTAAGTGGGGGCTGATTGTTATTAAATCCTGCCTCAGCCGTCTCTTTCCAGGCTCAATCATTTTCCTCACTAACTTTGTTAGTGGTTCTTCCACTGGACTTGCTGCAGCTTTCTGACATTTTGGGGTAGGTGCAGAATTAGACACAAACCCTAGACAAGGTCTCATGAGTGTTGTGTAGAGAGGAATAATCTCTTCTCCTGACCGGCTGACACTCTCCCTGGTGCTACTCAGTTATGCACAAGACACTGCTGACTCAATGACTCTGCCTCCCTCAGACCTCCAAGATAACTTTCAGTGGAAATGCTACTTGGCCAGCTGGTCTCCTGTCCACACTGATACTCAAGGGTTTTTTTGTCCCAGGTGCTTGACACAGCACTTCTTGTTGCTGAATTCCTGGAGGTTTCTGGGAGCCCAGCTCTGCAGAGTGTACCAAAGGTCCTTGTGAATGGCAGCCCTGCCTCCAGCCAGTCAACTGCTTTACCCAGTTTTGGGGAATACCAGTCAAAGGTCCATTCCAGTCAGCTGGCTCATCCACCCTGCAGCTCATGCAGTGAATTTGCTCTTGCAGCCAACTGTCTACTTTGGAAAAAACGAATTTTTTTTCAAAATACTGGCAGCACAACAATGGCAGCAGTGTGAATTGAGAAAAGCTGCTGTTGGCCAGCATTTAGACTTCTGCTACTAAACTTGCCAATGGAACAGCGGCACATAAAAGTTAGTTCAGACACTTCTATATGAGGCATGTATTATAGTATAGGCAAAATTGTGAAGAACTGAAGAGCCCAGAAAACCCTCAGCAGAACAGACATTAAAAAAAAGGCCTACAAACTAGGCAGTGAAGAAGTGATTTAAGAGAGACTAGGAGACAGTTTGTTTTGTAGTCATGAACCTCCTCTCCCATCTGGTATTTATGCTACACACACACAGACACACAGAGCCACAAGTACATGCATATAGATTTCTACCCTCGGAATTTCAAGGCACACAGAAACTATTAAGTCACCCAGATTTTAATAGCAGATAAAATATTTCTTTAGACGTTTTTCTGACATTTGCAGGCAGTTATCAGTTTGTTTTTTTTCTTTAAATCAGATTGTTTGCCTCAAGCATACACAGAAAAGTCTTACACTAAAAAATACGAAGTTCCTTGAAATGAAGAGTAAGAATGGCTCAAAGCAGTGGCAGAGAAGAGATTGTTCTGCCTGGTAAAACCAGAGAACCTGTAGAGTAGAGGATTGCTCAATGGGGCCAGCTACAGCATTACCTGCCAAGTCAGCCACTCTCACAGACTGGGAACTAGCAAGCGAGAGACACAGCCAGTTGGCTTTGGCGGAATATTTATGGAGGATGCAGAGGCTTATTTACTGAATAATCTGGAGACCATCTGGTGGTATCCAGTGACAAGAACACTGAGCTGAAAGTAGAAAAGCCTGAGCTCTATTTCTGGCTCTGCCAACTATTCTCTGTGACCTCTGGTGGCTCAGTTTGCCCATATACAAAACAGAAAAAAAAATCTACTCTCATCTCTAGGAAATTTTGATATTTCAGTAAGAATTCACACTTACTACTATTTTAGTAGTATGATTATTTATCTCCATTATCCATAATCACTTCAGAGTTAATTGCTGGAATATTTTTTGAATCTGAGTTTGCCCCCTGTATTAATGAAAAGATTACAACCACCTCAGTGGAGGTAGTACATAATGTGGAGTTAAATTGAAAGACTTTGAAAACAAGCTGGACAGTTTTCTTAATTGGGACATTTCTAAAATAAAAAGATTCTTTTTTTTTCTTCAGAAGAAAATGAGCATCAATCACATGAAGGAAGGATCTGTACATCTTACTGGACCTTCCTCACACCCAGCCTAATGCTCACTACCATAACTGAGCTGAAAAAAGGATAATCTAAAATAAAATACTCCTGAGTACTGGATTTCTGACCATTTTGCTGAACCTTTAACTAATCATCTGTAGGGAACAAAGGCAATTGAGTAACCAGATCAATACCCACAACACATACTGATTCCCTTCACCACCAACCTACTCTGTTCAGAGGCCCACAGACTTTCAGACTGATAGCAGTAGGTGGGCTTTCCTAGATGTATTGCTAGATTTGCTTTCTTTTCTCCGAACTCCACTGACAATTTACCATAAGGGTAACGCAAAATCAACCCTATGGGGGAATAACAAAAAAAAAATCCTACCAAGAAACAGTAGCTCTTTGAGAAAATCTCCAGATGACTAAAAACTAGCACTAATCCAAACCCTGATTCAAGTAAAAAGGAAAATTTCTGCTGCAAGCAAAAACCTGCTATCCCCATTGCAAGTGTTTTGTTGGATTCTTCCACAGGTGATAACACAGTGGAAGGAAAGAGCTTCTGCCTACCAGGAGGATTCCCACGCAAACAGAACCCAGACACCTCCCACTTTCTTGCCACAGAACTGGTCACCCTTGTCTAATCTCCTTATGTCATCTGGTGTCTCACTGGGGAAGTGCTATCTAGGACAAAGAAGTCTGTAGGGATGCTGGCAAGAGTGGAAAGTGAATCTTGTGACCGAGTGCACTGGGGCTGAGCTGCTCAGGAAAATGATAATGAAGTGGAGGAGCTCTATTTTCAATGGGGGACAAAGGCAGAAAGGTAGCAGGAGGACCCGACCTCCCTTGGTGAGAGGGAGAGGAAGAGAGAGAGGAAGGAAGAAATGCACTTCTTTTCACAGATACACAGGTCAATAACTAAATACATAACAATGAAGTTTAAATTTAAACACCAAGTCATTTTTTCAACAATGGTTCTCTATTTGATAGGTCCAAACTATGACCTTTCTTTGCTGATGCTGGAAGAGATCCAAGATACTTCAGGAAGAAGTTGGATCTTCAGGTAAGTAGATTAACTTTTATATAGTACGTAAGATTTTCCAGACAATGTGTGGATTGGAAAAAGGCTTGTGTCGAGATCCATGTTTCTTAGGAAGTGGAATAAAAATAGCCAGAGGCTGGCAGCAACTAAACCAAGTCCTGGAAAGTCAGCACTAGACTTCCAAAGTAAAAATAAGGAAGACAGCTTGGAAAGCATTTCAGTGGGAGAATAATACAAACACATAAAATGGAATCTCTTTTCTTGTACTGCAATCATACGACTGCCCAAGCCCGCATGATACTATATATTTTACAATGTTTGCATCCCTACAATCTTATGCAGAGATTAATAAAGTATGGCAGGATATACTTACAAACGATTTATGCAGCTTTACAACCAACCCTGCTGACAGGGGAATAGAAAGGGGGAAATCACTTTATTATTCACTCACTGGACTGAAAAAAACTACTGTATGACATGGAATGTCCTTGAGAGGTTACTAGGGACACACAAAAAATTTTAACTGCCTGCTTGCTTGTATTTTTTTTCTAAAGGACGTCTAAATTCATACATTAAAGTCTGTTTATATTAACATATTTTGTATCCATTACAGTAAGAGCATATTAAGGAAGAGGTATTTCAATGTCTTTCAATGTATTTATTTTCAACTCTGCTAAACTAAGACTAGTGCAATAGATTTTTGTGTATGTGTAAATCCATCTCCATGTTTTGTACTGCAAAAAAATAACGCTACGAATCATTATTCACTTACTGTTGATACAGTATAAGGGCTCAAACATATAAACCCCATACTTTTCCTTTTTCCATCTCTTAGTTCAGTCGAAATTCCACTGTCCACCTTGAAGAAGTATATCACTCTAAATATTAATGGGATTTTTTTTGTTAGTTACAGTATTGAATAAACACTCTCAACTGTTTTTGCCAGATTTTCTCACATTTTCAATCAATATTTTCACTTTTCTAGCTATGCTGAGTGTTTCCAGAATAAGGTTTGCCCATAAGAAATTTAAGACTATGATATGAAAACTGAAATGATACCTACAACTTTTAATGAAGAGCTATCATGTTTGAAGAAAGCATACCTTCGAACTACCTAGCTATGAACTGAATAATCTCATCTCAAAATTCATTAAGTGCTCAGTAATCTGAAAAACACTACGCTGCTCGTGTCTTATCTGCAGTAAGGAAAAGCAGAGCTCTGTTGTAATTCACTGAAACACAGTGATATCATATTACACTTGTATTTGTAAAATGGCTATTTACTTTCACTTACAAAACAGTGATCTTAAATTACAAAATTAAAAAAAAAGAAGTTATTAATGTAGTATTTCAGATATCAAAGCAAGTTTTTAATAACTCTTCAATGTACTTAAAATATCAAACCATCAGTACCATGCAGGACAGAAGTTCAGAAGTTTTAAGGCGTTCTGTTGTCAGGAACCATCTGTAAATTTCCCTCCAGCAACAACAACTTTCCCCTGCTCTGAACAACACAGCATGAAAATGATGGCTTCACAACTCTGTATTCTGTACCACCCACAATCACTTTGGCCAGCCCAAGGCAATGATGAATTCACACTACATGAAACAGACCTATGACAGATGAAAATAGAGCTTGGGTATGTTTCAAGTATTGGCTCCTGAGGCCACTGGCAGTTTTGTCACTGGAAGGCATTGCCTTCCAACTAAAGCCTTCCAACTAAAAGACATGGCTGAACCACACCTCAGCTGAGTAATTTTTCAAATAAAAACTTGAAGCATGTCTGTTTAGCCATTAAGCTCTGCTTAATTTAGAACAGCTATTGCAAGTTATTTTTAACACACCATTAGATCTCATGTCTTCTGTATTTTGTAGTAACAACTTTACACAACAGCTATCCTCTTTCCCTCTTATATTAATTTTATGAACCACAAGAAAAAGCTACGCTGAACATTTCTATCTAGCAGCACACACTTTAACTGAACGTCTTTTATGTGGATGTATACATCAAGAACTATCTTATTGTGAACTTAATGACATGACATTAAAGGGGACACCAATTAAAATGTAGGAATTAATAAATTTGTAAAACTAGTTAAAAATCTGTCATTTTTCTATTTGGAAAGTTGTTATTTTCTGTAATGATTGTATTTTAAAGGTGGTTTAGAAGTGATGAGACCTTAAAAATGAGACAGTCACTACAAATCTCACTGGCACTGGTGATGATAGATATCAACCCCAAATCCTACGCTGTTCTCCAGCAAATCATACTCTACGTTGATGATAGTGATGCTGTAAGACAGGATCTTTTGATGAAGTACAGGACATAGAACATCTTCTTCCACAGCATGCTCAGGGAACTCAACTTCCTCATCTAAAATATACTTAAAAACTATTTTTATAGTTAAAAACGATTCCATCTCAAATTAGCTGTGTACAATTTGAATGTGCATATACTTCTGAAAATCAGTCTTGAGCTTTGTGCCTAACTAGAAGGACAGAAATTGAGAGGTGTTAAGCTTGACTGAAGTAGGCCAGCAGAAAAGTTCACACGAAAAACCCAAAAGGACTGAAATGAAGGTAGTTGATACAAACATTTTACAACTTGTTGAAAGAGCGAAATGTTACACTAACAAAGATGACACAAGATCCACTTTTATACAGAACATTATTCAGAAGTGTCTGTACTTCTAGCAAAGACAGACTCGTGCAGCAAAACACTGGGGCAACATTGCACTCAACATTCTGCACCTGGGTCCATCATTTCACCCATCTGTTCATAAGAATTCATTTATTTAAACTTATGAGCAGAACACCTTCCATTCTCCTTGAGAATGAAAAATACTATGCAGCACTCCACAGTTCTTAAAAAATATGCTGTCTTGAAGGAGAAAGGTTACTGGCAGCCATAAGCATAAAACGCGACCATAAGCATACAATGTACATGTCACATTTAAATTTCAGTTGTGCCTTAACTTACCAATCTGTTTCAGCCCTACTGCCAAGTTATGCTGTCTCCTCAGCTTTGTTTCCTAAGGAGTGGAGACTTACACTGTCAGATCACCTGTCTGACAAGCAATCATGGCTTTCACCTAACTCTGCAATCCACTGGCCAGTTCCAAACAAATGCCACAGAAACACAGAGGACTCAAAGAAAGCCTCCAAGTCTAACAAGACCGTCCTTAGCTGGAGGAAGGGGTTGGTTCGACACCTCCTCACTGAAGGGAAGTTTTTAGCATGATCCTAACAAGTTACCTGTTTGTGCTGCATTAGCTGCTGATGGACACACATGGTCTGATCAGCCAGCCAGCACTTATTCACCAAAAATGCCCTGACATGCACTGCCTCTTGTCCACGTGGAAAGGGACTGGGACTGCTCCGAGGAGAATCAAGCAATAGACCTGAAGGAGAAACAGGCTATTTATTGTCACTGGAGAAGTAGGCTGGGCATCTACAACATCCAAAGACAACCAGAATTTATTAGCTCCATTACTTACAGAACAAATTACACTCTACAGGACTGAAAAAAACTCACTTAGAGCTCCTGGTAAAGATCAAGAGCAGATTAGGCCAAGCACATACCCCATTCTGCTTTAGCTAGGAAGAAAGGCAGGAGAAGGAATGGAGGAAATGCAATTTAAGTTACTTGCTGGAATCGTACAGAGATCTGAGCTGTCTGCCAGAATATGCCTGTTTTTCACATTGGGGACTATCTACTGACTCATAGTACTGGCTAGTACTATGTACCAAGGGTGACAATATAAAACTATGTTAGCTCATTTGTATAATATCCACATATAGCTATACTGAGTCACTCTTTAATATTATATATTACAATGATATTATATAATATATACTACATAAAACTTGCAGAACCTTTCCTCCAAATGTAAGAAACTTTCATGATCACCATCATCATCATTATTCCACAGAACAAATTTAAGCTACAAACCACAGCTTTTTTAGCAGCTTCAGCAACCTCAGAACACAATAACTCTTTGGGCTGGCTATTTTACAGAAACTTCTGTCATCAAAAGACACAAACAACATGGCCATCCAAGATAAAGTCAAAATTAGATTTAAACTGGATTTCAAAACTCAAGCACCCACCAGAGATATAGCAGACTTATTGCTATACTGCAAAATGTTTGAAAACTGCTTTTCTGGCAGCAAACATTTATTAACTGGATGGAATGCTCCCATCCCAAGAAAAAAAGTCTTTGTTTTAGAGAGTGTTTAAGAGCCCAAAAGAAAACATTAGTTTTGTGCTTACTGTCTACAGTCAATTAATATAGATAATCAGAAATAGTCAGAAGTTAAAATTTAGTCAAGTCCTAATGAACACAGCTTGCTGCCACCATGTGCTACTGGTCACTATAACTTTCAAGGTAGGTGGTGAGTGAAGACAAAAAGGGTCCAGATAGGTCAATGACAGAAAAAAAGATGCCATCTACACACCAGAATGGCTAATAATTTTGAAGTCTACAACTATATTTACAGGGAAATTAAAGCTGGAAGTTATTCAGTTCCATATTACATGGAAGGCTATCAGTTAATAGTCAATTTTTTGATTGTATTCTTTTTGACAAGGTGTAAAACACCACTTCTAAAATTCATCGACTAGAAAGGTGCAATTTCTTGACTAGATAAAAGCATGACTGTCTCTGTAAATGTGGGTGCTATTTTTTTTTCTAGTATAACAGCTCTTTGTTTGCTACCTACCTGTTTTTTTTTTTTTTTCTTTTTTTAATTTTTTTTAAAATACATTTTGATACTTTTAGACATGGGACATGCTTCCAGCTCCTAAATGACCTGCTGTGGAATTTACTGTAGTGTGTACTGTACAAAGTTCTTTGGTATCCACAGGAACAGTTACCAACTGATGTGAACTTCCTTCCCTAAAGAGCTTGTTTTGAATAACAAACTACTCCAGAGGGAAATACATTATCTTGTCTAATCAAATGTTCAAGTGAGGCTTATTTCATTCCAGGGTTTTACTATGCATTGTGGAAATGTGTGTGACACTGACCTTTAATTAAATCTCAACCTTAAAGGAAGACAGTAAAAGCTTAGCAGCCCAGATTGTGCATATGATTTTAAAGCTACATTTAAATGGTTTAAAGAATTAATCAAAATCTCCTATTTTTTTAGTGACTATGTTCTCTAAGATGTTTGCTTTTATGTAATCTGTATAAAAGGTTTTAGTAAATATCAGTAGTTATTTGTTCTTACTTGGTTCAATCAGGTTTAAAACACAGATGTTACTGATACATGGTTTGTATTACCAACATGCTTCCTTTTCCCCAAGTGTATTTATCCAGTGCTTTTTGATTATCTGGAAGTGTTTCACACTGAGAAACATGTACTTAAGAGAGAAAACAATTCAACAGGACAGTATCACATACATGTAGGTCAAAAGTTCATTTTTCACGTCAGAGAGCTTGTGTCAGGTAAAAATATAACTTGGCCTCTTGTGAAGTCTCTGCAGGTGGCACGAAGTAGAAACAGCCAAGCCGTTCCTGAGAGGCCTTCTGCTGAGGAGACAACTTTGGGGGGTCTACTGCCCAGGTCCCACCAGGGAAGGAAAGGACAAGTCAAGGATAGGGAGGAAGGAAGAGGAAACCAGGGGAAATATCGGGGTGCCTTCTTCAGCATTTTCTTTCCTTCACCTCAACTATGCCAGAGCAGATGTCCCTAAACAGGAGAAGAGAGTATCTAGCAGGAGAGAGTTCGGAAAGCACAGCAGGAAAGGCTTTCTGATGCTGTGAAAAGCACTAATAAAGAAAGAAATATTCTGATGAATTACTCAAGTATGCAGTGTTGATTATGTGTATCCATAAAAAAAGGAAAAAACCTACATAATTCCTGTTGTTAAACAACAATTAATGCTGAAATTTTTTGCCATTTCTTTCAGACTACTGTCAGAAAGAAAACATAGTAACACTATAAATAAAATAAGCAGTAAAATAAACAACATCTCAAAAACTGGTGCAATACTCAGGTGTACACATCTGCTGTAGTGGTCAAATACTATTTTTACAGTAAACACTTTACTAATGCATACAAGGTATAAATGTCTTGGAAAAGCAGAATAAATCCATTAAACACCAAATATTACTGCTTTTTTTTGCAACTGATGCAAACCAATTATATTACATTCCTTGAACATTCTCTACTCGAAAAGTGAAGAGTCTCAAGTTTCAGGCATTTTTAAAAATCATGCTGATGATTCAGTTCCAAGTTTTATTCTGTTTGGTTTTGATGTATTTTTGACACCCATTCATGTAAATGGAGAAAACAAACTAGTTATTTCTTTTCCTCACTGCTAATTTTCAGTTCTAGTTGGCTGCAGAGGTTAATTCTAAGTTGGTTGGCTTTCAATCACATTTTCTATCTACCACTTGGTTAAATTTCTTGGAAACTTCTTCTGGTCTTAAAAAAATAACAGCATAACAAAACCTGCTTAAGTTAAACCAGTAACTTTGAATAAAACCTCATTATTCTTGTTTTGCACTTATTTTGAAGAATAAAGTAACAATATTGGCTTCTGTTGATATAACATTGTACTAGTTTTGAACAAGTATATTTATATTTTAGATAATTTATGTTTAGACACAGATGGAGAGCGATTTTATTCTAGTCTAAAGCGGCTTGATATTTTTTTTAACAAACCTGGTGACAAACATGCTCATGCCAATATTTTACTTCACATAATAAAAAAGTGAATTTCCTTTCCAAGTGTCTCTTTACATGCTCAGGAAACATCACTGGTACATTTTCCTTGTGATAAGAGAGGATTCAGATTTTGGAGAACTGAACATGGAAACCAAGGTAAAGGATGGCAGTAATACAAATTAAAACAAATTTCAAATACTGCTATATGCAGAGAAACCTTCAGCTTGCCTCCACATAGTACTTGTTATTAAGTATTCAGCTTATAAAATAATTAATATATTAAGTATTCAGCTAAGATGGCATCTGTATAGATATGCAAAGATTGATATATTCTCTTTCCATTTTTTCTGGTTACATAAATCCAGGTTGAAATGCAAGAGAGGTTTTGCTTTTCCTCTTTTTTTCCTCCATGAGAAAAGCAATGAAATAATTTAATGCTTGAGTTAATACAGGCACAGATACTAGAGGTTGTATTTAACATTTTTAGCAAGAGTTGAAAAGTTCAACTGAAAAACTTCACTGGACTTTATGAAGACAAAACATTAGATGGTATCATATTTGCCCTCCATTTATCTCCTAAACAACACAATTTAGCTTAGCTAAAATCTGAATTGACCCTCAGGCTTTTTAAGTGTATACATTGTGAAACTTTAGGAGCTTCACTCCTCCTGTTGAGAGCCCTTTCCCTTCTGGATAGCCACAGGCTCCCTCATGTTATCGCATAACACCTTTTATAAGGACAAGCTGGTATAAAAGAGCTGAGGATTTTCTTGTGGTAGAAGCCTCTCGCAGCTTACAGAAAGAAAACCAGAATGAAAACCATCATGCTTTCTGGCAAGAAAGGCAGTGTGGTCTCTCACACTTGCTGTGGTGCAAGTGGAAAAATTAAATAAGGGTTAATAGGGGAATCTCACTGGCATATAAGGCAAAACCTTCACCTGATCAACAGCTATGATTCATTTGTTCTTTTAGTTAACCTATTTAAAAATGAATCAGCATACTGCTGATATGGGATATATTGGAAAGTAATCTCTTCTACAAATGACTTCTTAAATCTTAAATCAAGAAGGCTTTTGCAGGGTCACACTAGAGCTCTTTCTAGCTCACTATCCTTTTTTCAACAGTGGATGCCCAAAAAGAGATGGGCAAGGTCAGGACAAAGACACATAACAACAGTCTTCTAAGACTTCTCAAGAACCTGAGCCAAACAGGCTTTCTACACACTCAGGAGCCCTCAGGTGATTTCTGTTTTGTGAACTCTGAACTCATCCCATCTCCTCCAAAGGCCATGTGAACTTCATAAAATAGGTTTGATTATACATATTATGTGAGATGGTGTGCACTGGAACAATGCTCCATTCTTACTTTACAACCACAGGAAGACTTATGCTGGCTGATCCAATACCATGGGAAAAGGTAAACAGAATTTAAACGTATATATCTATAGGTACCCTCCCCTGACAAGTCTTTTGCGGTCAAATGACCCCTCATGGGATTTCTGTATACCTATCTAGTGTATTTTCAGTAAAAACAACAGAGAAGTAGAGTGGAAGTGCCTTGCAGTTACACAACAAAGCCAAGAGAAAAGAGTTCTTGTGGCATAAGGCTCAAACAGCCATTTAAGTCTTTTGTACACTCAAGTTCATGTGAGTCGATTGCTTTTGAAAGGCATCAGACTAAGCCTTAAAGCTCCAGTCCACAAAGTTAAGTTCAGAAATAACTGCAGTGAATGTAGCTGTGTTTACTCACCCAAAAGGGCAAGGGTGAGCAAGACAGACCTGTTCTTATAACACCTAACCTCCGCAAGGAATGTCAGTCTTCACATCAGAAGAAACAAAACCAACACACCGCACTGCGTTTCTTCTGACAGATTCTCAGTGGCTTTGGTCTGACTCTAATCTCTGCCCATAGATACAGAGGTGGAGGAAGTAAGTGTGCTTGTTTAGATAGCCATCACCTTCCCATTACATCCTACTGCTTTTTCCCATCTCCGCTTTCTTCTTCTCCGTTTTGTGTCACCTGCCCTCAGTTAAAACCACGGAAATGATCCGCACTAAAAATAACTTCTCCCTCCACCTCATTTGGTCAGGCCAAACAAACAGCTTTACCAGGACACAGCTGAGGGCACAGTGCAGGCATAAAAATGGGAAAGTGGAGTGGACAGTGATGGGGGAGGGTTGGAGGAAGGAAGACAATGGCTTAGCCTGGCAGCATTGTTGGAACAAATGCACATGAAACTGAACAGTAAGCACTCCTTAGCATGCGTTCTCAGAGCAGCGACGTGATTCAAAGACTGATGACTTGCTTAAAATATAAAACCTGAGGAGAAATATAATTGATGTAGAGACATGAAAAGGGTATCACATGAGCATAAGCATCTCAAAAAAGTAAATGAATTCCAAAGTCACTTGGCCAGTGATATACCCTCCAGTTTTGAAACATCAGGTCCCAACAAGAACCCAACCTTTCCACACTGGAAAAACCTGCCCAGAGAGAGTGAGCATTGACACAACTGAGCCAGTCCTTACCTACAGCAAACAAAGAGTGCTCAGAGCAAACTGTGCTCTCTTGCTAGCAGCAAATGCCTGGAATTCCCCCCAAGTCAAACCCACTGTTAGTCAGGATTTTCTCCCTACTACATCCTGACATTCCACAGAACAACCCTCCATAAAGTGCTTAAACATTTAATTTTAAATTTCTCTCTTGGTGTCTGGAAACACGCAAAACAATATGTTTTTACAAAAAAAACCCAAACCAAACCCACCTAATTATGCTATTTGCAAAAATATTCTGTTGTTTCTATTTTGGAAAGGGAAAAAGTAAAAGAAAAGAAAACTTTGTTTTACTGCATACTTTTTATCTCTGTATTTCCCCCAGGATTCCAACTCATAAAGTTTAAGTATGTCCACATTTATCATGTAAGCATGGATCAGGAATGGTATTAGCATGACATGTGGCTGTACTTACAATAAGCTCACCACTCCTAACAATTACAGAACCAAAAAAAAGATATGCCTTTCATTGTGACAATCCTTTGAGTCAACAACATTGCAAGATGCATGTCAGCTTTTTTTCCCTTTAAATTCATTCCATTAGGAAAGTAGGAACTACTCCTAGTGGGAATATGAAATGGAAGTTGTATCTTTTTTCTACATATATTGCTATCACAAGCAGGAGAGCTAATGAAACCTGATATACTGTGATCCGTGTGTGTAGTTCTTTAAACCTCTCACTAGCAAAATCAACAGCTTTGCCTTAACTCTGCTCTCAAACCCCTCTTCTGAAGACAAATGCAAAAGGCACATCTCCAAAAAGCCTGCAGACTACCAAGGATGGCACTTGCTACAGGACTCACGGGTTTACTTCCTTGTAAAGGCGATAGTTAGGAGCTGTCACCAACACTTCAAAGCTACTCACCTGCTACCCTCCACCTGGAGAACCTTCTCACTGATGCCAGAGACTTGAAACAAACTTGTTTTATTCTCCAAATTCTATTTTCACTTCCACATGCTCCAGGGGCTACAGCTAACAGCCTCTGAACTGGATTTTTCACCCCACTGTTAGCCACCAGATGTCCTAGTCCTGGAATAGATTAGAACCTTGTACAGAAGTAGGAAAACTCTTATACTTAAATGCACACATGTATGCCAGTGTACACATGGATGAAAACAAAAACCCCTGCTTGCCAGTTTTAATTGAAAATACCTGAAGGCATGCTCTTTGCTCCTTTGAGCCTTTAGAGATTATACTCCCGACTGCATTACTTCCCTCAGCCATTTTTTTCTGCTTTTAGGAGGAAAACGTTAGGCCCTGACCAATTACGAAATGTGTGTAACTCTCCAAAAGAAGTAGTGAATCATGTGCATCTTGCCAGGAATTAGTTTTAAAACAATCAACATTTGGAAGCACAAGAAGAGTTTTGTGCATGGTCTGTTATAGTCTGCTACACTGTCTGAAATAGCATCCTAGAAGAACATGCACTTTTAGAAAAATTATCACTGTCTGTTTGTACAACATGGCCATGACAAAATTAGTTAGATAACTAATGAAGTCCTAGATTAATTCAAGACATGATTACAGAAGATCTAGTTTTGGAAAAGAAGTCCCAGGGGCTTTCAACCAACGTGCCCACAGAAGCTCAGTGAACAGAAAGTGGCAAATGTGAAAGATCAACTGACATGACCTTGTGTCTTCCAAAGTTTCCCAGATTTTTAGAAGTTTTTAACTTCTTGAGCATGAGGTGATTCATATCACTGAAAATACAGACCTAAGTGCCTGAAACTGGGCTGTCATATCTCCATGTATTTCTGAGATTGTTCTCATTAAATTCACTGTTGCTGAATATCCCAAACATGTGGACTACCATACATCACGAAAGAGAGGAATTTTCTCCTCTCCTCAACTTCATTTCCTCCCTCTGAAAAGACAGGCACAAGAATATGTAATTACAGCTTTTTAAATACTAAAAATTGTATTTGGCTTCCTTTCCCCTTCAACTCAGAGTGTTCTCGTTCCAAGAGTAAACATATCAAGTTTACTTTGTCTCTTCTTACTCTTGACGCTCTCCTCTGGACTCCCTTTGTGTGCTTCTTTTTAAGTTCAGTTCCCAAAATTAGACACAATACCCCAGCTGAGGACTCACCATTGCCAAAGAGAATGCCATAATTACTTCATGCTTTTTTGTACAACAGGCTTGTTAATGCATCCCAGAATGAGTTAACTTATTGTTTGTGGTCCACTACTACAACAAAGAATTTTTCCTGCACTACAAGCAGTTTCTTTGCATCCTGTATCCTCTTCCATTCCCTTCCCTAGAGACTTTCTGTTTATTCCTGAGAGGCTACCAGAAGGGGATGACTGGTTGACCTGCTGGAGACAACCATGTTTGACAGACTTTAATGCACAGATTTACTATTACAAAGATCCTATGGCATCTTGTTCTTTATTCCTTGTACTGCTGAAAAAACCTGAAAAGTGAAACAGAATTGAACTATTTTCTTTGAAATGTGCTAGTCACAACTGATGGAGAAAATATGATGAACAGAGGTACAGGTTTAAAAATGAAGAAAGTGAATAAAAAAAAGTAGTTTAGCAGTAAAAAGAGGCCTTCTCTAGTAGCCACTCCTTACTATTTTTGCTTCTTTAATCACAATCTACAAGGCTTTTTCCCACAAACCACAAGTGCTGAATCATGTAAGACCTAAATTGACATAAAAATAACAAAATTCTGCTACTTGCAGCGTTTCCCCAAGGGAGATCAAAAAGTTCAGACCATTTTCTCTTAGTGACACACAGCATTAGGAACTGCGAAGAAAAAAAAGGGGCATTTTGTATTTTTAAACATTTTATTTCTCTAATGAGAAGGGTTCCAAACAATGGTGTTCTTTTCTGCTAAATCAGGCAAACTATAATGAACGATTAAGGAACTATGAGCAGATTTGAAAGCACAAATGTCCTTTGTGGTACTGTAAACATTGCCTCTCCAAAATCAGGCTGAAGAGCAATTTATTTTCCATTTTAAGAACAAAAATAAAGTGTGTTCTCCGTCTGTACGGAAGAAAATATTAGTCATGGTAGATAATTTTAAAAATGCGTCTTCATAAGTCATACATGGCAGTAGAGCAAACGAGAAGACATGTCATTACACATGAAAGAATAAAAAATGGAATGCAGTGGATTTTTTGAACAGACTAGTCAACATGTACGACAGATCTGAAAATACCTGAGATAAGGATAATTATCACTAATAGCAGCCTTTGGGCTCTGCTAATGTTGGTACACAGGCCTTCACGCATATTCCTCTTACCTGCAACTGTGCTCAGGTTCTCGTGGAATTATAAAATAATCTACTGTAA
The DNA here is from genome assembly GCA_013399195.1 of Dicrurus megarhynchus. Classification (NCBI taxonomy): domain Eukaryota; kingdom Metazoa; phylum Chordata; class Aves; order Passeriformes; family Dicruridae; genus Dicrurus; species Dicrurus megarhynchus. The sequence continues at coordinate 1,381,938 of VXAD01007225.1, forward strand.
TTATTCAAAGATATCAACTCAGTGTCACACACTCCCGAAACCCTACCAACAGCAAAACAACAACAAAAAACCCCACCCCACAATAAAAAAGACTAGATAATGAAAAAGAAAACACCTTGAACACTGTAGTTTGGGTTCCTCACTGCCAACAGAGTCTAGTAAAACTAGAAGGGCAACAAGAATGAGCAAAGACAGGGAACAAGCCCTGTGAGAGAACCAGTTAAGGAGACTCTTTAAGTAGAAAGACAAATATTTGAAGGTATATGATATGTAATGAGAGGGGCAATGTATGAAAGAAAAAAATATTTCTAATAGAGAAACTAGGGAAGACTAGTGGGCAGCAGGCTTGGAGGAAAAAAACCCAACAAAACAAACAAAAACCTCCAAATCAATCAAGTGGCACTTCCTCATACAACACATACTTAAACTGCCGAACTCACTGCCATAACTAAAAGCCCACACAGGCTAGGGGGGCAAAAAAAAAACCAAAAAAAAAAGAATTCCCGGAAGAAAAATCTACCAAAATTATTAAATACAGAAATACCACCCCCAGTCAAAAAAACCCTCAGCCATAAATCTGTAGAGACTAGGACAACCAATGTGGGAAACATTACTATGTGTGTGTCCCCTTCTTAAACTCTTTTTCCTGTTTCACTATCAGTCATGGTCAGAGATGAGATCTGGTGGTAAATGAACCTGTGATCTGAGCTGGTACAGCGTTCTTATGGTTTTATTGAGCTGTGCAAATCAATTTAAGGTAAATTATCTAAGACACTGTGCAAAAAACCTTTCCTTCTGCACAGAAAGTTATGCTGCTGCAGCCTACTGTTCAGCAAGCCTTTTAAAGACATTATTATTAAAAAAACCCCACAATATGAAAATGAATCACAGTGATTGAAAAGACCTACTGTTCACAGCTTAATAGCATCCAGAGAACTGTCACTTATCTGAAAAAGATTTTGCTTATTTCAAGTTCTGTGCCAATCTCTAACCTACACAACTTTACCCACCCCCAAGAAAATCCATAAAAGTGCTCAACGACCTCCCAAATATAAAATTAACAGGGAAAAATGATTTGCTTGTTTTGTTTTTCATTTGAAAGTATTTGTGATTTTTATACTGATATCACTGTATAACCGGAAGCTCAGCTGCATGAATGCTGTGCTGGCAGTACTAGCTGTGCATTTAGGTCCATATATATCCAAATGTTTAAGCCCTTGCAAGATTAGATCCTCAGGAATATAGCTGCTTAGGATAACTCCTGTATTTATGGAATCCAATAGTTCTTGCCAGCCTTTCATTCATCAGTGAGAAGAATCGAAACCTGCTCTGTAGAACTGAAGGCCAAGGATGAAATTTAATCCTTTATTTCTTCAAAATCCAGTGAAAATCCTCTGTGGTTTGAATGGCTGGCTCTCAGAAATGTCAACAGCCATCTTCCTCTACTGACATGATTTCTGGTCCCTAAAATTATTTTTTAGTTATGATTTCTCACTTACACATTCCCTGACTAATTACTCTTTCGGCCCATGACAGACCCACACTCTGCTGTTGGTTGGCATGTTAAGTTTGCTGCTGTTAAAATCTTGGGAGAAATTCAGCAGATAACAACAGTGATTAGAAAGGCTAATTCTAGGGGTGGGAAAAGAAAAGCTCTACTGTTCAACTAAAAGTATGCTACCCTAAGTAAGTGAGTCTTCTCTTCCCAAAAGGAACAGGCAGCACTGATATCCTGAGATGGAAAGAGAAGCTAAAGTTAGGGGACACCTGCCTGCCAGAAAGAATATTCTCACTCAAGTTTTAAAAGCTGCAAATCCTACATGAAGCCTCACTCTGCTGTGATACCTGCTGAAAATCTAGTAACTAATGACACTGTTTCAGTAGCAAGTGGTGACACCTGACCTCTTCCTCTAGTGCCTGCCTGTATATTTGTTGCATAGTTTTTTCATTCACATTTCTCCTCCACCTTTTTTTTGGTTTGTTTTTTGCCTAGAGTTGGTAACTCCTCAAGGCACTCAGCCTGCACCAAAGGCACTCTGAGCTGGCTGACAACCAGGTCCTGCGGCTGTTTGTGGTCAGCTGTACGTTTGCAGGCAAGGGGCAGTTCACTGTCTGCACAGAAGGCAGCGAGGACACACTTTCCCCTATTTTAGTTAACTATTCTTTGCCTTTTCTTGTTTTCCTACCTGACAGTTCTTACATTTGGTATTATTTAGCTCCTATGAAAGAAAGTCTGTGGGTGTATGTTAAGAAAAGAATGATCTGCACAGCTCTGTCACTTAACATCCTATGGAAGTGAGGGTGGACGTGATCAAAAAGCGTTCACCAAATGAACAGAGATAAGAGGGCTTGCATATCTTTAGCCTATTTTATCTTGCTAAACAATTTCAGTTCAAAACAGTGGGATAATTATTTGCATTAAAATATGTTTAAGTCCTACTGACAGCACCCAGAAAACTCAAATGTAATGAATTGGCAGAAGTGTCAGAAAATGTTTACTTTTAAAAGATTTAAAAGGCAAAGTTCATCTCTAACGTCGACATAACTGAAAAAATTCCAATATTCTTTTTGTCTAAGGATAAATATCCTTTCAAAACATCCAACATAGGTTTTTAAAACAAATACTAGTAGATTAATTACAAGAGCACACTTTAAACCAACCAAAATTAATCTACTGATTTAAAGCAAGAAACTGTAATCTGCATGCTTCATGTGATAGCTGGCACTGAATACACCATTTTTCCTTCTGTTCCAAGAAATTATTACAAGTTTCCAAAGTAAAAGGCAATATGAACTTGAAACTGTGTTGTACAAATTACATTCTCCTCCTGACTTCTTTTAAAGAGAAGGTCCTGCAACTTGAATTGAATCTCTTTAACTACAGAAAAACAAATTATGTGACATGGGTGATGGAACAAAACCATAAACATTTTATGGAAACTTTTAGCAGTTAACTGCAAATGTGCATTGTTCTTGCCTTTTATCTGCTTTATAGGAGTCCTATTTATATTTATTATAAAGAGCTTCTTAAATCCTCAGGGGAAAAATGTTGTTCATAATACTTTTTGGTTGTCAGCCTATTTACCTCAGTGTATGCAAAGTATACATAGTCTTCTGTTCACACTGTTTAGCTTGTTCTCTGTTCCTCAGCTCAGGTTGCTACCTTCTGCAAACAAAATATCCTGTCTGTGTATGCAGTCTTTGTTGACATTAAAAGAGGTAATCTGCTGTTGACAATAAGTATGAGCCATGGATGAAGCTATGGAGGTGATGAAAAAAACAAGCGAAGTCTAAGCTGGCAATGCTCCACACTGTTGCAGAAAGAGAAGCTGTGGTCTCATCAGGTGCTGAAGAAAAGGGAATGCAGCTCTTTGCTGCTGTGCACATGAACACTCACTTCTTTGGAACCCTAAACAATGACATTAACATTATTTGAGTAGGTCATAGTCTCTGTTCCATATGACTCCACTGCCTTCAGTGACAAGATGCATACATGTGATGATTTATCCATGATCTGTACACTTTTATCATGGTCACTGAAGTAAAAAACAAAGATTCTTCCTGACGAGTAAACATAGTACTTTTCCAGAGCACTCAAAAATGGCAAAAGCAGCAAATCAACCTGGGATCTTCGGCTTAAGAGATTAAAAGAATTAATAGATAATAAAGACAATTCTGAAACATACTCTGCTATGTGTACCTTTTCTTTGGTTGTGATGGAAAATCTGTTTTATGAAGTTTATAAACAATGGCAATTCATTAAAAATTTCAATACCTTTCTTCTGAAAACTGCCACTTGTGAAAGTGTGAAATGTCATCATCCTTGGACTAAATGGACAGTGTGTTTTCATTAGAGTGTGGTTACTTTTTGCGCTTATTTACATTTACTTCCATTATAATTCAGTTTGATTTACACGTAAGGGGAAAAAACAAGTGAATTTCTTGCAATCATTCGATGTTCATGTCAAATCTTAACATATAAACTACTTATTAATTAAATATTTTACAGAGATTTCAGTGCAATTCAATGGTAGTGGTAAAAATTACAAGAATTTCTTTTGTTTCTTGCCTGAAGAATGACTGGGAATCAGGATCAGTTTGTGATTCTGGCCAGGCTACTACACCTCTGTCAAGCACCACCCTAGCGATCAGTGCTACTCCACTGGTTGTCTTTCCAAACCTTACCTCCTAGGACAGCACAGGACTGCTGCCACCTCTGCATCGCAGGATCACTTTCAGAAGATACCCTGGCAGCAGCCACAGTTGTGAAGGAATTCAAAACAGCAGACCCCCAAAACAATCTCACTTTAAATAAATCTGTGTCCTTCACAGACTTGTGCCCTTCACAAACCTGTGCCCACGACAAGGACAACGGTAGTCCAGGCTTTAACCTATTGATTCTGCCTTTCTAAAATTCAAACTTAGGGTGCACACTGAAAAATACGTGACGAACAAAAATATTCTAATGCTCAGAAATGATCCCCTAATACATTTCTGGTTCTTTGAGGAGAATCAGTCACTCCTACTTAAAATGATAATTCAAGTTATTAGTCTTCCTGTTGCCATCAAATCTAATACCCAAATTTAGATGTAAAAATATTTTTATCCTAGTAAAATGCAATATAAGTATATGAACTTTTTATCTCAAATTGTATCCAAAAAAGGCAGAATGTGACATTTATTATTAATAATTTGCAGTAGTTGACTGGATGCTGGACTGACTGTAAAAACACCTCTAATTAATTTGTATTAATAGGTAGAAAACTTCGAAGTAATACCAGAAAATGTCAACAGGTTTGGAGACGATGGAAACAACTTAAGTTTTACTTAGCAGCAATAATAATAATAAATGATAATATCTTTCCAGTTTCACAATGAATGTCTCTGTGTTGTGTGATGATAATAAATAAGGCAGGCTGGATAAAGTGTGAATAACACCTCACTATCTGGGAAATCAGAGTCACAATACAAGATAGCAAACATTTAATTTGGTGTTACTGTGATGATGTAATATTAAATGTAACACTGAACTTGATTCACAGGCAGCATTGTTCATAAGACTTTCTCAAATAACTGCCTTTTCAGAATGAAATTATTTTACACTGTAAGCTGTCAAAAAAATACTCTAAAAAATGCAAAGTACTTGTGAAAAAGGTGAACCTTTTCCAGATATTTCAAAGTTGAATCTCTTCTTAAAAATATTGACATAGGAAGACTTAGAAACAAACTCAAAATTTAATATCTGCTTTTTTTTTTTTTTTCTGAATACACCTTCTATTTACTAACTTCGGATCATTTGTGACCATGTACAGGATTTCCTATGGCTCCCAATCCCAGTATTTCTACTCTTAATTGTTGGGGGCCTAAGTAGATCCCTGAGCTTCTTTCCTGGGATACAAATTTAATTCTTTACTTATCATTGGTATCAACTGTTGTGGGTCAGCGAGTTTGGAACAAGGGGAGGAAGAAACAGGTTACACTTTTATTACAGAATAATGTTCTACTACAGCAAAAACCTTACTTTATTTTATGCTTAAACATAGGGAGTTCTTTTGTCTAAAGCAAGCACCATCCCAAACACAAACCGTGTATTTTAAGCAAGAAATCCTGAGCTTCACAGAAGAGCTGTACTTCATACACAAACCACTCCAATTTTAAGTGCCAGTTGTTTTCGGTAAAGTCAGAGTATTTACTAAGGAATTAAAATAAAGGAATTAAAGAAAATCATGGTATGATTTTGTAATTTTACAGTTCCAGTATATATTATAAATTTGAGAAGTTTAGATGTTTTGGGGTTTGTTTGGGTTTTTTTTCCTTTTTTTCTCCCCAAATTGCCCTATATGCCTCTGTAGTATGATCCCAGCTCCTGTCTTGCATTTTTGAAATTACACAGTTAAAATAATGACTGATTATTTCTGAAAGCACTACTGGATTGACTGATCCATCCAAAGCAAACTCAAATGCTTACAGAGAATAAGAACAAAATAACATCTAACACTGAAGTATTTTTTTGATCTCATTTATGAAATGCTTGTAACTTTAACACTGGCTACTCAGAACAGTAAGGACTCAGTTTGCTGATTTAATGAAAAGCAGACACACTTAAGCAATGGCTGCATGCAGACAGGTAATTCATACAGAAGGAAAGGTATTGCTGGGCTTTAGCAGAACCTGCTCTTCACATGAAAAGAGCTCAGATTCAGTATCTGCTGCTAATTGATAGTGTACAGCATGAAAACAACTGCTACCACAACAAAGACATTTCATGGGTAACCTAATTGCTTCTTTTCCCTAATATCCACTACTTTCCAGCATCAGTTCTGACAATTTTAACCTTTGTATGAAGACTAAGGAGCTGCCAACAGCTGTAACAGCATGCATGTTTTCAGCTGTCCTTCTCTGACAGCCTTCTTCCTTAGTTCTTCAGGTGTTATTAATTAAAAGGGCAGTAATAATGTTGTCAGACCTACACAACTTTCCCACTGCCTGGCCTTTCAGATACTTTCTGTGTTTGTTTAAATAGGAAAATATGTGTTTATGTAAATATGAAAAGCTTATATCTTGCATCTTATATCACAAAACACCACAAATGACTTAATTTTTAAAAGCCTAATTGATTTTAGAAAGTTAATATTGACCATAGTAATGTTAAGTATCGGTATCACAAGTAGTTATAAAAACTTGTGTTCATTCAACCCAACATGGTAAACAAAGCCCTAAAGTAAAAATTTGGATAGAGAGAAAAATCAAGGGAAGCTATTTGAGTGGCAATATTCACTGCATTCTCTCATTAATTTATGTTATTTTAATATAAAACACTGTCTATTTTCACACTCCCCAAAATGATGGAAATATTGTGAGTTATCTGAAAATCAAGAAAATGTAAGATTATGCTATTTTGTAAAGGAGGTACATCAAGTCTACATCAAGTACATATTAAAAGGGAAACTTTAACAAACTGTGGTAAAATAAAGTCACAGCATTAATGGTACAACCCAAGCGAGTTTAACCATGTATTAACCATACTTATCAAGTTTAGTTTTTTAATGCAGGATAAAGATTTTCTATAGCCCAACACTACACTTCACCTAAGCACGATTTTCAGTTGCTTCAAACATTGAGATGCACACTGTGAAAAGCAGCCACCTCCAGGCATCAATGCAAGCTTGAATTTGAATACCAGGTATCACAAAAATCTGAAATGCTTAACAAAAGTCTATGTAACTTCAAATTCTGAGCAAAAGTATTTACCTTTCTTTATTGTGTCTTTATATTATGAATACAAAGTGCTGATTTTTAAGGAGAAAACCTGAAGGAAAATTAAAGTCATCAGATAGAACTCAAATTGCAATATCTGAAAATGTAAAGCAAACCACAGACCTGATTAATCTAAAGTACTTTCCCTTTCAATGCCCACATTAACATTTTACTCTTAAGAACTAAATTAAAGAGCTTGCCTGACTAATAAAGTAGCTGTAAAAATTATAAGACTCACATACTAAAATCAGCGCAAGGGACTGCATCCACACAATTCCCTACTTATGAAGTTTCCAAAAAATACTTTGCCTCCCTAGAACATTCTTTGCAAAGGAAGATGAATCTTTTGAAAACTCTCCCCGCTCCCTGAAACCTGTGAAGTGTTTACACGTTCTCTGCTAAGCAGATGATTCACATTCACTGGTAGCTGGTTCGTATGGCCAAACACCTGACTATGCAGCGCAGGGGTAGGTGACCATTACCTGCTATAAACCCACATGTAACTGATCAGATGAGCTTCATCCAAGGCATATTTTACACAAAGCAACTTAATTTGGCTACACTTTTGGCAAAGACAGACAGTAAAGGGATTATGCACCAAGCAGCTTTGTAGTTCACATAAAATTCAAAAACTTTATAATACAGACAACTGAACTTGAGTAAACACACACTTTCATAATACACCACAGCTACCAGCAAATTATGGCCTTAATAGGTTCACCCTCATTCACAAAGGACAAAAGAAATCCCCATCAATAAAGGATTAAAATTGCAGGAGGTCAATTCCTGTTAACTTTAGCAAATATTAATCAACACTTTGCCAAAAATAATAAAAAAATCCTTTTTGATAGGGCATGCATACTACAATTCCAGTGTTAAAGTAGTTCTGCTGATTCCACCTTTGAGCAAAGATAATGCCTAATCCAGTCAGACAAAAATTTATCTTGATTCCTGTCACGACTTCAAGGAAGAAAATATAGTGGACACTTGACTTATTTCTATTTATTAATTTTGTAAAAACTCTAGCTCTAATTCTTATGATTTATAGAATTAGACCGCATCAGTCAACCAGGAAATACTTTGTAAAAATTATACAGTCTTTTATAAAAGTAATGAAAGACTATATAAAAATTATAAAAGAAATCCAGAAAGCTTTCATACCTTTTTAAATATCAACTAAATGAATCATCAAGGTAGCATAATCTAACCAGATTAAATTATGATTTTTTTAAAGTAAGTAAAACTATTGTGAGGGGCATTCCACAGACTCTTAAAATAATGTTAAAAGGCTGTAAAGAGAAAACCATTTGTTTTAAAATTTGTATCACTACTAAATAAAATGTTCTGCTTACATTTTATAGAGAGGTATGTAATTTAAAAAAACAAAGACCCAAAATGTCTTAGAGTCTAAATTTGAAGTCCCCATTTTTACTCAAGTTCTTGGAATTTCAGTCATAAACTGCAATTAAGAATATGATTTCACGCACAGGAAATCAGTATTTTCATATCCACTTAGTTTAAGGATAATTTTCACAATTAAATGTGTATTAGTAATTTGTATGCAGTTTAAGAATATCTGTCCAAGCCCACCCAATATGTCACAAATGTATTTAAATGAGCGCCTGAGGAGCATTGGTCATAATGTGCCATCAGAGAAGCTTCTGCATTTCATCAGGAATCTCTCTTTTAAGACTCCTGATAAGGTGTAGTCATTTTCCCACACTTGGTATACAATGTATCTGAAATCCATCTTCAACTAACACACATTGATTTTTATGACAAAGATTACATGGCTAAGGTCATCCAAAAAAATGACACATCTGTAATTCAAATTGCAACACTAAGGGTCTTTACCATTCACACTGTTACAAACCCTAAAGCTGCCTCTTCCCTCATTCAAAGAAGGGTAACCTTTGCCCCTTTATAGAATGTGCCAAAATTTGCCCCAGAGCTGCCTAAGTCAGCATTTTTTCCTTTACAACTGTTTTGAAGTAAGGATGATTAGACCTAAAGTCTTGCATGTCTGTTGCTAAATACTGTATTGGTTTGGGCTCAGAAGGCCTTATTCCATACATCAGCTATTAATTACAGAATCAGTAATGCTTAGCAGAGGATGCCTGACTGATTACTATCCAAGTATTTATTTTTATTTCTGTCCTTATCCAAAAATACTAAATGGGTCAAAAGTTATTTCAGCTGGAAACCTAATTTTACTTTATCATTGGCTTAAACTGGAGTAAAATCAAGCCCTGAAGCACAATAGCATGTCTTTTTTCAATCTGCCTTGCTCACAAATCCTCCTGAAGATAAATAACATTCTAAACCAAGAAAAATTTAAAGCCCCAAAAAATGTAGGCATACTTTACATTTTACAAATATTAAGTCTATGAATTGAGCTGAGAGGAAAACAGAAGGGAAAATATGAAAGTGACACAGAAATGTGTTTACTTCTAAACCAGCACTAGATTTCTCTTCTTCTTTTAAACTTGTAACAACTTTTAATTTTTTTTTTAAATTAGGACTAGTCATTGACACTATTTCAAATAACATGATGGTATTTTCAGGAAACCTACTTAATTAAAAAACCACTTATTAATATTTTTATTTTAAACCAAAATGGACTTTGAATTGAGATTTCAAATGAATTATTAATTGTTTCAAAGTCCACTGGGTCCTATTCTTTTCTCCTCCAAGAAGGCTAAATTTTCCTCTATATAAAATACCAAGCCATGAGTCAAATTTGACTCGATATAGTCAGCTTCTGTGAAAGAAGAGAAAATTTGAAAGCAATAAAAATAAAAAATATCTCCAGCTCTATGGAAAATCCAGTTTAGCCTTCTTTTATCCCAGAAACTCAAAAGAACAGATGTACTACAGAGATGTGCAAAGTATATGTATCACCATTTTTTTTTACTCAAGTATCTAAGGGTCAAAATTCAAGCAAAAAAAAAAAAAATCCACATAAATGAGCAACAAATGCCTCCAAACTGTAATACCTGCGTAAGACAAATACTTCATGTCAAGCTCACATTCCATTTCTAAAAAGAGTTTCTCATTTTCACTAACTTACATCCACCAACTGAGCAATTATGCAATATGTGGGTGTACCTTGCAGTCAGGTTTTTTTAACATCTGCATTCTATGTTAAATTCTAACTGTACAAGATGTCTGATAATTTTTCTTTATCTTGAACCTTCAAACTGGTAGGTTTACCAGAGGCAAAACCACACATCAGAGAATATGAGTCATATAATAAAGAAACGACTCTTCCCCTTCTCCTCCTTGCACCCCGAAGCTATAACAACCTAAAGACACTCTATTGTAAATGGCTTCTTTGGCAGTATTGATAGCATGTACAACTCACAATCATTTAGCCAACAAATGAAGATATTTTTAAGTCCCTACTGTATCCATAACAAATTGCTTTCAGTACCATTTTAAGGCAAATTATAAACTGTGCTACTGCAAAAATAAAATCCAGAATGTCTCTGCACTTGCTTTCATGTCATGCATAAAATATGAAACATTCTATGCATTTACCTATAAATAATAACATAAAAAGATAAAAATAATGTAAGATGCCTATGCAAGTTAATCTGAAAAGTATCTCTCATTTGTCTACAAAAGATTAGCCTCCACGCAGAAATCCCGCATTTATTCCGTATCAAATTAAGGCAACATTTACAAGCAAACCACTGCCTGCTCATGCCAACCACAACACATGAGGAAGCAAAGCACCTTACTTGACCACTGCTTACGCAGGTTTCCACTCTGAAGTGCAGTAAGTATGGGAAACAACATAGAGGCCACTCTGGTCTTTTACTTCCTTCTATATCCTTTTCTGCAGGTAGACAGTAACTCCTCAGACTAACATCCTGCATCTAATTCCATGTAGGAAATCAGCTTTCAACAAAGTCTTATTTGATGTGTCAATACGTATGATTGCATCAGAAAATTTGAAGAGAACTAAATGCAGAAACAGCATTTACAAACAGCAGCAAATAAAACCATAACAACAAAACCTTGCACCACTAAAACAGGTGCAACCACCACAGGCTTGTAAGAAAGTTAACCAGAGGTGATGCTGGCATAAGATCTTTCCATGACCATCTTCCAAAGAGTAAAAATCCCAAACGTTTCAGTAAATTGAAGTGAAGCAACACATTCCCCCTTGAAGCAGAATAAATCAGTGGTTTCTATTCTTACCTGTGTATAGTCAAAGTCAGAAAGAGGAGCTATACTCTTGATGTAGTCCATTCGAAATTGGTTTTCTGGGTTGGCCAATGGAACTGGGGGTATTAAAGTGCTCATAGCTGAAACTATAGTCTAGAATTGGATAAAACAAAAAAACAAACACATTAATCTGGATAAACCTAGGATACAGGATCAATAGAAGATAATCCAATCTGATCAGCAAAATGGGATTTCTCTCATCACAATCTTGGAGAGCATAATCCTTATAATTTCCAGTACAACCAAGCATTTAAGAACAGTATAAAGTGTGTTCTTACCACAATCGCATCTTTAACATTTTTCCGAATATCCAGTATTTTCTGTTTCTTTTCTCTGCATTAAAACAGAAATATTAACACTTTGATTTTTTCTTCCAAACCACTTCAGTCACTTGCATTTAATTTTTTTTCACTGATCGCTTGTTTATCTGCTCTTCAATCATTAAAACATACTAACAGAAAAATAAAAAGTCAAGACAAATACATTTTCCCCTTATCCATTTTCTTGCATAGTATGAAGAGCAATGCACATTCATCCCTAATATATTTTTTTAAATCAGACAATCATAGCCACATCTGCAAAGCCTCCCCTGATGGAACTGGAAGTCATTCTTTAATTTCTACAGCATGCTGTAAACATGCTCTAAATTAACAACACGTAGTTGAAGGCCAACAAATATCTAAAATGAATGCTACGGAATAATAATGATTTCTGGCAAAGAGTTTTTCAGAGAGAAAATTATGTAGCCTCACAAAACAGCATGATTTCTAACAAACAGGCAAAATTAGTTTCAGTTTTACGCTAACCCCAGCACCGGAAAAACAGCACACAGTGTCATCCTGATTATGACTTGACATGTATTTTTATATTACAGACAGATGCAATATTTGGTTATTTGCTTCTATGTAAAAAGTAGTCGCCATGTTGTTGCTACACAGGGGCCTGTCAAGCGCTGCAGTAGCAACAGTGTAAAATACAGTAAAGGGGCCAGAAGGAGAAAATGCAAACATACAATAGCAGCAATTTCCTTATTCTCACTCCCCTCCCTCCCCCAAAACACAGTGTCAAGCCACCAAAACACAGGGGATGAGAGAAGAAATTCCCTAGCGTACTGTGTGTTAACCTGTTTCCAACATTTAGGGACAAACAAGCCACAAAGTGTCAATAATTCTTACTCTGAATTAAATCCATTGACATGTAGGATTCGCATTTGTTTCACAATAGTGCTTTTTCCTGACTCACCAGCCCCTAAAAGAGAAAGAAGGAAAGGGAGAACATTGTGATACACGGTTCAGGCAGGGGGGATCGGAGCGGGTTTTTTTTGGTTTTGGACGCGGCAGCATCTCCCACCTCGGCAGCATTTCTGTATGTGTGCATCCATGTGGCTCAGGCGCTGAGCTCGATCTGTGGACGCCTCGCTTATTGCTCAATACAGCAGCCTACATTTTCCATAGCTAAGGCGCACGCCGCATCTCCCCTCTCGGCTGCGCCCGCCGCCCCGCGAGCTGGGGCTGCTGCCCCCTGCTCGCCCTGCTCGCCCCGGCCCCCAACCTCTGCCCCTTCCTCCTTACCCAGCAGCAGCAAGCGGTGTGTCGCTTTATAAGCCAGCCTCTCTTTCTGCAACTGCTTCTCTATTTTTTTGTTGGCTTCTCGCTGCGCTTTCTCATCGATACGCTGATCCTCCGTTTTGCTGTTGCCCAAACACCCCATAGCCGCTGCTCAGGGTGGATGTCAAATCGCTGCCTTCACAGATTTAGTATTTACAAGGGGGAGGGAGGTGGGGGGGAGGCAGAAGACAAGTCTTTATATCCGCCTGTGTCCCTGCGACGGTTTCTCTCCGCTTCTTCCCACCCGGCTCGCTCACATAAAATGGTCTCTGGCCGCTTTCCGATCGCAGCGGAGTTGGCTGCTTCGCTCCCCACCAGAGATGCGGAGAGCAGGCGGCNGACCTGCGGCCTCCGGACCCCCGCCCGCGGCCTGCCGCAGGGCAAGGGAGCTGCGGGCGCGGCGCTCGGGGAGCCGCGGGGGCTTTTCCCGATCTTTCCCCGCGTTCCTCGGCGATACTGGAAGAGCCTGGCCGCTACCACAGGAAGGGTTGGCACTCCCGGGTCTGGAATCCCAGGCTGGCACAGGTGATGGCTGCCATCGTGACTGAACTGCGAGAGCAGCGCCGGGAGCGAGCCCTTGGCACCGGGGTGTGGGAGCGGCCGGGGTCTGCCCGCGTGTACCCCGACACACAGAGCACGCATCTGCACAAACACCCTGGCTCGACTTCTTAACCAACAAAATGTCCCTTTCCACAAGTTGTCACGGTAGCACATGGGCCGTTTTTTCCCTTTGAATATTCCAAACTGTATCAGCTGAACCAGAAAACGAAGCTGTCCAAACAGCTCGTGATAATGTGTAATCCGAACATGATAACATACATGTCCAATATCACTACAACAACAATGTCGACAAGAAACGTTCCTTCATTTACCTCCATTTTAGATCCTAAAATGAAACTTCAGGCTAGACAAACCTATAGGTATTCCTTTTTGCTTCAAACCTCTTGCCTTGCAAACTGGCACCTCAGTGCAAAAGCAGCAGTACAGCACCTGGCTCTTCCTAAATTACCCCTGCGTAGAAACCACCTGCACTACTCAAACGTGATCTTGATACATTGAGACACAAGAACACTAGAAAAAGGATGGACATTACTCTGGACTCCCAAAATACTTTCAGCTTTTATCTCCAAATATTATTAGTCCCCCATACTTTCAAAGATGGCTTACTGAAAAATTAGTATTTTGATAGTTACATACGCAGGCAAAATCCTGGTCCCAATTAAAATCAAAGAGAGATTGCCATCAGCTTCAATCAAATAAAATAGCATTTTAATCTAAAAAGTCTTGAGATGCACGTAGCAAAAAGAAACTAGATTTTACAAGCAGAACGATTTAGTTTAGTTTTTTCTTTTTTCCAGTGGCTCCCTCACTCAGGTGGAAAGTGCTGAATCAAGGAAGAGAAACTGGTACTGTCTACTCTGAGCACACATCAGAGGAAGGTGAAAAGGGCAGGACCCAGATAATGAACAGGTACTGCTCCACCTGTGGTTGGGTATGTGAAGTTTTTAGGAAACTATGGAATTCAAGTGCCAGATACATGGCTTTATGATATTGCTTGATCTTGACTCTGAAAGCTGTTTTCATCTTCCGTCTTACACAGGTGGGGGGAGCTGGGGGTGGGAGGTAACTCACCACAGGATTGACAGGATCTGCCAGGCCAAAATATGTATTTTTTAAGTGTTACTGAGCTGAATTTTTTTAGGACAGACTGCTGTTTTTCCTATTGACATTTTTCTGTCTGGAGAGGCAAAAAGCACCTCCGATACAGATAGGTTTGGAAGCACAATTCAGGGCAACTGCTGTTTTCAGAGGCTGTCAGACACAGGATATATGATGAACAGCTTTTGTGAAGGGCAGTCACGTTTGCTCCCTGCCACAGCACTGCGAGAGCTCAAAACTGAATGGCTTGGTTAGAAATCACTGNAACATTGTGATACACGGTTCAGGCAGGGGGGATCGGAGCGGGTTTTTTTTGGTTTTGGACGCGGCAGCATCTCCCACCTCGGCAGCATTTCTGTATGTGTGCATCCATGTGGCTCAGGCGCTGAGCTCGATCTGTGGACGCCTCGCTTATTGCTCAATACAGCAGCCTACATTTTCCATAGCTAAGGCGCACGCCGCATCTCCCCTCTCGGCTGCGCCCGCCGCCCCGCGAGCTGGGGCTGCTGCCCCCTGCTCGCCCTGCTCGCCCCGGCCCCCAACCTCTGCCCCTTCCTCCTTACCCAGCAGCAGCAAGCGGTGTGTCGCTTTATAAGCCAGCCTCTCTTTCTGCAACTGCTTCTCTATTTTTTTGTTGGCTTCTCGCTGCGCTTTCTCATCGATACGCTGATCCTCCGTTTTGCTGTTGCCCAAACACCCCATAGCCGCTGCTCAGGGTGGATGTCAAATCGCTGCCTTCACAGATTTAGTATTTACAAGGGGGAGGGAGGTGGGGGGGAGGCAGAAGACAAGTCTTTATATCCGCCTGTGTCCCTGCGACGGTTTCTCTCCGCTTCTTCCCACCCGGCTCGCTCACATAAAATGGTCTCTGGCCGCTTTCCGATCGCAGCGGAGTTGGCTGCTTCGCTCCCCACCAGAGATGCGGAGAGCAGGCGGCAGAGGTAACCCTGCCCCGGCGGGGAGCGGGTGGGGGCAGAAGGCTGTGCAAAAATGCCTAACATGCAACGAGAGGGAGAAAAGGGCTCCTCCTGGAAACCAGCCGGGTGCCGCTCTCCGCTCTCCCTCCCCACCGCGCACACAATCCCTATATTTCTCTGTAAAGGTCTATTTTTGTCTTCCTAACTCAGCACTGCCTCTTTCTGCGAGACCAGGAAACAGCCCCGCTACCAGCCCTACGCGCAGGGAAGCCGAAGGAGAAAGGTAAAAGCCGGACGGATCT
>VXAD01007225.1:1400312-1464311 GCA_013399195.1 Dicrurus megarhynchus
CCTGGCTCTTCCTAAATTACCCCTGCGTAGAAACCACCTGCACTACTCAAACGTGATCTTGATACATTGAGACACAAGAACACTAGAAAAAGGATGGACATTACTCTGGACTCCCAAAATACTTTCAGCTTTTATCTCCAAATATTATTAGTCCCCCATACTTTCAAAGATGGCTTACTGAAAAATTAGTATTTTGATAGTTACATACGCAGGCAAAATCCTGGTCCCAATTAAAATCAAAGAGAGATTGCCATCAGCTTCAATCAAATAAAATAGCATTTTAATCTAAAAAGTCTTGAGATGCACGTAGCAAAAAGAAACTAGATTTTACAAGCAGAACGATTTAGTTTAGTTTTTTCTTTTTTCCAGTGGCTCCCTCACTCAGGTGGAAAGTGCTGAATCAAGGAAGAGAAACTGGTACTGTCTACTCTGAGCACACATCAGAGGAAGGTGAAAAGGGCAGGACCCAGATAATGAACAGGTACTGCTCCACCTGTGGTTGGGTATGTGAAGTTTTTAGGAAACTATGGAATTCAAGTGCCAGATACATGGCTTTATGATATTGCTTGATCTTGACTCTGAAAGCTGTTTTCATCTTCCGTCTTACACAGGTGGGGGGAGCTGGGGGTGGGAGGTAACTCACCACAGGATTGACAGGATCTGCCAGGCCAAAATATGTATTTTTTAAGTGTTACTGAGCTGAATTTTTTTAGGACAGACTGCTGTTTTTCCTATTGACATTTTTCTGTCTGGAGAGGCAAAAAGCACCTCCGATACAGATAGGTTTGGAAGCACAATTCAGGGCAACTGCTGTTTTCAGAGGCTGTCAGACACAGGATATATGATGAACAGCTTTTGTGAAGGGCAGTCACGTTTGCTCCCTGCCACAGCACTGCGAGAGCTCAAAACTGAATGGCTTGGTTAGAAATCACTGAGTCTGAATTTTCATAGTCCTTCAGTGTCAGAAGCTGTAATTTATGATGCACGAGATGTGTGTAGCCATATTTATTACCTATGTAAACACCTCATTGAGACCTAAGTCCCAAATCTGGCTAGTGTCAGTCAGTCAGCAGGAATCTGCCTTGTTTCTTCCCCTCCTCTCCTCAGCAGTTTTCCTCTTTCACGTACTAACATTGGGATTTTTGGTGCAGACTTGTTCCCAGCTTTGAAACGGCTCAGTGCCAATAAATAGAATTTTACAGGATCCTGGTATATCCTGCTTTTACCTTTCTCCAAAAGAGGGAAAGTGTTTCTCATTTCCTCT
Source organism: Dicrurus megarhynchus (assembly GCA_013399195.1). Lineage (NCBI taxonomy): Eukaryota > Metazoa > Chordata > Aves > Passeriformes > Dicruridae > Dicrurus > Dicrurus megarhynchus. The sequence goes on from VXAD01007225.1 coordinate 1,401,577, forward strand.
CTCCCCTTCGAAAAACCCCATGACCCTTTTGGGTCTCTTCCTCCTGAGAAAAGATCACACAGTTCAAGAATGACAAGCGCAATCAACCTGTGCCCAGAAAGAACTTTTAGCTGTAATTATATTCCCAACCCTCCCTTTGCTTTTCGCAAACACAGCACTTATCCTGACATAATTGAACTACAAAATCCTAGAAGCAATAATAAACCGTAGAGAAATTTTCACCCCCTTTAGACACAACTTTTTTTTTCTAGAGAGAAACCACAGCTATCATATGAACATGTCTCCTCTGCACACGGATAAAGCTAAAACTCTGTAAAAAGTTGCAGCAGTGCTGCTTCACCTAACCAACTTCCAGTACAAACGGTACACAGGAATAAAAACAAAATCCCGGGCAAAGGAAAGAAGACCCTTTCTGGTCTTCACCTCTCTTCTGAGGCAACCCATGTGGGATCCTCCTTGAATTCTTGAAAGATGAGGTATTTCACATACCCTCTGTCTCTTCTTATCAGGCAACGTATGTATAGATACATATATTTATATATGCACATATCTATAAATATAAATACACATTCAGTGGATACCTGTGTGCAAAAAAGGAGATTTGCCTTCTACTTTCGTGCTCAAAATTGGTGCTATCTCCTTGTGAAACCAGGCAATTCAGCATAAGCCCTCCTGGAGGGAAACTGGAGACACCTTTATTTCCTGCTCTCCTCTGAGAGTTCCAACCTCAGGATGCACCGTTTGTGAGCCTCAGGCTGAATGTTGGGGAGCACAAGCCGCTTACTTGAGGCCATATTTGCATTTTTGTATAGAGGAGGATTGACAACCCAGCTGAAGCCACACTGGGTGGCCACCCCTGCCACAAAGTCAGTCTTGTTTCTCATGCCTGTTCTGTTTGGGGTAAGGAGGGACAAAAACCCAGTAAGAATTAATGGGGACATCCTACAGATGCTGCTCAAGAGACCTGGTTGCCCCTCCAGTCCAGAGCAGGACTGATGCAGAGCTTTTTCTTGCAAGCACTAGGTAAAGGTGGAGAAAGTTTCTATACAGAAACCCTGCAGACCATTTGCAGCCCATCTTCCCTTTATGCAGCCTCTACTGTGGCTTTGGTTCCATTTTTTAAAAAAAGAGCAAATGGAAAGATGGACGTAATCAAAAGCATAGGAGGGACCTAGGCAGCTGGTAAAGAGATTTGTCATGCTTGCCAGTCTTCCTGCCTCAGCTTTCACAGGGATCTCTGAACTCTCTGCTGACACTGTCCTCAAGAACGGGCACTGCACTAGGTGGGTAACATGCTGGTGACCTGACCTCTGCTTCTCCTCACTGACCTCTCCTTTTCATGTAGCCTACTGCTGCAAATCAGGATATGCAACTCACTAGTGGTTGAGTTTTTACTCCACCTCATCATCAAACTTGGGAGAAAAAAAAAAGAGGAAAATGAGTTGTAACTGCGTAGGTGTTGAAGAAAAATAATTCTTTCTCTCTGGTAATCAATTATTGGTAAGTTTCTCTCTCTGAAGATGTCAAGTATTAATACAATAGTACACACTCCCTGGAAGGCTACAGTTGGAGTTTTATAAGATACATGAACCAGGAACCAAAATATTATGACTCTAACTGTATTAAAAATACTGACTAAGGGTTTAGAAAAAAATCAGCACATACTTTGCAGAGAAGTGAATGTCACGCTAAAAAAAAAAATTCTAACCTTCATCCTTTTGTTTAAACCCATGACCTCAAAAAAGTCATAAAAATTTTTTGAGAGGGGCTCATCTGTTTTAAGAAGCAGTTTGAGAGAGATGCCAGAAAAGATGAGGTATGCATTTCCACAGTGACCGTGGACCTGATCCCGAATTGCCTTCACGTCCATGGATTAAGGACAAATTCACTGACGCAGAAGAGTGTCAGGCAATGCTGAGGGGCCTGGCAAGGCTCTGAGTAGTTCCTTGGCTCCTTGACATGGTTTGCTGTCCCCATTCCCAAGCCATACTCCTTTACTTGGCAGCTGCCACCATGTAACTCACCTGACAAACCAACTTCTCTCGTGCCTACTCCTCTCCCACAAACCACAACCCACCCTATCTTTGTGTGGCACAGGGAGCAAAAGGGAGAGAGCAGGTGACGTGATGTGGTAGAAGGCTGTGGGCTAAAGATACTAGTCTGAAGAGAAAGAAGAGTTTTCCATAAAAAAACTGCATGCAGCAGTCCGCAGAAATGACAATGATAGCCTTTAGCCCTGAGAAAGCATTTGTGAAGGGGAGGATTAGATCTAAGGAGGAGCCAGATGCTCCTCGGGAAGCCTGTGTGGAAAAGCATCAGGTGAAAAGCAGATTTGCAGTATGATTACAACAAAGAAAGAGGACAATCCTCTTTCATTTAAGCTAGTTATTCCTCATCCAAGCTAGTTATTCCTCATCCATGTCCTGCAAGAAAGCAGAGGGAACAGGGAACTTCTGCTATGGCCATCCCCATCAGCTCAGGGATTCCCTTTAGACCCTTATTAGTAAAATAATTCTGGTGTTTATTCTTGTCTTTTCTGACTAGAAATTCCTTTTCTATGAAGAGAGACTCACATGGCAGCATTCCACACACGTTCATCTGTTGGTATCAGAGGAAGAAGCAGCTCATTGAAACTAACATAAATCCAGCAATGTCCTAATAGCATTTAAAAGACCAAGTAACCTCCTGTGGTTTAAATATTCTTAGGTATTACAATGAAATAACATTGTTAAACAAAATGACATGGATGCATTTGCAATAAGCAAAAGGGACACCTCTTTTGATGAATTTGCAAGACCGTTATAGGATGTGTTACATTTTTGGCAAAACAGGAGGCACTTTCTGTCAGTATCCCAGTTTATGAAGAATTTCACTTGGCTGGACACTCCAAGGGCACTTCCCTAACTTCCCCCCTGCCCCACCTTGAACAAAGTGATACATTCCCATTTTAAGGCAGTGCAAAATTAGTTCTAATCAGTTGTTCAGGAGAGTCCTCAGGATTAAATAGGTTTAAATAAAGCCAGGCAAAACATGCTCATATTGCCCTAATTTATAAGTGAATTAATCAATAAATAAAGAAGTCAGCTAGAATTATAGCTGAAGTTACCACTTGCAAAAAAGGAGTAAAATCTATACAGGAGACATGTCCTGAATTCTCTGCAACATGCTGACTAACACCTTGCACAGCTGTAACAGCAAAGCCAAATCATTTGTCTGCACTTTGTAAAAGGTTTTGTACGTCATATAAAATTTTGCATTTAATAGTAAATGCTCAGGTCAACTATCATGATTTCACTATTCGGACAGGAACAGAAAACTGGAAAGAAAACTAACTTGTGAGACACTGAACATACGTGTGATGTGCCTTAACCTCACCTTTAACTCCAAGGCACACCTCTGAGCAGGACACTGACAGTCGCAGCATGCCTGTCTCCACCCCTGGTCTTTAGACAACATTCTGCTGGGCTGGATTGTCTCTACATTCACCCCAAACACATCTGACCTGTGATTTCCTGGTATTGCCCCTCTATCTCGACATAAACTTAGAGATACTTTTTAGTTTCTTCTCAGTTGTTTTAACTTCTCTGCTTGAGAAATTAAGTTTTATCTACCCCAGGAAAAAAACAAGGAAGTCTCTACATGGTTAAACAGTTATGCCCTAATTCTTGTGAGTGCCTCCATGGTCAGTGGAATTCTGATATTATACTACAACAGAATATTCTTACAAATACAGAAGATCATTGCATACAACTACCTTAGCATGAACTGAGGAATTCTGTAACTGTTTCTTAACCCTGTTTAAGGATCCCAACATGCAGTTACACACAAGAACAATCATTAAAAACTCGCTTCACGAAATAATGTTGCCAATAAGTAGCCTATGTACTCACAACCTGATTTATATCAATAATATTTATCACAGAAATACAGCTTTTGCTTGACTGCATGACTAGAAAATCCAGATAAAGTAACAAAACATTCTGAATAAACAACAACACAGTATTTTCCTCCTTATGCATCTCTTTTTTTTAAGCTATACATCTGCTTATAACAAATAACTGTTGAGTCATGTTCTGCTTGGCCTTTTGTGATACAGCTCTTAAGTTTCCAATAAGTATTTCTACAGTATATTTGTATAAAGCAGATGATCTCTGGATTAAATAGCTCTCACATATTTGCTCATAATTGAAGAGACATGGCTTATTGACCCACGTGGTCCTTTCCACAACCAGGTTTATGTTACAATTAAACTTCACCCTTTCATGGCATGAATTTATTTATTTCTCTGGATAGAGAAAATGGTCAACATGAAGACTAAGCAGATACATTACTTATATAGGTGACTATTCCATCTCATACCTATGTGAGAGAGGGGGAAAACCAGTCTTAAACAAAGTGTGATAATCTCCTGGAAAGTAAGTCTACTTTTTTCTCTTTTTCTTCTGTTTACTTAATCACTTTATTCACTGCTAGTCTCAAATGCTATTCTGATGGAATGAGTTAATGAAATTCAAACCCGTTTGATTTTACTGATCTTATTTTTACTAAAACCCAAAAGTTTTTTCCAGCATCTACTGGGCTGCTTGTATGACATGGATTAGATTCTTCGGAGCAAATATTTCTCACAGGATCATTTCACTTGGGGTGAAAGGTGATAAAAGCATTGGTGCACAAAGGAGAAGGGGGAAAGGTTGAAAAGTCCACAGAACTTGCAAGACATTTTGGAACAAGCCATTTAATAAATTACTGAGGAATCTGTATTTTCTCACATACTTTGGGAAAGAAAAGGTTTGTTTTTACATGCATAATGTGAGAAAATTTCCTAAACTATGGCAACATTTTCTCTGGGTTTAAAGTTTCAGACTTATCAACAATGGTGACATGTTTCTGTGCAATCTGCATAATTGTAGGCTTGGTTTTGGTTGTTTTTTGGTTTGGGGTTTTCTGGTTTGTTTGTTTGTTTTTTGAGGAGACCCATTCTAGCTTGATGCCTCACAACCTCCTTGAAATTTTAAATCTTCATGTCCCAATGATGCAGTGCAATGCTATGCAGAACTATCACAGCAGAGTCTGAGGTTAGCAATAGTACAAGTGCAATCCAACAATTGCAGCTAATGCAGCTGCTCAGACACTGCACTGTATGTTTTAAAACATTGAGAGGGTTTTTGAAAGCTTATAGCTGCTTGGAATATTTAACAACTTACAACAACACTTACATCGTCAACCAATTTGCCTACCCATCCTAAAAGATTTAAAGGGCTTTAAACCTACCCATATGCAGACTCTTCCTGCTCAGAATCAGCTACAGCAATCTGCCACCCACATCCCTAAACACAATGACAAGATTATGCTTCCATGTCTTTGCAGCCTATTCTTCACAATATGCAAATCTTCAGGAACTGCATTTCTGATCCCGATGCAACAGCACAAAAGCCACTGTTGTAAGAAATGGTTTAACCTGTCAGCAACACTGTCACCACAGTTACTACCACTAATAAAGATATGATCATAATCTGCCACTTAAGGATCATTAGATACATTATGACTATTGTATTCTTTTACATAGTTCTTTCATATGGACACTAACTGAGAACAGTTGATTTAAATAAAATCAAGCACTATAAATTTTCATTGACAAATCTGTTCTTAACCTTTAGACCGTGTAGGGTGCTGCTTGCTCATGTAGGGAAAACCAGCTATTAAAAAGGCTAACCCTGCAAAATATTTATCAGAAATACAAACCACTGTAACACTGTATACAAAGAGGAGAGCTTGGAAGAAGCACACAAGGATGTTCTGTCTGAACATGTAAATGACTTACATTAAGCTAGGTTAAAACTCCTCAGTACCATTCAAATGCTTGTAGTCCATGCAACAATTTGTATGTGTTTGGGAATGGACAGCTGTACATTCAGAAGGATTCAAGGTTTATATCTGTAAAAGGCACAGAGTGCATGACAGAAGTTTATTCTATGTAATTATTTTTATATCATTTTATTGAGGCTGCAGGAACTATGAAAAATATAGCAAATGCCTAAATACGAGTTGTATATGCATCTCAGACACATACATACCTCTTTTGCATGTGTCATAGAGTCCTCCCCTTTGAAAGCCTAATTTCTGGAAATATTTCATCTCAGAATGACCATGAGCTGTCAGAGTGACCCTGAAAACAAATCAAAACTAAACAAGGATATGCCCTCCCCTCCCCACCAAACTGGAGGCCCAGAACATATCAAATAAGGCCTTCTTCACAAAGAGGAAAATACTAATGTTATAGCAAATTGTGGAAAACATGATCAACATTGGTCAGCTCCCTTCAAGAGAAATGAACACAATTTGGCAGAGGTACAGAGAAGAGAGATGAAGAAGGTTAAACTGGATGGCTGGTATCAGAGAGTAAGAGGAGCAGGATTTTTCAGACATGGGATCGCTGTGGCTGCCTGCACTGACCAGGTGAAGCACACAGCACACCATGGCTTGCCTTGCCATCCTGGGCACAAGGGCTGCAGCTTCCTACTACAGCAGGAACACTGCAAAGGGCTGTTGCAGGCAATGTTGTATCCAGAACTGTGGGTCAGGGCCACTGCTTTTGCCTAACAGAAATCAAAGGCATATTGCCGCTTTCCAGAAAAGTATGAGAGAGCTTTCCCATGAACTAGGGAAAACTATTTAATATATTCCAAACTGAACTGTTTCACCTAATTTAAGAATTCTGGCTTGAGATGCTGCAAGCCATGTGTAAATGAGGAGAAAAAAATCAAGAATTTCAAGCCGCCAAAAGAGCCTGGATCTGGTAAGAGCATGACTGGAGAAAACACCACCAATATCCAGCCTGGTCCAGCTCAGAGAGTAGTGCAACTGTCCAAGGGGAGAGAGGGCACCAAGGGAGCGTGGAGTGCTCCCTTTCATTATGCTTCCACTTTACCATGGTGAGCTGCTGTTTCTGCTGTGGAAGTCCCATCCAGTGGAGGGAAAGGAGGCAGAAGATGGCAGGCGTCCACACACCTTTTGGAGCCTGTTCCTTCTATTGTGTCAGTGAACAATAGCCTCCTGCTAATCTGTGAATCTCCTCAAGCTCCCTTCATGCCTTTACCATACTGCTTCCCCAGCCCGTTACCTTCTCTGCTATTTACAGCTCTCTGAACCGTCAGATTATTTCTCTGTATGCCCTGCGAGAAGGTAAGTTGAAAAGAGAAAAAGATGTCACTGAGTCAAGTGTCTGAATTTTCCAGTTTAACTAGGATACTTTCCACATGCTATCTCTAAAATTTTATGTGATTTGTAGCATGAGCCAATGGCTGTCTTCTGTTAACTGCACAGAGCACACAGCCAAAGATTAACAAAAAACTGGTGCTGTGGCAAAATACTTCCAGTACTGCCAAATTCTGTGTTTCTTAGTAATTTCAATTGACTATGGAATCCTGAATTAGTGTTAGTGTACAATGTACAATTCATGGCATGTTGTTGCCGTGAACTTGTTCAATGGGTATGGGGCAACCTGGTCTAGTGGAAGGTGTCCCTCCCTCTGGCATGGGGGTTGGAACTAGATGGTCTTTAAGGTCCCTTCCAACCTAAACCATTCCATGATTCTTTCCTGTGCCTTTCTGGAAAATACTGAATGGATCAACTGCACTTCAAAAATTCAAAATATCAACAGACAGAAAAATACAAACACTATGTAACTATTAAGGGATTTTTAAAAAAATTATACTATCAGATTTCAAGAACTAAATCTTAGCAGATGATTGTTCCAACTGTTTGTTATTGAAATCATGATGGTAACTTACAAAGTCATTCTTTATACTGAGAAATACTCTGGAAGTATTTGGATTACTTATAAACTAAACAAACCAATCCTATAATATCCATATACAACGCGAAAATGATGAATTTTTTTTTACAGCTTTCTCTATTCCAAATGTACACTATGTTTTTTTTTAATTTACAATTTTTTATTTACCTGGCACATGAAAATCCTGACCCGAGATTTAAATATTTTTGTTACATATTCCAAGTTTATGCTTGGAATCTGTTCACTTGAACATTTTAACATACTAATATAACATATTAACATATCAATGATAAGCAGAGAAACCTCTGCTGTGGGCCACACAGAAAATCTGCTATAATCATGCACAGTAAAGACAGGATGTTGCATCCAATAAGAGTTAAAACTGTGCACATTATGCAAAACTCTATAATCAGTAACAATTTAAAACAACTGCAGCAATAAGGATCAAATCTTATAGTAAGTCAAATGTGGGGTGCAATGCCACAACTAAAATAATTCTAACACAGATGTTTAAAATCTAATTACAAAAAAAATATTAGATTAACTGATCAATCCCTCCCTTGAAATGCCTATTTCTCTTCGCAGACTATAAATGGATTCAAGGTGAGTTCATCTAGATATCTAATAATCAGTGCCCAGAAATCACTGTGAAATGGAAGTAAAGGTTATTAGCAGGAAATACAGCTGAGCAACTGCATTGCATGGCAACAAGCCAAAATTCTCAGTGATGTGTTAATAAGTTGGAAAGTAAAGGTGCAGAGCTGGTGACCAGTCAAACTTGCTGGTCACCAGCAAGTGACAGAGCTTTTGCATGCAGTTTAACAACTCTGCTGATGATTCATCATTTTTAGTGGTATTAATCCACTTTTTTCCTTAAGAAGTTAATGCTAATACATTTTAATGGTTTTCTTCACTTAAAAGGAATAGTTCTTTCAATACAGTGCTGTTCAGTTTGGTCCATAAGCCACCCAATGACCTTGAGCAATGAGAAAATCCATATGGGCAAGCAATTAATATCTCCAACATCTCATGAAAACGACCCCAACTTCAGTGATGCTCCACGAAGATGGGAAAAGAAAAATGCTTCAACTATAAACGACTCTGTATCTATTCACTACAGGGACTGTGACAATACATTATTCTTTGCATTATTTTTTTGGTCATTTAAATTCCTCCCCCTCTAAATTCTACCACAACTGCAAGCTAGTACAATTTGAATAAAATGCCTTATGTGTACTGATGGCAATACATATGAAAATTAGCATTTCCCTATCAACACACTGAGGTAAGCCTGAATTTCCCTTAAAATAAAAATGAAAAGCAAGCCACATATAAGAAGTTCCCTCTTCTCCATGTAGAATTATGTAATTAAAAGCCTCAGGTAATAGGTATGTTATTGTTTTGTCTGTACACATACAAAAATTTTCTGTCTCTTGGTATGAAGTTACCTCTCCATTTAAAGTTAGTGTTATAATCAATCCATCAACTTTTTCATGGACTCCCCACCATCCAAATGTGGACAGGGTATTCACCTTTACTGGCTGAGTTTCTGTGCAGTCTGATGAATGTACCTGAAACTGCCGTAGGATCCAAGGCCTATAAAGACTGCCTTCAGAAATCTTTTTCTCAGGACTAACCTATCATTTTATGAAAGATTACATTCTCTAATTCTTATAGATGCCTTTTTTGATAAATTTCTCTCTTTCCCCTGCCCCCCCCAACTACTCCTTTGCTCTGTACTCTCTTGTTTGGGGCCTCTTCAATACCTGCCATCCACTGCGACAATGAATGCCAGCAGCATCAGTTTTGCAGGAAATCATATCGGTGATTTCACAAAGTTATGTGAGAACTCATAACCACCATAAAAAAACAATATAAACTTTAAAACCCCCTCCCTCCAACTTTTCGTGCATATAGGAGCTGTCAGCAGCAGTCTCTTTTCCTTTTTGATACAGATGATACACATTTCAGAAAATTGCACTGAATATGTAATTACATAAAGATAGGAACTAGCCCTTTGAAACTCTCCTTCCTGATTTATGGGGCATAAAAATCTCTCTCAAAAGAAGCAGTAAGACTCCTGTTTCCTGAAAAACTCCTGCTCACAGATCAGTATATAAAATTCTAAAGTCCCACCCCATTTCTCAGTGCATCTTTTAAGCAGCAGATTAGGTTTTGAATGATCTTGAACAACAAAGAAACAGACACACCCTACCCTCAAATATCTTTTTCAAGGAAAGCTTGATTAAAGTTGATGAGTGAACAACTTGGGACATCGTGAACAGAAACGAAGGTATATACTGTGCAGGCCTGATGTTAACAGACAGAGTCTGTTGTTCCTGAAAAATCAGATGTGAAAACATGAAAAGCAAATGTTGATTTTTTTCCCTACAAACGAATATATATCCATTTAAAAAAACTTTGTCCATTGTTCAGTACATTATCTGTATCTCAGAAGCAATGACAATCAGTGCGTTTCTGTTGGAAGTACTGAATGAGTAACCTTCAACCTAAGGCTGAAGGCCAGGTGACCAACCTTAGGGACATATTTACATTGTTTTTTTTTAAATGCACTTTATGTCGTGTATTTCATGACAAATTTTTAGATTCCAAGTGTGTAACAGGGAAATAAATTAAACATAATAAACATGACTTATGGAGATGACCTCAGAGTTAGAGCATAGGAGGGACTTAGGTTTTGAACAAACAACTTCTGGAGATGTTCCAGGACTACAAACTCTCTTTTTTTCAATTAGATGATCTAACAGACCCTGTGACGATCCAGCACAACAAACAAATTGTCTGAGGACGTGCCAAGTAGTAAAAACAGTAAAACATGATTTTTGCCCCTTAGCAGTAGGAATTCACTCTCATTAAAAGGGTTCTCTTCTGCAAATAAAATCCAGTACTGTAATACACAGCACTGAATTCCATGCTTATGATTATAAGATCCTCTTGTTCTAAAAAACTGAAAAAGTGTGCTGCAGGACATTAAGAAGTTTAATATAGGGACTACCCTTCATCAGCACAGTGTAGTGGTTAGCAGGCTTCCAAGCAGTCCCATTTCAGACAGTTTGAAACCAAAATCAAAGCAAAACCTAAACAGGATTATCTAAGGACTCATCAATGTGTAAAAATAGCTCATGTGTTTGATGCTCAGTCATGAAAACACATTACAGAAACCTGAAAAAAAAGAGGTGTACATATACACACACATAAACACTTTTCTGATGGTAATCACACACATGTAGAATTTAAAACAACAAAAGATATCCAGCACAGACATAAACTAAAAGGTGAAAGGAACCCACAAGAGATGTAACCCATGAAAGAAACAACAGCAGTTTAATAATGAGAAAGCAGTGCTACGGGGGCCTTAGCTAGCTGCTTGTCTCCAGGTGTGCCCCAGTGCACAACTCATGTGTTTGGAGTGCATTTTCCCCCACTTGCTTTCTCAGCTGAAAAGCTAATGAAGTCTCAACAAACAGACTTAAGTTCAAACATCATTAATTCTGCTATTAAGGTATATCACTAAGAGGTTCTCCCACTTATATAGTTATGAAGTGCCTGGCAACAAGGACATTTATAAATAATTTCTCTAAAGAAGGAAAGACCGACCTGAATTTTATTGCAGATCACTAGCTGTGTCATTCTTTACCATTTTAAGCCCCAGAACAGTAGCAAGAAGATGACAGATTCCCCCAAATTAGTGCACAAAAGGCTGCTGCCAAAATGGCATCAACTATTTTGCTACAGATTCATAACACAAAATGTCTCAATCATTCTTTTAAAGCATTACTTATGATAAAAATTAACAGGGGCCTTCAGACCAGAGAAACTTCAGGCACCTCTAAAGCTGTCTTGAAAGCAAAGGTTTCAGTGAAGCCATACTAGTATGAGCATGGTTGCTGAATTGCAGGCAAAGCACATCAAAGGGGTATCTCCTCTAAAAGCCTAGTTCAAGACATCAGATGGCACCAGCCTTGAAGCCCTCCCCTCTCTTCCCCTCCAGGGGAGCAAGGAGTGAACCAGGAAGGACTTGTTCCAATCACCCCTTCTGTGCAGTTCTCCCCCTTCTTCCTCCACAATGACTCCACTATCACACATCTTACAGGTCCAGAAATATTCCTCCCCCATATGTTTGGCATGCTTTGGTTAGGGGACAGCAAGCTGTTACACATTTCCTTCATAGGACCAAAAGCATATCTAGTAGGAGATGCAAGAGCCTGCATTTTGGCCACAGAAGACACGTGCCTGGTCTTTTGATGGGGAAGGATTATAGTGTCCCAGACTTCTCCACAGACATTTCAGGACATGTGGCCTGCTCCAGCTGGAAGATAAGCATCACCATTCACAGCAGCGTGGTTTCTGAGGAACACATGAAAGGGGCTTCAAGCTGTAGATCACATTAAAAAAAACCTGGGATCTCAAGTTGCATGCAATGTTTTTGTTTTCTTGTTCAATTTTCCCCTGCTTAAAAATAACTTCTTCACTTATAATAGTAAAGCTGAATACCATGGAAAGAACTGAAGAGCAGGACATCATTGCTCTAAGGTGCCATTAATGTTGTCCATTGTCCTGATATCAATGCATCCACCTCTCACAAATCTGCACAGCATATCTGTCATCAATGTTCCTACCAACATGCTGCACCTCTTAGGGTTTATCCTTTCTCTCCAGTGTCACCTGAGTATCCAATGATGACAATGATTTGGCAAACTCAGAGCTGACAAGTAGGTACAGACTTCCCTTTAAGAACATAAATATGGTTCATTTAATTGTTTTGAATTTAGTCAGGTCCTCTGCAAAGTGTTCTTCTGTGACTAAAAAAGCCCAAATGCCCCAAATGAACAAAACCAGCAATTTTCTCACCCAACGTTCAGCTAAAAACCAGGTTATGATCCACTCTTTCTGGTGACTTCCTTTCAAACAAAAGGGCATTAAAAAGCATGAGATTGCAGAAGGGGAAAGAACTGATGGGTCAGAGGTGACTTCAGGCAGCATATGAAGAGTCTCATGCAGACCTGAGGAAGACAAGTTAATGTACACATGGACTCATCAATACACAGATCATAGAATCATGGAATCATTAAGGTTGGAAAAGACCCCTAAGATCATCAAGCCCAATCTTTGATCAATCACCACCTCTTTAATTAGACCACAACGCAAAGTGCCACATCCAGTTTTTTCTTGAACACTTCCAGGGTTGGTGACTCCACACCTTCCTGGGCAGCCCATCCCAATGCCTGATCATCCTTTCTGTGAAAAAAAAATTCTTCCTCATGTCCAGCCTGGACCTCTCCTGGCACAGATTGAGGCTGTGTCCTCTTGCCCTGTTCCTGATGAAGTGCATCTCTCTTTCCTATCCCTTTTTAAGACACAGCTAGCCCACCTAAAAAATTATTTTGGATCTCTATTTGCAGTACTTAGTAAATTATGCAATTCTGACTAAGATCTGAATTAGAAAAGATGAAAGGTAAATTAGGTCATAAGAAGACAACCAACATTGCAATCAATCAAGGTTTCATAATTTAAAAAAAATGAAACCATTCATCAGCCACCAGATTTTTTCTCAATCTCTGAAGAATATGTGACAACCATTGAGGTTGGAGGTGGCAGAATTTTTCCTAGATGCCTCCTGATGCCATTTAATACTTTATTTCAACATTCTTTTGATCCCCTCTCCCAAAATAGTCTCTACAAATACCATCTCTACAATCTCTAGTACTGACATGAAAGAAAGGCTCCAAACTTTCTCAATCTATGGATGCCTATGTATTGAATTTTAGACTACCGACATTTTAAGAGGCATCTCTAATGTATGTACTGATTCTTTGTTTAAGCTCTAGCTTGCATGTTACTCAAGAGCACAGGTATGACGGCAACTGTTAATATGCGTTTAAGGCAAAATTTTAATTCCAGAAAAGCTTTGGTAGGTAAGTAGATAACAGTGGGATGGAAGGGGGTTTAATGCAACACATCAAGAAGAACAGAGACTGAAGAAATATGCACCTGGCCAGACCTCAGAACTGTATTAATTGGGGAAGATGTGCAACAAGTGAGATGCTGAACAAGCAGAAGTGGGAACACTGTTGTGAGAGGGCAGCTGAAATGCCATTTACCACACATATCAAAGCTAAATTGTTCAAGTGATGATCAGCATAGATAAACAAACCTGAGATCCACCCATAGCAAACGTGTGAAGAGCCGTAAAAAGCAAATGCAGTTCTTGAAAGAAGACTTTAAAATGGGATTACAGGTATTTGAACTGCTTTTGGACACTCAAAAGAGAAAATCTGGTACTTAAAAAAAAAACAAACAAAAAAGAAGTTCAAGTATACCACTACATGTCTCAAAAGTAAAAAAAGAGAAGTCCTTATTTTCTGTAACTATGCCAAAAATATATGCTTTCCAATGACAAAAATGCAGAAATCTTCCAGCTGATTCCCCAAGCTTGGTCCCTTTCCAAGTTCCTCAGCCTTTTCTTGATTTGTGTAGCCAAAACATCTCCTTTGCCTACTGACAGATATATAAAGACATAAAACTTTCCTATAAATCCATTGTTCAAACAGATACACAGACAACACAATTATCATGAGAATACTCTGTCAGTCTCCCTGTGACTGTTTCAGTACTTAGTTGACACCCCAAATAAAATTTGTGAAAGGCCTTTGAAACTAGAAGAAAATTGTCTGCTGATTATCTTTGCTTCACTACTCCCCAAACACATTCAAAGAATTCTAGAAAATGAGTGAGACACTATTTCCCTTTGCAGAAACTGTGCGGCCAAGATGAGCCCTTACCTCTTCCAGAGGAGCAGACCAGCACATCCAAGCTGGAATCTGTCTGTGTTTATTGCTTAACCAGAAAGAACAAAGCATCATTAAGTCTATTACACAAAGAGAAACTTTGGAGATTGTTCTTGGTTAGAACTAAGAATGTTTCTACACTCTTGGCAGCTGCCAACCTCCCAAAATGAAAATGCCTCCTCACTGTTCCACAGTGGTATGTAAACAGATAATGTTCTTCTATGTAAAAGGGTACTTCAACAGATCAGAAAACAAAGCAAAATATATGGACTGTTTTGGACTGCTCTGAAGTTTGGCACATTGATGGGGACTGAGGCAAGGGGCAGGAGAGGAAACAGCTAACATTAATGTTCTTAACTTGAGCATCTCTAATTAAATACATATGTATATCTGAGATATAGCTAAGTTTTTGTTTACCCTCACCAAATTAACTTTTCTAAATGTTGCTATTCTTTTCCTGCAATATGAAGGTGACTGTTCAAACCATGGCTTAGACTCTGATCACATTCTCTGTCTCAACATATTCTCCTGGATATAGAGTACAGCATTCACAGTACAATCAAAAAAGCAACGGGAAGACAAGATTTCAAGTCCAAATGTTAACCCAGGCACGTTTTATGCTTAAAAGACAGTGTATCTGAAAAAATTATATATCCAAATTAATTTCTAGCTGATTAATTTTCACTTGAGGAGAGAGGATGGAAGAGACAGGCTAGGCACTGAATTTAAACTGTGCTCCAACAGTATCAGTTTACACAACATGACTGGCAGAAAATTGAAAAATGGTAGGAAAAATGCTACAATTGGCATTTGTATGCTTTTGTTTTGAAGAAAGGTTAGCAGAATTCTTAAGAATCAAACTACTTTTAAAAAGAGAAACTGCATACATGAACGCATGATTGCAGGGCCAGGAAAATTAAAGAGTGAAGAAAAGAGCTAATAAGAAAAGGGGATTGAAGCTGTAGTGAAAAATGATGGGAATAAAAAGGGCGCTGCTCAGTAGCAGCAAAGTTTAGTGCAGGTGGAAAGAAGAAAGAAGAGAGAAGATCCTTATCCAGATGCAGAGAATCCAGATGACAAAGAAAATAATATAGGTATTTGACAGAAGAGGAATATTAGTGGGAGGAATGCTTGTCAGCTCCATATTCCCTTCCCTTGAATTCAAGATTGGAGTAACCCTTTCCTTTAAGTTTCCTTTTAAGTTTCTTTAAGATCACCTCCCCTGCTCTTCAAATGTGATGGTCATTATAACTGGTAAAATCAGGAAAGAGAGCAGAGCTGGTGGCTGTGGTGGGGAGAAGAAATATAAAGAGTTTGGCTATTCTTTAGAACAACCTTGACCATTATGTAGTTTTAACTTCTTCCCTGACCAACGTGTTTCATGACGTAGGACAAATCCAAAGAAAATCCTGGTGCTAGAGTCCTGGTAGTCAGGGAGTACAAATCTAAATGCTGTCAATATGTACCAAGTTCTTCCCTGTAGAATGAAATACCTGACAAAATCCAGTTTCTTCACTCGTATGCCACTAACAATAACTGTTCACAAATGTCTCATTAAGCCTACAAACCACCATCATCTCCCCTTCACAGCTGACAGATTTATGAAATCACGTCTTTCTCATAACATATGCATGATCTTCTGCATCACGTTACAATTCTAGCTCTGCCAACATATTCCAGTTGCTCCCTACACCATTCAGTAGGGCTGGAGGGTGGCTGCAGTGTTCCCACAAAACTGTCCAAACTGCTGCTCACACTTATTAGGGACAGAGCAAAGGTGGCATGTGTATGTGTCTCACATGTTTCTCAGTGAATTTTATAAAACTCACCACTCTAGAAAACCATGAACTATCATCACAAATCCTCTGAATGCTCCACATCTGGACTGTGAATTCTGGGCTATGACTCCTAACACATAGCACATCTTCCCATTACAGCTGTCAGATCAGAAAGAGGTGCCGAGTCTTGAGATCTATCTGTGTTACAGATATCTAAAATATTCTAACCAGTAATTTGCAAAGTAACCCCAAAGATGCAAGATCTGATTTGGATTGAGACCATCACATGTAGTAAATGTATGAATAACAACTTCGTATGAACTAAATTAAGAATGTATCAATTCCAACAGCATATGCATGTATTCTTTCTGCCAAATTTGTTTGTTGCAGATTTAGAGTTTTGCTACTTGAGTACAGGATGTGGTTATTTTCTCCCACATCAGCAGCCCGTGAATTTCTAATACAGTAATTTGAATAGAATCCCTGTCTCCACTATTTGCCTGAATTACATAAATACAATGTATTGCACAAATTATATAAATTGCACATATAGAAATATGATGCATTACATAAATCAGTGAACTATCCAGCTAGGAGCATTATTGAACCAGCTAAGATGATGCTTTAAGTCACTCATGTTTTAATGGTTCAGCAGATTGCTGTGAGAACTGCCCTGTTGAAAACCTTGGCATTTTGGTGTGGAGGCAGGGGGAGAAAACGTGTAAGAATGACAGGAGGAGAAGTTTAAGCTAAAGAATGAAAAGAAATAAAATAAATAATGCAAAGGCCTTGCCTATAGAAAATTCTGTGCAGGTTTTGGGAGGGAGAGGTTGTTTATCCCAGCAAAATCTAGCAATTATATTCTCCTTAGTTTCCACCTCTCTGAGTGAGAGCTTTTTCTTCTGTTTCTCCTATCAAAAATAAGCCACACTAATCCTGCCGCATTTCAGCAGTGAGCAATATCAATATTTCCCTCCAAAAGTTGTTGTGATCCCATATTACACTCATTAATACTGCCTTGAAACAGTATTTTAATACTCATTATAAAATCAGACCTACTTGTAGAAAAACACATGGAATAAGTTATATGACATATTCTTAAGACTAGGAAATATTGATGTTTGCTCATTATTGGAAAACGAAGAAAGTAACACCAAGATGGTGCCTTGAGTAAGAATTGGAGAATTGGAATCACTTACACCACTCAATTGGATGAATCAAAGCCTGGAGATGAGCTTAAATTTCTGACAAAGTTTAGTTCAATCCCAGCCAGAAAAGCCTCAAGCAACTCCACTGTTCTGAATTGTTTTAGCTTTTCTAAACAAATCAGAACAGCAAGTGCTATTGGAGGCATAAACAGATTTCCTATTTAAAATGCTCAACTTTAAGGCTATTGACCACATTCCCTCCCTTCCTGTCCCAATTTAAACTTGGCTTTCACATCTCCTGCTGAAACCTGAGGTGAGCCAACTTTGAACCAAATTTAGTTTTGTCTGCTTTTAATTTGATTGGACTGGCTTTCAAAACAAACCCGGCAAACTCTCACAACATTGGGATTTCAAGTTACTGAACTTCTTTTGCATAATTTCCCCCTTTTTATCCTAGTATTACCCCTTATGCAGGGCTGAGAAAGCATTAAAAATACATTTTCAAACTGAGGTTTTTGGGGTTTTTTTTTTAGAGGATATAAGCCATTAAAAAAAAAATAAGGATAAGAATTCAAAATTAAATCCATGTGCTTGTCAACACTTGAAGCAACACTCAGTATGTATAGGGGATGTGCAGAAAACATGCAAAAACCCCCAAACTCATTGATAGTGAAAATAATCTCAAATCAGGCAGCTTTTAAAGGCATCAGTATGAAAAAGGTGCCTCTTACCACAGGCCAACTAAATGGCAGGTTCTCGCAATCTTACAGCCCTGCTCTTGGATGTCTCACCGATTTATCCTCTACCTGCTCCTGTCAGAGTTTATTAAATCTTGTGAAAAGCATCCCAGTATGATTACTGAGCAGAACTCAGGCAGCTGGGATACTCCTACTTCTGTGACAAGCTCAAACTAATTCCTCCTGAAAGAGAGGAATGCCATACCCACCACACAGAGTTACAACAGATGCTCTACCACAGTAAGGACTCATCACCTGAACATCAGCTTCCGGCCCTCCCTGGAAGGAAGTTGTGGAGTTTAAAACAGAAAGGAATGAGCTACTACATCATACATTTACACAGGAAAAGAATTCCTAAATCACTGAAGATGGAATTCTTACTCTTCTAACTCTCACGAAAGCTTTTCCTGACTAATGATCTTGCTTTCTTAGATCACAAGATGCTAAAGCAAGGAGGCTTTTTTCCTGTCAAAAAAAGTTAGAAAATGGACTCCCAAGCCAGTCTTTCCCATAGCTTGCTTCGATTTATCTTATGCTTAGATAAAATAGGATCCATAGCCCAAGACAAAAAAAAGCTTCTACTGACCACAGTGTGCCAAGATTTTACTCTTACTACTGATCTATTTAGAAAACAAGGAGAAATTAGTATGTTTTGAAAATCAAGTTTTAAATTACCCGTCTCTCGACTGAGTATCTAAGGCAATCTAAACAAAGAAGCAGCTTTGAAGAAGCTATTGCTTAAAGTGATAGGCTAATTATATAGTTTTAAAGTATTGTGTCCCACATGCCTGTAATAGAATAGCTATATATATATCTATACACCTGGGCTAGCAGTAAAAATATTACAAATATTTTCTTTGTTATACTTTTCATAATATACTTCATTGTTCTGGCAGCAGTGTGTTAAAATCAGACAAATAGCAAACCAGTTAACGATTAATCCCTGCTATTTCTTCTACTGCCAAGGAGTTGGCTGTGGAATACCACCAGCACTCCCGCAGAAGCAAAAGTTAGTCCAGCTACTACTTTTACTGTTCCTACTTCCTCCAAGTGAGATCTTTCCTGAAGTCCAGTCTTTTTAAGATTTTAGTTACTAGTCTTCTGCAAAACTGCTTTTCACCATACGGCCCCGTTTTAGTTTCCCCAGGTAAAAGCACAGGCTTAAGGTTGTTCTGTGCTACCCTCTGTGAAGCAGGTTTTTTTTCCTTCTCCAGGTTCAGCGTACTTTTGTTATTTCTTTCCCATACACTTCACACAGGAACAGTTTCCAGCACCAAAATAGCTCGTCCACCACTGGGAAAAGAGAAAGTAGACCCATTTTCCTGTACACTTCTTGAAATGGTCTTCTTGCCAAGCATTGTTTCTCATCTGTTGTGGAACATGACACCCTATTTAAATGTCAACATGAGTTCAACTGGGGCAACCAGTGTATTTTTGAAGTGGCTCTACTCCGAGCTTCTTCCCTACTACCATCAGGTTACTAAGAGACCACGTTTACAGTCTCTGGATTAACAATAATCCCAATGTGCATGTTTTTTTAACCTTTCTATACACCCAAATTAGAGGAACTGTTAAATTAAGAATTTCTCATCTGTGCACAGCTATTGGTACTCTGCCATCTACCCGTCGCATTGCATCTCTAAAGCCACAATCACTGAGTAACTCAGGGGTCTGTGAGCTAAAACTAAGTCCCATGGACATTTGTGCTGTGCCTAGGGTAGACTCACTTAAAAAGTGAAGGCATCTAACACAAAAGCCTGCATCTCAGTGACAAGGCTCCAGATGTGCACTATGAAGGTTGAAAAACGAAAAATTTACATTGAAATCAACACACAAAAAAGTACTCTTTAGGTAGTCACTAAGGAACTACACGCTTGCTGATTTCACAACACTGAAAGTGTGAAAAAGCTTCAAACTCTTGGTTAGCTTCCAAGAGAAAGGCAAAACATATAAACACTCATACCCCCCCCCCCTCCCAACAATGTATGTAGTTAGTTAATATAGCTTCAGAAAAATGTATCTATTTAAGATCCCCAGACACCTTGTCTTTTTATCTGTTTTGGTTTTCTGTTTTTGTATCATAGCTGCCAAAGAGAGAGCAAAAGAGAGGAAAACAAAAAATCCGGTTTTGTTTCTTTTAGTTTTTCTGCCTAAGAAAGCACTGCTCTCATATACCCATGCTCTTGAAGGAAAAGAACAACTGCATGTCAACTGATAGTTGCCATGCATATCAACTGAAATAGTTCTTGAGGAGATCAAAGTAGATCCACCATTCCAAAGGTTAGCTTCCACTGCTGCCTCACTATCTCCAGAGTATTTCAGAGGCATCTTTGAGAAGAGGATTTCCTGTTGCCCAAACACACAGCCAACAGTCAAGCTCTAGGAAAAAGTTTCATGGGATGTCTTGAAGTACAGTACTTGGTCACAGCGGAGACACTGACAGAGTCAGCTGCAAGCAAGCCCAAGTCCTAGAAGCCAAAGGATTTCTTACATTGAAATCTCAGGATTTTGGCCACACTGCAAGTTGTCCAGTAGT
The DNA here is from genome assembly GCA_013399195.1 of Dicrurus megarhynchus. Lineage (NCBI taxonomy): Eukaryota > Metazoa > Chordata > Aves > Passeriformes > Dicruridae > Dicrurus > Dicrurus megarhynchus. Next base: position 1,422,380 of record VXAD01007225.1, read on the forward strand.
TATTTTTCAGATAGTGTTGATAATGTCTACTTTTGTTTCAAAGTAAATGTTTAGGACATATATGTTATGAAACCATATAGCTAACACTCAGTGAGGTATTTCTCATATGTGCTTCAAAGCTTGTTTCAAAACAGATGCTAGAAGTCACAGAAGTACCTTCTGAAAGAGATATGAATAACATCTAAATCTTGAACAAGAAAAAACCAAAATCTTAATTGAGAGTGTACAATACCTTAGAAGAAATACAAAGGTTTAATGGGAGGGAAATGTACTGGAATAAGCAAATTCATTTGACAGTCAAAGGTGCTAGAATAGGAACAAAAACGTCTAAACCAGTCAATGCAAAGTGTAATGAGATACCAATATTTCCCCACAAGGTGCTTTCAGGTCTTAACAAAAGCTAAGCTTCTGAAAATCTCTATAGTTCATGGTTAACAAAACCAGAACAACATAACTGATAGCTGCACACCTAGAAAATTTAATACAATACAGTAACTTGCAGTTTGTGCATACTCCTCCACTTTTCCTAGGAAATGTTTAATTTGTTATCCCAGACAAAACAGCCTTTGGTTATCACAGATGACTATTAAATTACAAGAACTATACTCAAGTAATAACTACAAACTCTGCTAAACAAAGCAGCAACAAATAAGTATTGTAAAAACAAAGAGGATGCCAGAACAATCTTATTTTGGTCCTCAGCATGGACAGGAAGATCTAGACCGTAATTGAAGGTTGGTGTATCAACTTTTCCGTAGGTCATCTAACTCCTTTCAGTGAGCAAAGCCAGCTGCTTTCAGCGTGATTCAGGGCAAAGGTAAAGACTTCTCTCTGAGTCCTGCTTCACCTTCACAGAAGCTGTGTGGAACTGCATCCATACAACACAAGGATAGCAGCAAGGAAAAGGCTACAAAGCAAGTTCCTGGTCAAATATTATGAGCAAACATATGGACAAGAGAAGGATTGTGGATAGACAAAAATAGCTTCTCTTATTTCAAACATTTGAGCATCGTTTTGGACAACTGGAGTCTATCCTCATCTCTAGATCCCTTTGTAAGTTTGTATTTGGATGGATGTTTGATTTGAGAAACAGTGACACTTGGATAAAAATAGTCTGGCTGAATACCTGTTTGGTAGGTTCTGAATTTAGAGATAGCATCTAAACACTTGCTCTATTATTAAAATACTGTAAATTTGCTTACAAAATAGGCAATCATTAATTCTTGTACTATGCAACCACCTCCTGGCTCTGTAACACCACATACTAGAAGCCTCTTCCCTGGATATTAGCTCTAATTAAACACTAAATAATTTCATTAATGAAAAAATGTTAATGCATTTAAAACCTCATGTAAGGTCATGCAACTTACACAGTATGATCTCCACTTCTTTTGTGTATCACCAGAACCATAGTGATCTGAAATTGTTTTACAAATTTCTGAGAAAAGCACAGCTGAACTTAACACACATCTCATAAGAACCAGGATTTGAAATATATGTCAATTCATTGTCAAGAACTATGAACTTTGTATTCAGCTGTTATGCATACATTTCACTCATATTCAAGATGTAAATTATTTCTCCCCCTCTCCAGAGGCTTTAGTTAAATTTCTTTTTAAAAAACCACCGTTCACTGGCCTGCATTTGTAGACCTAACAGTGCAAAATGCCGTAACATAAATAAATGTTCGTAGTCAGCAGAAACCAGTGCCTGTGATCCACAGGAACAACGAGAGCTCACACTACAAGCAAAGCCAAGGGAAGGGGAGGGGAGAGGGAAAGTTGGCTGAGGGGGCAGGGAAGGAAGCTGTGCTCTGAAGATATGGTGGAAATTTTGTAATTGTTTAAAATTTGGCAAACAACAAACATCTGGCAACCTCTGTAGCAGCACATTCTGAGTCCTGCCTCTGCTTTGGTCCCTCATGCAGTGCAGCAGGAAGACAGTCACACATTTGATATAGCCTGAAATCACAAACCATTTTAGTAGTAATAGCTATTAATAACTGCTCTGCTTCCCAGGCAAGGAGGAACCAAGCCTAAACATACAAGAACATCAGTTCTGCTAGCTTATGTGCCAACATTGAAAATCCGGGCTCAAACAGTCTCACAAAACTTGACAGAGCAGACATATAGGTAAACTATGTCTCACTTCTGCATATTTAATGAATATTTACCTTTATGGACAGAGATTTGAAGGGTATCTTTTTCTCACTGGAATCCCATCTCCAAGGAATTTAGGTCTGCTTAAGCTTTGCTTTCCACATTTTTCTACCTATTTAGAAACTATATATATAGTTAATAAATATAACAAGTCACGGAAAGCATAAGGTGTACCAAACTACCTTCTCTTTTCAGTATTTTTAGATTTGGCTTAATATATTAATATGGTTAGACCATGGTCAGGTAAGGGCAGCTCTCACTGCAATAAAGAGGGCAAAGTTTAACTTAAGCTCTAGGTATCATTTCTTCTATAAAAAGAAGTTACTCAATTTAGTATTTTTAAATGTAAATAGGGAGTTTGAACTCTATTTTAGGGCTGTTTTTAGACTTGAATGAGTATTTGATCCAAGACCCTTGGAGCTTTAAAACACTCTCGAAAATAATTTTCTTTAGTGAAAAAATATATTTCTCATTTAAGAAATTATATTAAATATGTGTCTGATATCAAAGGCCTGAATGTTATTTGAGGGATGGGAAAAGAAAATATCAGGAAGAGGTGGAAGATAAAGCAAAAAATACCACTCACACTTCTATGAGAATGTGACAGGCTGCAGAGCACACCAAGAACAGTTCTGCCATGTAAAAATTTTGTTCTACTATTTGCTTAATTTAATTATATTCTATTGGCAGAAAACATTCAAGCGCTCTTATCTTTTTGACTCTTTTTTAAAGATGAAGAAACAAAGTTTGCTTCTTGTTGTGGTTAGAGCAGACCTGGCAATCTTCAAACCCACGCTTCAACAAATCAGCTTGCTGAGGGTTTCCCCACTTGCCAAAATTAATCTCATTCCAGGTAAACACCTGGCACCTGTTTCCATGGTATATTTTAAATGTCCAATTAAAAAAATTTTTTTTAGAAGTCTCTTTCCTTGAACAGGAATCATATCATGGATTACTTCAGGTGATGAGCAAGACATGGTGACAGTGATGTCTTGTGATATGTATTTGCCAAAATTTGTTTGCAAAACACCGGGAAACAAAAGTTGAAAGAATAAAAAAAGGTAGTGGAGTGTATACAGCAAATCCACTGTTTTTCCCCCACTTTCTACCAGGAAAAAGAGAAAGAAACATATTTCTCCGCAACTTAAACAATTTAGCAGGTGAAATAACAACAGCTTAGCATAGTCCTTTCCCAGCTAGAGCCAAATACCAAAATCTACCACAATGTGATTTTAGGATCTCATCAAGCCAGTGCCCGGTGCCCTGTGCTTGCATTACCTGTCCCATGTCTGCAGTAAGGGCACGGAGCCAGTGCACTGCCTCCCGGGCTCAGCCTTCTACAGGAGCAGCAAGATAAGGATCATTATTTGGCCAACCAAAACTTCCTGCTCTGAGAAGCTGCCCCAAGTCCCAGGTGCCTGCAGACACCCGGCCAGGCCAAACCAGCCTGCCTGGGATCCACACTTCCAACTCGGCAGACAGGAGGAGGCTCTGTCCTGGGATATGGGCAGTGCTACGGGGCATGGGGCTGTGCCCCTGGTGAGGGCAGGAATTGCGCTGGGACCTTGTTTGCGCATGGGTAGGGAGGAGCAGCACAGGAGAGCGGAGCAGGCGTGTGCTGGGCAGGCACGAATTAGATGGGAGTGGGAAAGGGAAGGAAAAGTGCAGGATTGTGTTTTGCTTTGGAGAGAGCAGGACCTGCAGTGGGAAGGGAGGGAACATAAGGTTAGAGTGACATGTGTGATAGAGCACATTTGAACAGGGCTCAAATTTGGAGAAGCCAGAGGTAGGAAAGCTTAGGGGCTTAGGATATTGGCATGGGCATCCCGGATCAGGGAAATGAATGGGATTCTGAGGAGGATCAATTTCTACTTTGGAAAGGAGATGTTGCATGAGTATACTGGGCTACCATCCTTGTCTGGGATTTCCTGGACAGAAATAAATGCACGTGGCTTTTCCTCCTCTGCTGGTCTTACTGCAGCTGTACTGTACAGCTGATTTACATCCATGCACAGAAATGCTTGGAATTTTTCAGCTTATGGCAGCCCGATTAGAAGTACTGTATCATAGCTTGAACAAGCTTCCAAAAGTTCGGAAGTCCCTAAGGAAAATGTTCTCAAAGTCAGGCACAAATGCATAGTTGTTGCTACTGGCAGCAGCAGCTAAGCAAACTTGGTCTGGAAATTCCACATCCATCCTTTAGCCCAAAGGCGTAATTTCTACATGGGGAAGAGTTAAAGATGACAATAACAGGCATGTCAACATAATTACACAGCAAAGCCTGCAATCTCCAAAAAAGCAATTGCTCTCCAACCATCCAGCCCCAGAGCACATGCAGAGGACAGATGAAGCCTCTGCTACGCTGAAAGGGGCTTCACACTGTCCCTGAAGAGATTTGGATCCCCTCAGAGGATCAGCAGCTGCCAAAATCTATTTTTAGATATTTGAAAAAATTAGAGCATGTTTGAAGACGGGATACATTCTTCCTTCATAAACATACTTTTTATTTTGTAGGAAAGTTACGTAAAATGCATTATTATAAGCCATATTTAGTACACCTCTAAGGAAGAGGTACAAATCCATTCCACACTTTACCAAAAAGTCTTTAATAAAATAAGTTTAGAAGACATAAAGATTAGTTTACACTTAATGGGCCATACAGATTTCAACCCTCTGCCTAAAATGAATAAACAACCTCTCCCAATATACATTAAAAAAAAAAAAAAAGATGGGGGAAACATTTAAAGGATTCTGCTATGGTAGCCACATATAAAACCAGGTACAGCCATCAGTTTTGTTATGCACATTCCTATAATGCAAGTCAAGACTGAGTTCCAATCCTTATTTGAAACTTCAAGGCACTAACACAAACAACTGAGATTCATAAAGACTCAGCAAGGGAAATCTAGGGAAAAAAGTGCATGCCAATGATAGTAATGCAAAAAGCTTCAGATGCAGGCAAAACGTCGTCAAGAAAGGAAACATGATGCCTTGTACAGATAAAAGTAGCACAGTAAACAGTTTACCAAATATAAACACACAATTATTAGTTCACAGAGTTTAATGGAAGGTACTGCCACACATTTCATAAAACTGAAGCCATCTGTTCAAAACATCCACAATGGGAAAACACAGATGAGAAAGAAAACCCCAACATCAAAATGTTTCATTCGTGGGTAGAACTGAGAGCAGAATTTGTTAAAGAGCACTTTCTTTTTGGAGCCAACAGTCATAATATCATAGAATATCCTGAAGGGATCATTGAAGTCCAACTCCTGGCCCTGCACAGGACACCCCAAGAGTCACACCATGTGCCTGAGAGCATTGTCCAAACACTTCTCGAACTCTAAAAAGCTTGGCACTGTGACCACTTCCCTGGGGAGCCTGTTCCAGTGCCCAACCATGCTCTGGGTAAAGAATCTTTTCCTAATATCCTGCCTAAACTTTCCCTGACACAGTTTCATATTTTCTCCGGCCCTGTCACCAGTCACCACAGAGAAGAGATCGGTGTCCACCCCTCCTCCTCCCCTTATGAAGAAGTTGTAACTGCAATGAGGTCTCCCCTCAGTGTCCTCTTTTCCAGGCTGAACAGACCATGGCTTCCCCTCAAGGCCCTTCATCATCTTTGTGTCCCTCCTCTGGATGCTCTCCCACAGTTCTCTATCCTTCTTACATTATGGCACCCAACACTGCTCACAGGACTCACGGTGAGGCTGCACCAGCACAGAGCAGAGGGGGTCAATCCCTTCCCTTGCCCAGCTGGCCATGCTGTGCCTGATGCACCCCAGGACAGTATTGAGGGTGATTTTGCTTGTGTTGAAACGCAGTCTGCACACTGCTTAGAGCAGGTTAGAGAACACACTATAAGAAAAATGACCACATATCTATGGATTATAGTAACAGGAAATTAAATTATATATCCAGTTTGGCCTTGTCCTAACTTGAGGCCAGTTGGCAGGACTGTTCCAGCACCCAGTGTATGTGGCGATTCTCCCTGTGTTCCTTCTCTTGGTGACAAAGAGTGAAATTTCTCCTGAGGTATTACAGAATAGGAAAGGGTGACACAGGAAAATTATACTGCTGAACCATTTACTGCTTTGAAGCATCTATTTCAGATGCTCCATATAAGTTGTTGTTTCATGGTTGAGAAAGTTATATCATATTGTAGGAGTCTAAAATTGGGCACTGTGAATACCTTTAATCTGTGATTTTATCACTAATTATGTAAAACTGGTTCTGTTAATTTAATACATTTATGGTAGTTTTTCTGGAGACAGATATCCCTGCAGTGTTTTACTAATTTCTTTTTCTTGTCTTGCTGAAGTTCTGGTTCAATTGTCTGCCACAGATGTTCTTCAGCAGAAATTTCACTGCATTTAATATTCACGTTCTTTCTTTTCCAGACATTTGCCTTTTTTTTTTAGTCTCAAATACCTGCACAGCTTGACATGAGTACATTTTGAAGATTAAGTCTGTCTTGAATACTAGAAGAACTCCTTCAAGTTTGCTAGATTGTGAGGCTGTTATGGATACTGCCTTGCCTCTTAGTAATGCATTTTAAAAGAGCTTAAACTCATTGGGCCTCACAAGTCCAAAATTCTTGGAAAGCAGAATTAAGTTTCCTTATTCTAACATAGTTTATTATTCATTACTTATTATCCTTTTTATATATCAATTTAGTTTTGATTATTAATTTCTTAGATTTTAAGTATTTGGTATCATGATAATCCTATATTTCAAAATTAAAACTGTGAAACCCTTTAAACTGACTCCCAATTTTAATTCCCTCTTAGAATAACTCTGTTCCATTGAAAAGTAACTTTAATGGGCAGAAAAGCAGACAAATGGCTATTTTCTAATAATCCAAACATTAAAGTTGCACATTTTACCATACATGCCCTGATACTTCTGATTGTTTTAACTCTGTGGATTTTCAAGTGTTGTAAGAACAGGTAAGTTACATGATGACTGAGAAGCCTGTACTTACTAGGTTGGCTGAGGAACTCATACTCTAGAGTTCTGGCATACTTATTTCACTTCAGAGTGCTTTTGTGCAAGTAAAATGTTTTACACCAAGTTACTCATTATGGCTTGGGAAAATATGGAAAGGACTTTTAGTGTTATCCATTTCAAGGAGTTTAGCATGTTTCTGTACTAATTTAATATGTCCTCATACAAAGCTTTTCAGGCTCCATTTTTACCATATGGTAAATACATTAAAAACCCATTATACATACTCAATATTTCCTCATTGTGGTATTTTTGACATAATTATAGCTTCTATTAAAAATAGACAAAAATATGTTTAGCATTTTCACCCAAATTAAAAGCAAACAACAAAAAAAATCTCTTCTAAAGCCACGTGATCTTCCAAATGAATTAGAGTGAGCAAGGACAGAAGCATTTTAAAGTCTGCTAAGCATTTCAAGACAGATATTAACAATATAAACAAAGTCTGAACCAAAATAAATTTCAAAGGTATAGCTAAGAACAACCTATTCTGGATTTGAGTTTATTTTTAGATTGATTTCAGCCTAGAACTGCAGTGCTACAGTATTTTGTACAGATCCATACATTACATCTTACCAGGAACTACAGTTCATACTACGTTCAGGAATCCAAATACTAATGTTACTTTTTAAACTTAGAATCAGTATTCATTTTGAATGTGGGTGACATTGCAAGAAGAAACCCCACAAAATTTAAATAAGCTTTTGCTTCTGGACTATGTATTAGCGTTAAGAACGCCCACTTACCATTTCAGAGTGGGTAAGAGTGGAGCATTATATATATGTAGATCTACAGATTTAATGACTTCTGGGTTGTTTGTATTTTTTTTTCTTTTTTTGGAAACTCAATAAGACCTTCCAAAGTAATTTTGAAAAATGCTTTCTAAAAGTGTGCTGTGTAAATAAAGTTTATTAATACAAGGTGAAAACCAAAGGTCCTGCAACAAGTATGGGGAGTCTTCTGCAAAAAAAGTCTAAATCTACAACACATACACGTGATCATTTCTGATACTTGGAATCTAAAGATCTGGCCTTACTGTAGAAAATAGACTCTGGACTTCAGTCCTCTGACTGGCATTTCACCACTCTGCATCTTCAGTTGGAGAGAAAAAGGTTTTCAAGGAATATGAATAAGAAGGGAACAATGCCAAGTTCCTAAGAATTTTCAAGCAGCAGTGAAACAAGTCCATCCATAAAGGAAGTCACTGCTCAGTTAAAGAAAATGACTTAAAATCTTGCCCCTTTTTAAAATGTGGTGAACTATTTTCATTTCAGCTAGAACATTAAAGGAACATTGAAAGTTTCAGATTCTTATTAGGTGGGGGGTTTTTTTGGTGTTTATTTTTTTTTTCTTTGCACAGGCATGAAGTAGCAGGATATCAAAAATGTTCTTAATAAGTAATTTTTCAAGACATGGACACAGAGTAGATGAAGAAAGAAGTGCCCCTAGGGAAAAAAAAAAGTATAACTCATAGAGAATACAGAAATCAGAAAAAAATCACCTGCAGGGACAATTCATGAAGGATGGTTAGACAGAATCTCATGGTATCTCAAAGAACAGAGGCCTGCAATGCATGAACGATGTTACGAGCTCATGTAATCACAGACAATCATTCAAAGGCAATTAGCTCAGAAGAGTCCAGAGTACACTGGTAGTGCTTGCTCTGCTCCACAGGCCATAAACATGACATGCTGATATATGTGAGCATGTCAGAAAAGAGCAAAAGTCCTAACTCTAAATTGTTCCAGGAAGAACAGCGAGGTAAAGGGTATCACCGGTGCCTGAGGTTCCTGCCAAGGCAGGAAATGTGTTAATGAACTTGCAAGCAGCACACACCAGCTGAGTACCTCGTGTAAGGCAAGAAACCACAAACAGCAGCATATTAGGCAATTACATTTTGTCTCTAACCAAATCTTCTGCATAATCATGAAGACGTCCTTAAAAGACAAAATTACATGCCTGAACTCCAATTATGCACTAAGCGTAATTAAAAAAAAGGAATTCCCTCCACAGTCAAGAATACTGAAACTGAACTAATGTCAGATAAATGTAAGGACTATAGAGTAAACAAATGAACAGTCTTGCTACCTTTCAAAACTCATTGGATATGTCAACACAGATAAGGATCCATATCACAGATATGGGATTTTTTTCCTCCTAGGAATTTCCTAATCCATTGTAAAGGGTTTTGTGCAAGCTAGATAATATAAAGTAATTCAAGCTCACTGTGAACTAGACTGCTGTCCCAATCCACACTGTTCAGGTGGGTAAGAAGCTTTCAGTTTCTCTTCTGCACTTACTTTGATCAGCCCACTTACAATTCCTCTAACATGCCAGTCAAAAATTAAGAGTCACAAGAGCCAAGAGGTCAAACCACTGTTTATATAGCATTTAGATGATCTAGGTAATACTGGAGTGGTTGTGTAGTCGGTGGGATAGTGCCTGAAGTTTAATCCTGATTATTAAATAGAGATTTTTAACAGAAAGGAGGATATTCTAGTAATAGGTAGAGGACATAGTTCTTTAATACACTTTACAGGAATTACTAAGATGAGCTGATGAGATTTTCTCAAATCAGTTCTGGAGTACAATGTCCAGAAACTGTAGCATGTACAAAGAACCTTATCTGTAAAGAAAGACTAAATAAATTGTGTTTAATATAGAAGAGATTAACCTGAAACAAATACAAAATACTTTTTAAAATGCAGGAGACTATTGCAAAGAAGATACTGATCAGTTCAGTCAGAGAGAACAGGAAATATTTACCTTAATTTGTAGCAAGAGAGAGATCAGCTTGATACCAGGAAAAGGCTTACTTAAAAGAATCACATAAACACTTTAACAGGTTAATTCAGAGGATCAACAAAATCTTTAACACTGGAGGATTATCAAGAACAAGTTGGAAAAATGTTTGTCAGGTAGAGCTTAAATATAGCTCTTTATCAGGGAGGTCCATCTGAAAGGTCTTTTCTAACCCTGTATTTTTATTATTTTAAGGGACACCTTATTTTACTCTAAGTCCAACCATGGCAATTCAAATGTCTTTGCAGAGCACACTTTGAATTTCATAATAGTGTATGTAGTATGTCAGCCAAATGGAACTTTTCAACAGTTAATCAAGAAAGCCCATCACCATAAGCCTAACCTGCATTGCTCCAACAGCAATCCTGATCTTTCTTCTACTTTGATGGATGTAAGCTCAGGTTCAAGTTTATTACGAAGATAATTATTTTAAATACTGACAAACACCTGAAATTTTCCAAGACCGAATTGCCCTGCAGACAGGAAGTTGTGTCCTGGCTTAAAACAGTTCAGACTGTCCTTCCTAGACTAAGAGGGATATGCAGGCTGTCATCATCACTGACAAGCTACAGCTGACATCTCAACCCAAATAGTGTCTCCTTTTAAATCCAGACTTCCTAACAGTACTGCATGAAACATATTCATCACCAAACTACAAAAAACAATTTGAAAATTTCAGTGAACTGCCTAATAGCAGAAATTTAAAAGTAGCTCCTAAACTTTTTACGGTCCTTAGTCTGTCAATAAAACCTTACCAATGCTGAGACTCTATAAAATAGACAGACAACTGCATTTACACATCCACACTGCTGCATAAGCAATGTAACTGTGTACCTCAGTGACTGTCATCAATGACTAGCTTTATAGAAAACAGACATTAAGTTTTACAGAAAATGTATATATTGGGGTAGAAAACACCTAGGCACCTCAAATTAAGGAGCTCTTGAGATGGATCAGCAGCAGTGCTTCCAAGCTTGCCCATTAATTATATTGCCCAACAACTTCCATTAAAAGACCCTGCTATCAACTGCTTGTGACTTTGCCAAATGTTAGCTGCTGTGCAGAAATGTTCCATGCTGAGAGTCATGTCAGGCCGAACTTTTTTGAAAATTCAGCCAAAACTGGTCATTTGTGAACAAAGAGAATATAGATTGCTTTGCCTGGTTTAACATACTCTGATGACATCTGAAAATCAAACAAAAACCTCACAAACACAATATAATCAAGTCTGAGCATCCATATGCTTCAAGTCAAGATTTGGAAGTCTGCAGGACAATGTAAACTTTAAGATAATGGAACCCAACCTGCCAAAATTAGTCAATTTTCCAAGCATTTTCTTTCTGAAGTGGAGTCAAGAAGGAGAAGAATGTTGCACCTGCTTGGTACATACCTGCTTTCCCTAGGTGGAATGCTTCAACCCATGAGAAATTCTCTATTCCCAAAACTACAGTTGATTTGGGACCAGGGAAGTCTAGAAAAAAACATATACTACCCATGTCTTCTGTACAAGATTCAAACATTGTGGACTTAGAAGTGGTATCATCAAAATGCAGAACAGGAGCAGAGGCTGCTACAAGAAAAGTTACTGGGACTGCAGATTAGTTGAAAAGAGTAGAGAGAACCTAGAACTGGTAACTGTGGAGGACAGATCAGGCAGGAGTGATGCCAGCCAGAACTTGGTCAAAGAAAAAGACAGGCTATTTCTGGAAGAAAACTGAGACTGGAAAATTGAGTGGAAATGAGTTTGATAAACTATGGACCTGAGACTGACAAGTATCTTGATAAGCAGTGAACATCAGCTCGGCGAGGTCCTGTGAGATGGAATCTACTTGTGCCAACCATAGACAATGCTAGAGGAGGTTGGAGGAGTGGAAACAGAAAGTGTTTTGGTCACACTGACGTGACTGTGCACAACACATAAGGAACCCTTCTGGTGGCTCGTGTCAAGCTGATGTAAGATCTAGCATGTCTCATAAGCTTATTTTAATACAAATACAAGAACCAGGAATACACACAGACTCTTCTAAACTAAGGATACCTGTGTGACTAATTCCCTCCACACCATTCTCCCTCATGAATCTGTTTTGTGATGCAATGTCCAATTAAATGACAATGCCCTGTTTTTCCCAGCAGGCTTTCTTCCTCATGCTAAGCACAAAACTGACTTCCTCTGGGAATGAACAAGTGTTATGCTGTAAAGGATACTTGTTTTTAGGACTGTTGACTCCTCCCTTGCAAAGCTGTAGTGAATAAGTTAATGAACTGCAAAAGTCACTAAAGCAATTGAAAATTTCTTCAAAACAAAACAGAACATGAAAAATACTCTCTCTTCTAATTTCATAGGATTCCAGTGTGAATTTAGGCAATTATTTTAAATCAAGCATTCATCTCAGCTTTTTGGGGTGTAGTGTTTTCTGTTGGGTTTTATGCTTGGTTGGGTTTTTGTTGGCTTGTTTTTTTGTTTTGGAGGTTTTTTTGTTTTGTGTCCCAGATGATGGACTTGGCAGCCATGCCACTATTATACAGGTATCATGAGCTCAATACTTAAAATGTAACATGTAATTCAAAGTGCTTACCAGAAAGCATGGAAAGTCTTAGGAACCCTGAACTAGATAAATATAATCCACCTCAAAAAAATCCCAAACAACTCAACCCATACCACAGTTTAACAAACAGTTGATAATTAGTTTATGAGATTCAGTTTCCAGGTGCCTATGCTACTAAAATCTCCCCTCAATTAGCTGCTATGCACATCAGTTTATTGATATTTTTGAAATCCACATACAGGGTGGTGGCGATTGCTCTAAGAAGCCTCAGAACTACAAATCAGTCTCCAAAGCACTGTTTAAACAGTTCCTAGCACCATATCCCAGGCTTCCAGTCATGCAGGCCATGTACCACCTTTCCTCACCGTGTAAGTAGGATTACTGCACATGTTCACCACCTTTCACCTGGGAAATCTGTGCAAACAGTGATGTGCAAAGTCAGAGAAGTGCTCATCCTAACCAAGTCAGCCCTGGCTCATGCCAAAGATCCCCCACAAAAGACAGTGCCTGAGGATCAGACTGCCGGAATCAGAGCAATACAGAGAGCTTGTAAGGAGCTTCCTATCAAAGGGCAGCCAGGAGTGGATTCAGCAGTAGGCCTGCTTTGGCTGCTTGTGCCAAAGCATAAAAACAAGTGCCCTTGCACGCATCAACCAGGAAAACATGAAGAACAATCTTCAAGTGTTTTAACTGAGCACAAGCTCCGTGCTTACAATATTAACGGTTATGAATGACCTAACACTTTGCTTTTGCTTTAAAAAAAAAAGTGAGAAAATGTCATTAACTTCAATATATGAATGGGAAAATAACTTAGGAATGCGTTTATCACTGCCCTGAGTATTCACAGCAGCATACTGGCACTCTTCTGCTAGAGATGTGCTGCCTCTCAGGGAGTTGTTTCTCATGCTTATGTTCGCTTAACTTTTCAGATGAGAACAATTGTACTTATTTCTGTTCATGAAAGTTAAGTTTTTCATGCAAAAATGATTAAAGAAAGACTTCAAGGATGTTAAGTTGTTAACTGACATGTGAGTTATGACAGCCTATATAAACTTCTTCTAAACCAATCTTTGGGAATTGTTAAAACACATTTCCAACACTTGACGAAAAGAGCTTTCAGACCAGTGATATTTGCTAAAATACATGCAAATCTACTGCATTAATATTATGAAACAAAGAATCCAAACACAAGAATTCTTTGACATCTTAGACACAAAAATATGAGATTCCCAGTCCACAGCAAAAATCCAATAGTCTGCCTTGAAAACCCCATCTGCACCCTAATCGATGGAACTACCAATTGGTCACATCAGGTCAGATCCCAGGATCTGACAATTTTATTTCCTCTTCTCTCTTCACTTACTTTCCTGCAGAGATTTCCACAGCTCTGTAAAGAAAATGCATGCAATGCTTTGTGAAGTCTAAACACTTAACAAAACATTACACAAGCATTCAGAATAACAAGTTAAGTAACCTTAACTTAAAGCAGACCTTGAGCTACAGCACACCAAAAAAATATATTTGGCTTTTGCAACAGCATGATTTATCATTTGAAAAACAAGATTTAAAAATTGGGTGCTTTGCTAGGTCAGGAGTTAATTTTCAGTGATACTAAAGTGTATTGCTCTAGCACTCATTTCCATTTGCCTTCTTCCATCCTCATGTGAGTTCACATTTTACTAAAGAAGTTCTGAACCGAGACCTACAAATGAGTTCTCTTAAGTGGGGACTTATTTGCAGCTGCATAAACATATCTGCACTGCTTTTCCTACACTTCACAGAAATTTCCCGTGTTTCAAATAAAAAAGGCAAACAAGGCATAGTACATGGAAACAGCCCTGATGTTCAAAAACGGTTAGCAGAAAGACACTTAGGAACACAAAATATGGGTCTGATTTTTCTCTGTTTTTTGGTAAAAGAGAAGATACATTAGAAATGAAGACAAAACCTACTTTTCATAGGAAATCTGGTAAAAATTGGTGGTATGTTTGGATGCTATCCTACACCTGCAGAAGATGGGTTAAAGCAACCGCTGGCTAACCCTGGCACAGAGCCTTTATAGTGCTCTTCGTAGAAGCAAGTCGTAACAGTGACTTAAATGTATTATTTATTAGGTAACATGCTAATATACTTGGCCATCAGCTCTCAGCATACCACTGTCAAGGTTCAGTGTATCCTGTAAAACAACAACCAGTCCTCTCTAAAAACTTTTTTTTTTTGTTAGAAACTGGCTGTGCAAAAAAACTTGGACTAAAAATTAAAAGATCTAGTATTTCTTAATCCAGAGTTCTTTTCTTTAAACACGTTCTAAGAGAAAAGAATGCTTGCATTCATTCCAAGTCACATTAATAAAAACATTAAAGGAGAACAGATTTCCCTCACCCGGGATAAGTAATTGAGGATCACAAGGTCAGGAGTTCATGACTTAAATCCTCTTTTGGATGCAAAGACCAACATTTCATCATGTTTCCTTCTTAACTCCTTACTATTCCCTTATGGAATTCATAGTCTAAGCAAGAAAGAACTTTGGCTCTCATGAAAATAAATCTGTCCCATTAAAAAATACACATTAACCCCAGCTATTAACTTGGAGGACTATTAGCAACTTCTCCTTTGCAAAACATGACCATAAAGTTTGTAATTATTCAGTCTTTATATAAATTACTGCTTTTCTAAGTGACACTCTGTAAGACTATGAAGATGAACCTGTCAGAGTAGAAATGTGTACCAAAGATAATTTTGTTTCCTATTGAAAAGGAGTATTAGCCGCGACTGATACCATAGTTTTAAAAACTGACAAAAACACAGCACTTGACATATCACATATTTATGCAGGGCCTGCAAACACACAACATTTCCCAAAAAAGCAAACCATAGCTTTAATAACATTAATTTTCATACTATTTCCATGAGCCACTTTTCCAAAATGTGACAAAGGACTGGTACGTGAGAAGAATCCGTCATAAGCAGAAAATTTACTATCATGCTGCTAACTGGACATGGCTCCTAGATTTATTTTCAAAACTCAATGTCAGTAACAGCACCAATACTAGCTTTCTCATTGAATTCATGGAAGGATACCACTCCAGTTTCCCATAGTGTGCAAATACACAGCCATGAATTAAAAGTTACAATACTAATTTGTGGCAGAACTGAATATTCTCAGGTGGTCAGAAAGTTTGTTTTTTTTTCAGTAAAACATTAATGTTTGCTCACAGACCAGTACTCCCAAACAATGGCATATGTCACGGAGCGCAATGCAAGCCCATTTTCTAGCTGGTACATGGCTTACCACAGGCTAGTGCCTCTCTTCAGGGGCAGTTTTGATGGCCAGCCCTCCACACAGTGCAGCATCTCACAAAAAACCAGTTATGAAATCCTGATACAGATGACCTACTGCCATTTTTGGTTGTTACCCCCACACCCCAGCCCAGACACTTGCATAGAAGAGTTATTAATTATTATCACAGCATGGGGATAACTTTGTTGCTGACAAACTTGAACTGTCTCAGGGAACCCAGGGTAGAAGGCAGAGCAGTTAAGAAGAGCCATCTAGGGCATGAGTTTCATAAAGGGATTCTCAGCAGTCCTTAGTCACTGCTGTTTAATGGACTGCCTTGGGTCTACCATGACCTTTTATAAATCCTCTTACTACCTACCCATACACACTATTCCCTCCAAGGCTGTCACAATCCTTAAGCCTTCAGTTTTGCATCACTGGTGCTGAGTGCTCTGGAACATAATTCAGAGCCTTCTTGCCATATTTAAGCTATTCTTATGACAGACCTACTTCCCCTTCAGCTCCAAGACTGCCTTCAAGCTCCCTAAGAATCAGTCATGCCAGTTGTCTTGCAGCAGTGAATGCCAGAAGATCCTAGAGATAGGAAACTTGGTTCTGGAAATCCCTTTTTATACCCCTGAGGTGGGCTGTAATAGTGGAGAAAGTGAAGTGAAAAGGTATGGGAGTGTATTTAAAAGAAGGGGGTGTACACACACACACACACAGAGAAAAAGAACAACACCCTGCAGCTATGATAAGACACTGCTAAGATTTTGGGAAAGTACATTTAGCTGTCATTTAGTCTGGAAGGGAAACTGATCCACAGTCTGAATTCCCACAATTCTGGTTACAGCGCTACCCTTGTTGCGAAAAACACGCTGCTCAGCTGCATATGACAGGAGGAAGAAGCTGGGTAACACCACCTGCATTCACTGGCATGGATTTTAATGAAGAAAAGCATTATAAACTGCACCTTTTTGAACGTTCACAAACAGACTTCAGCACATGCTATTCTCCCAAAGGTCCTAAGTAGGCAGGACTTCGACTGGTTGATTAAAGAGATTAGTTAGTCATTACAATGAGTGTCACTTTTCTAGCGAGCACAAGAAAAGGCCCAGGCTGTAGCAGAAAACAGAGCTCACTTTATCAATACCAGTGAAGATGATTTTCTCTCAACTGCAATGAATTCAAGGGCTGCCAACCAGGATTTTTAAAATACCATTTTTAGGCAGAAGAGACTTTCCTGCTTGCAGTTCACCTCCTTCTCATTATAAGAAGAAATAGGAACAAAGCACATACTTAGCAATATCCTAGGCAAAAGGCAAGACTGGCTTTTTCTGGTTTTAATATTACCTACGTGGCTCTCATTTCATTCCTCTACTATCATTTTATTTACTGTGAATTGTGTGTCTTTCCAAGACCAAAAAAAAGAAGCACCCCCTCAACCGAATGAAGAAACACTGCTGTCTCCTACAATCCCAGGTGCTCCTTGGACATCTTCCTTTTCTCCACTTCCCCTGGTCCCAGCCACCCATGCTAAATATGGACTCGGGGATACTGCTAGAGCTGCATGACGAGAAATCAGCAAGTGGGAAATATTTCACTGCTGCTACCCCAGTGAAGCTGAAGACAGCTATAACAAATAATTGTAAAGGGGATTTTATGTTTTAAATTGTATAATATCTACCTTATGAAGGCGTTTTTACTGAAGATTGACAAGTGTGGGAAGTGTGAATAGTGCAAGTGTTCACAAATTATAAGGATCCAAAAAAAGTTGAAATGCATGTGTTATAATATTGGGGAGAGGGGAAGAAAGTGGAGGTGTCATAAAAAAAGGAAAAAAAGGGAGGCATTTTGTGAAAAATTTACCTAGAAAAATTAAAATGGTACCTTTTCTTCATCCACTTTCACATTTTGCTGAACTGCACCTGCAGCGTTTTTCATGTATTTATTTGAATGTTCATTCAACAGGCATCAAGTCTTTAAAAATACCTTTTTGTAACAAGCACTAATAGCAACTTCATAATTACATAAGACAAATACAGCACTCTCGTAACACGTACAGTTTATCTAACAAATTTATCTGAGGTCTATAGCCACATATCAAATTAAAGATTAATTCGCCTACCTCACTCTTTCTTTAGAAAGTACAAAATCCTAGGAAATTCTAAACATACAGCTATTATTAAAATATATGACTCAGCATTAATGAGAAATACAACCAGACTGACTGCTTTAGTACTGTCGTAATAGAAAAACACCAAAACACAACATTTTTAGGAACAGTGCATATAATCCCCTAAAAGGTAAAGCTTCTGTAAACTTTGATGGATTACTCAAATCACCCTGTGTAGCTAATTCTAATGATCTGTCTTACAGCCTCTTGTGCTTTACTGCTGTAGCCTGCTCACGAGACTACCAAAATGGCTTACTAAATACAAACATTCAAACACAGGCGAAGGAGTGCCAAGGAAGCTGCAGAGCTCAGTAAACCCCTGCTCTACCTCCAGCAAAGGGCGATGTGGATTTGCAAAAGGCAGACTTCCAAAAAAAGATTAGAAAGCGGAGTCTGGAGCTGAGAAGTTCCTCTGCAGGGAAACTGAAATAAAATTAAAAAAAAGAAACCAGGATGATGTGTACTGATTGTAAAAAACCCCAACAGATTTAACATGGAAGAAGAGGGCTGCAAAGAGAAGCTGTTTTGATCTCTCCGACCCAGAAGAGAGACAAGCAGGCTTGAAGGTATGTTCAAGGTTTTAAAAAGACATTCTCCAGGTTTTTTTTCTTTCTTTGTAACAGACAATGCTGTGCCTTAGAAAGACTCTTCAGTCAGGGGTTAGGAATCCTCTTTCTTCTACAAGGAACATAGTCTCAAAAATCTGGACGCAAGACAGACATGTTAAGAGTTGCAGTTTATAGATCCAGCATTTTAACTCAGGAAGAATTGACCAATCCCTCTGGAACCAAATGGATGACTGGAGCTCATGAGGGAATGATTAACAAAAAAGGAAGGGGAAAGGACATGAGCTCAGTGACTGTGACACAGATAACCTAAACCAGATTTCTTAATGTTAGTCAGTATTTTTTTGTCCTTCAAAAATGATGCGGCTAGATGGCCTTTTAAGGATTTTATTGCATTTTTAAACAGAAATTTGTTTACTATATCCAGTACACTTCCACATATATATCTTTTACGGATATACAAACTGAATTTATCAGTACCATAGGCAAAAGAATACTCCAACTCTAAATCAAGACCACTCCCACCTAATAAAAATATTTTCACTTCTTACACTAAAGTCCTGACTTATGCCTAAAAGAATCTTAAAGACACAGAAGACCATATGTTTATACAGAGATTTCAAAATAGACCCGAAGTCTTTGTTTACTTACTCCAACTCATCCTCTCCAAAGGAATAGCCTAAGAAAGTGATGGAGAACTTTATAGATGCTGTCAAATAGCTATATATAAAAACATTTTCTACTTAGTGACAGACATGCTGCAGGAGGATGTAGTTTAGACTTTTATTCCCCAAAGCTCTCAGCAGATGAACAGATTTCCTCCCCATGCAGCACCATATAAGAAAGGATAACATGTTCAAAAACTTATTTTTGGACACAGCAAGACTCCATAAAGTAAAAAGTGTCCATATTCACTTTATTGTACAGTAACAAAATGGGGAATCATTGTATTTGCCCTTAACTCTTTGGTTACGTACTCTGTAAGCGATAAAAGACATAACATCATAGGCCAATTAAAAGGATTTGCTTACTAAGTCTGGAAAGTGAATCTTGCCAGACTCAGCTGCCAATATTTTGTACAGAAATCTTTTTGACTCCACCCATAAGCAATACTAGTCTTTGAATGTTGCCAATACCACTGAAACATTGTGGTTTGAAAACCACAAAGTTTTAAATGCAAAATATGTAACAGATGAAGCAACCAGCCCGTTTCTTAAGCAATTACTTTTTGTGTAGTATACACCTACTGTACTTGGGAATGGTTTCTTATCTGATGCATGTTACAAGTACCATGAATCACTGCTGTCCAACAATTAGAGGCTATGTATGTCGCACAGTGTTAAAATAAAAGCATCAAAGGGCAATAAAGTCGTGTTTTGATGCTAGTAAAAAAAAAGTATGTAATTTCATATAAAAGGCTGAAGTGCTATGGCCTCTCTACAGAAACCATACAGCTTCCAAAGACTATATAGATACAAGTACCTATAAATGACTGCAGCAATTACATCTTATTTTCTGCACCTTTCAATTTTGCATGCAACACCAAACATTGATTAAAAACCCCACTATTTGATAAATGCACCAACTGCTGGCCTAGTTTTAATGCATCCACAAGTATCCACCATTCCCTTCCCCTATGTACAAAGCAACAGCCCCTTCTACAAAACAAGTAACCAAGTGTATGTACCAAGGTGCTTCAGAGAGAAGTCAATTGTCCCAAAATTCAAGCACCAATTACTTTTCTGAATTCCTACATCTTGTCATTTTCCCTCTGAATTTTCAGTCTAGGACACTGCATGTCAGACAGTCGTTGGACAGGTCATTTTCTATTACCATATCTGTTCTTGAATACAGTCTTAAGTTGCCCTGCAGGGAGAACCCTGCAGGGTTCTTCAAAGGTTTTTCAAAACTCTCAGCAAAAAAAACAAAACAAACAACATGCTCAAAGAAAAAAAACCCAAACAATATCAAGTCGTTCCCCCTCTTCTGATCGTACAGAAAAAAACAACCACACTCTTGCATTCTTACAAAGGTGGTTCAGCTTTTGCAATACAGTGGGTTGTAGAAGAAAAGCAATGCTCTGACCATAAAACACACAAATCCTTATGCATACAACAGTTTGCCCACTTCCAACTATCCCGATTGGTCTAATGTAAGTTCCCTTCCCACAAACTTGCTTTACACTGTGTAATTAACAGGATGAACAAAGGAAAAGCATATCCATCTCAGTCACCAAGAAAGAAAGAGTATTTTATTTGTACTCTGTTCCATAACCACATTGCATCAAATAGTGCTTTTTCAGCAGTGAAGGTCAGTAGACTGTATTATATTTATATTTACATGAAAGGGCAATCCCATCATTAACACTTACAATACAAGTAGTGATTTGGGTAATGGAAGTTCTGCCACATTTAACAACATAAAACAAGGCTATTGAACTTCAAAAATTTCCTTGAATGAGACAGTGGCAAGAAGGCAAAATAAGTATTATGGAAAAGGTAAGGTGATCTGCTAGCTGTTGAGTAACACTGTAGTTTTAAGATCTAACGCTGTGATTTCCTGGAGAATTGCTGGTTTAGCTCTTAAACTTGCATGACTGCAAATGAAAAGCTGCACACATGAGCCTGTCCTCTTCAGGATGCAGCTTAAACTCATATACAAGGTATCTCATATTAGAAAGCATTCTCCTGTTTTAGTTGAGTTGGGCTTGATGCACGCTCCCTGTAAGACCAATATGAATACAGAGGACATGTAGTTCTTTTCCCTGGTAATATTTTAATGCCCTTTATGGAATGAGAAGCGAAAAATCCTTCTCTTGATTTTCATACAGTAACAATTTATTCTGGTCCTATAACTAGTTCTGCAGAGACTTCCATCTTGAGCTCTCGAATTTATTTGAAAAAAGACTTCAAATAACTAAAATAAGGACGCAAAGGTAAAGAAGCAAATGTCTATAAGCACAATGGTCTACCCTTCAATTTGTATTAGTTTTTAAATGCATTTTATCCTAAACAGCTCAGGAAGGTAGAGCCATTAAATTGGCCTTTTAGCCCGCTCCTGAGATACAGGAAATGCCCTCATTTAAATATTTATTATCCATTTTCCAGTTCTTGAATCTTCTAACTGGAATGCAGTGCAGACAGAGCATATTTTCATCCTTACTTGAGTGAGGGACACCTGAAGTAGTTTTAAACAATTTAAGGTCAGACGCCAGACGTAGTCCTGTGAAAAGTGTGTACAGACTACACTTACCTGTTTTCCATACAAACTGCTGCTTGTTTTCCTATCTTATTTCCTTCTTCTAGGTTTTATGAACTTCAGTAATATTGGCTTCAGTTTTAAGAGTTTGATATATGATGAGAGCTTCACAGTATGCCAAGGAAACATGGAAGACAGAGAAAATACCTGACAATTTTGGTCAAGTGAAAAAGATCTCAAGAAACTGATGTGTGATTCTGAGGTCAGGCAGATGACATGAAATGAACCCATCCCTGTGCTGGTTTACAAACCAACACTACTACTCTGAAAGAACTATTCACTCGCATTTTCAAGTCAGACTACTGTAAGAAATTTGCCTGTCATGGTATTTTGGAAAAAGTTGTTTCAGATACCAAAAGGTAGTTCTACCTACCTTCTTTAATTAGCACAGTGTTAAACCTGCAGCCAACTTTTCAGTGTTATTAGTGATTTTTCTTTCCAGTTATTTGGTTATCAGTACCTCATTACTGACATTCGGTAGTTCTTTCTTTGCCTTGTGCTGATAGGTCTCACTGGATGTCTAACACCGTGTCTCTGCTTCCAAATGGAATACATCAGACAGATCCTGACTTTGTATGCAAATTTAGGAAAGACTCAGGCAGTGCAGTGCCTAGAACAAAACGAGTCCTGGCACTTGTGCTGGCGTTAACAAAACCCTCACCCTTCAAAAACTGCAATAGTCTTTGAATGACATTTTGGACAACTGAAACTCCAAACCTGCCATGTAAGTTTTCTCAGTAGCTCAGGATCTTCACAAATACTGCCTTTACCTGCTGGTGAGGGGGTGGAGAGGAGAAGAAATATTTCTCCCAACTAAATGTCTCTCAGAAGTTCATAAAAACTGAAATCGCAGATGATGACGTTTTGACCGTCTGTTTTTGAGCTGCCTCACTGGAAACAAAAGCTGAGAATGTAAGTACGAGCACGTTCATTTTAACTAATTAAAACCCAGGTCAGCAGCACTCAGCTGGCTCCCTTTCTCTTGGTGCGTGCTGCCACCACGAGGATTAACGACAAAACGCAAAGAATACAGGAATTCCTCAAGAACACCTGGAGAAGAGCAAACTCAACAGCAAACCTTTCTCTGGTCAGTCCCACTTCTGGGTTTGTTACCCCATTCCAGCCTATCACTCTCAGTCCCCTCTGAAAGCCTTGAAAGAGAGAAAGTAGGGAGAAGTCAGGGACAAGTCAAGCAGGGAAACTCTCCAAATGGGCTATGTCCTAAACTGAGAGTCTACAGCTGAGATTCCACACCACTCTCATTCCTCCTGCCATGTTTACACACAATTTATGCATCCAAGTTTTATTGAAAGATAAGGCCTCCTCCTAATCATCTTAGTGGTCCACACAACCATAAAAATTTTGGTAAAGAGTCCAATATTCCTAGAGACAGTAGCACTGCTTCATTAACATCACCATTAAAATGTCATGCATGCTGTTTCGATAAACAAATCTGTTCACAAATTTACAACAACAATAACAAAGACTCAAGCAGCCAATTAGTCATTAGTTTTCTCAAAATATAACAGGACAACCACATCTTAGTTTTTTTAAAATCAGAAGAACAAAGCACTGGTAATTTTATAGATTATCAAGGTCGACAGACTTCTCTTAAATTCTTCAGCTACAGCTTTTGGTAGCAGAACAAGCCTGCATCAGAATATTTATATTTATAGTGCTGGTAAGTTGATATACACAAAACTGTAGTAGTCAAGGATGTGTGGTCCCCTGAGAAGACAAGAACTTGTAATGACAATATTCATTCACTCATAAAAATACCAAGGCAGATGGCTGCTTTCCCAACATCTTTAAGGAAACATGACATCCCCTAAATATTTGTATTTAAACCTTCCTAATCCAAGTATCAGTAATAATATGCTATCCCTTCTGCATCAGAAAATGGAAAGGTTTCTCAGTTTTACTTTTTCTCCCAAAACTTGACATCGTTTTTCAGTTTGAATCAGTTCTATCTCAAAATTCAAGGTAAAATCATGTTTAAAGAAAACTATTTAGGGTGATTTAATGAAGTTAGGAACACCCACCGGGAGACCTCCAAGTTTATTATTTACTCATTATGAATGAGTTTCAAATGAGTGATGCCTGCAGTTAATACCAAGGCCAGTACTGTAAATGTGCATATCGCATTGCTTAAAAAGAAAGAGGATGGACCTATGGGAACACTTCTACTCGAGCTTTCCTCAAGCTAAACATGTTGGTATATACAGAAGAGTAAAGCCATGTGTCTTGAAAAGTGATGTGATTTTAGAATCACATACATCTACCTCATCTTGGCTAAGATCTATTGCAACACAAAGTTTAACAGATGGGAATCTTGCTATCTCTAAAGAACGGATAATTCCTTCAGTGAATTCCATTGCTTCTATGAGGTTTAAATCAGGATATCAGATGGGAGGCTCACGCACCAGTCAGCAGAGGAGTTTGTCTGTTTGATCAACTTATTTTCTGGATGAGTAAAGGTGATCTCACCTACGTCTGATGCATTCCGCAATGCAAAAGTAAGAGGAAAGCTCAAGAGATGAAAGGTGAACAGCTTGCAAAAGAAGAATCAGATGCACCTTGAATCAACACCAGTCTTGTCTAAGACAAAGTTGGTTAGACTTACTGCTTTACAAGAAATAGGGTAATGCAGTTATAACCTTGAGTAACACTGGATACCACCACCACTCAAACCATTTCCATTAAGTCAAGGACGATCACCAATCATTCGTCCTTCCTATATGGCTTCAGGAACAGCAGTTGTGGAAAACATGAAGGGTGCATGAAGCGGTTTTAAAGCTCTCGATGTCTTCAGTATCTACCTTTAACCAGAGAAGATTCTCCTTAAAAGAAGTTGCTAAAAAATGGCTAAGTTGGAGAAACTGTGAGACACGAAGGAAATAACTGAATTACATGGCTGTTGTCTGCTACCCAAGCATTAATACAGAAATGTATGTATTTCATCCCAAATGTGGTGTAACCTGGAGGGGGGGCATGGTGGCAGTGGGAAACTGAAGAAGAGTAAATCACAAACTGTAATAAACTTCGACAAATATCTTCAGAGTTGCTGTTTCCATGTCTACAGTGAACCAGTTATCACTGTTTAACTACAAAGCCTGAATGCAACCTGTAGAATAGATCTCCACTAAGACTATTCACAGTGGTCTTTGCAATTACTGTTTTGGTGGCAGTGGGTGTATCTGGGACTTGAGATGCAAGAAACAGTCTTCCTCATATAATGTCACAAAATAGCTTAAGAAATACTTAAAGGAGTTAACAGTCAACATGTGAGTATTGCACAGTGAGATACCATCCAACATAAGGTCCTAGACCTTTATCTTCACATCCCCGTGTCTATGAATACTGCACCTGCCTTTTTGCACAGTGTTCCATCATCTGCATCTACTGTAATATGGTGTGATGAATGAGTGCCAATCCAATGCACCCCATTCCTTCAGAGTGCTCTTAAAGACCACTTGGCCTTCCAAAAGGAACTATTTCCTACCATTAGTGGGGAGAATGTCTTGCAGAAGTTTTAACTTACATCTGGCAGAAGATGACTGAAAATACATGGGCCTGAAAAATAAACAATCATAAACAAAAGCTGACTTTTGCATGTTCTCATTCATGGGCAAGATGTGGAAACTGATAAAGAACATCTACTAAGCCATGCAAAGGTTGCAGCTCTTTACTAAAGAGCCATTAGGAAGCTGAGAATTTACTTCAGTATGAAATAAAAACAATGGTTACCATTATAAAAATGTTAGATTAGCCTCTGTCTTGTACAGAAGTTTCATCAGAATATGGTATTTCATGAGCTGATCTTGAACTTAACCATCATGCACACCCCAGGTTTAAAAAAAAATTAAAATCCATGCTGCCTTCATAATGAAATTAACACAAGTTTTCTTTCCCAGTTTACTTCCAATTCTCCAAATTGCAAAGACAGCATTAACATGGTATAAGCCATGGCAGTTTAGCTACAGAATCCTGCTTCATTCAGTGCAAAGCAAATGGTGAGTAAACAGCAAATGGAGGTGGTACAATGGTACCTATAAACTGGTGAAACTGGTGTAAGAAGACATTTGGCACAGCCAAGAGGCTGCTAGTTTTCTTTGAGAAATAAGAACTGTATGCCTCTTTTTACCACAAAGAAGTTTGCTTCACTGCCCAGAAAGTCACACACACAGGTGCCTTCATATCCAGCAGCACCATTCTCCACACCTGAACCAGCAGGTAACTGGGAACACAGGTGGAGACAGCTTTGAGTGTCACAGCTTCTTTTTGAGTATACAGTATCTGTTCAGATAGTCATTCAAATTCTGCCTAAATTTATTCCATATTCAAGTTCAAGATATTGAACTTTTTTCATAATTCCTCTGGCTTTTTTAGAGCCACCGGCAATAGCCAGAAGTTACAATACCCTCTGACTCAGTTACTTCTGAATTACTGACATGGTTTATCCAACACTGACCTCAGCTTAGGTAAGATCCCACAGGATTCATTAGTTCTGGCATAGTACCACAGATAGAAGAGAAGCACTGAACAACAGAATAGATGTGTGATCTAAAATAAAAGGATAAAATTGCATCATTTTTTGAATGGTATTTGGATCCCATTTTGTTCCAATAAAAGAATAGAGGATTTCCAAACTACACTGTTATCAAGCCCACTGATAATTTATACTCCACACAGAAATATTTGTGAAGTGTTACTTTTACAGTCCCACACATTTTCTAAGGAAAAAAGGTAGACCCAATAATTATACAGAAGCTTTGTAGTAACATTTTTACCACTACATAAACAGTTCTATGACCAGAGATGGTAAACTTAAGTCGTGAGTATGATGCAGGAACTTGACCATACAAAAAAATCCTGGTAACCTCCAATTCATTAGCTGGGAATCTGCTTCATCTCGGGGTAAATCAGATTACTGACTGCAACAACGAGCTGCTGCCTCATTTTTTTCCCATGCACTCTTGACATGCATTAGCAGCAAGGGGCAGGGACAAAGTTTTCCCTCACAGGAGTATGGCTGTCCATCTGTCTAGGCTCAGAGACCTTTGCTTGGTGCAGTAAGGAACTCATTTTTTGCTTGGCCTCTGGCTCCCAAAGCTGGTCAGATCTCCATCTACGGATTTCCATAACTTTTCAGTTATGGAAATCTGTAGCAGCAATGCAGCCTGATAATCTTCACAACATGGGGCAGTTATCCCAACCTGGCATGCTGCTGCCAAGACACCCTCCACTACACTGCATCTCATGCTTCCCTGAAGTGAGACAAGAGGATATCAACAGCTGCTACCAGTCATCATTTTTCACTGGACTGGAAGTGGAGATTGCATACAGGAAAGCCAGGAACACTGTACTTTTAAGACTTGAAGACATTCTCATGCTGTCAAGACAGGGGACCTGTCCTACCAATACCTGAGAGGCCCAGATCATTAGGTTGGCATTGGTACATAAAAACAGTACCAAAAGTTCAGTTTCGTCACAGCTGGGTTTTCACATCTTGGATGTGTAACCATCAGAGGAGGTCATACAGCTGCAGCATTATTGCTGTATTTCCCTACTCTCAAGATTATTTAATTTGAGAAGCAGTTTTCAGAAATTATAGTAAATATCAACATAATAATTTGGACACCAAAGGTAGCAGCTCATTTTAACAGCTCTCTAAAATAATTTTAGAAGTAGGCCAGGCTGTAGACATCTAAACTAATAGTTGAAAATCAGATGATACGTAAATTTGAACATGATCCACTTCTGCTTCCATTTTCCATCTGAACAAGAGGAAATATATCAATGGTCCACTCTTTGGAAAAATCCACATTAGATACTAAAGTCTTCAGTATACAGTGTAAGAATTATTCCACATTAAAAAAAAAAAAAAGATGACACACAGTCAACATGTCACATTCTTTTGCTATTATTTATTCTATACTGTACATGCTGTAAGGAATGAGAATACTATGAGGCATGCAGAAAGAAAGCAATCAGTCATTTAATCCAAGACAACATAACACTTGTTGAAATAAAGCACACATACCAAAGTTTGGAACGCCCAACTCTTGCACGTACATTTGACAGTTTGACTATAGGTAGAATCAAACCCTACTGGATCATTATAGTTGAGTCTTCCTAATGATATTCATTATATGACACTATCCAGCTGATTCTAAGTTTTCCATCATTAATACCAATGGACATTTATGACCAGAAGGGAAAATTAGGAAACCAAGCAAAAAAACTGTTTCTGTCAATATTTTAATAAATCTGCTGTTCTGAAATGTACCTTAATTTTGTCAGCACCCTGCTGTTGAGTCAGGGGTTGCATGCTGCATTTTACAGGCTTTGTGAAAGATACTGCATTTTCTGTTTTAAGGCTCAGAATAAGAGTGCCCTTAAAGATATAAAACCAACTCAAACAAAATGAATGAATTATTAACATCACTTAAATACATATTCAAGGACTGAGCCAAGTACAAAGTGTCAAAAATACCACTCAAGCAAAAAATAAAGAATATTCTTCTTGAAGGAATTGATACATTCAGACTATGAAACAAAACACTTTTGTAAGTCTACATCAGTGCTGACCATTTGGCTCCAAGTGAAGTTGGTAGAAGACAAAACCACGCAGTACTTCTGAAGCACTTTTGATGATGTGTGCCACAATCTAACTGAGAAATCAGACACTCAAGAAAATTTTCTGCCATGCTTCTGGATCTCAGCTCCCTCTTCCAACTTGAGCAGTAAATTCCAGACTGATGACACTGCAAAATTAAGTTCACATTTGGGATTCCTGCAGTCACAGCAAAACTTGCTACGCTTTCAGTGTAAAAGCATGTGTTTTACATACCTTCACATTACACTGACTTAGAATTTCAGATCTTTATATACTACAGCAAAATCAGAAACACAACTGCTCCTATACTTATAAGTAATTTTTCCTCCTCCACAGTTTATGCTCACAATCTATTCTGGAAATTCTTTTAAAAGAAAATGCATGTTTTCTCCACTGGAAGGGTCCCTGTGTGGAGAGTTAATTAAAATGCTAGAAGACCGAGCTCCAGTTAGAGCATGTATCAGAACACCCACAGAGGAAGGGCTACCCTTTGAAATGTTAAATACATTGTCAGCCAGGGATGGGGGTCAAGAAAGATTTTCAAGCCATCTGATGCTCTGAAAAAAAATGTGTACACCTCAGAGTCAAAACCCATACTGTCTATGACAGGATGACAGACCTAATCAGGTATTTTATGAATTGTGATAGTTGTTAGTGCACATTTAGGGTGAGTTAAAAAATGAGACTACCCCAATGCATTCACAGAGACTTAATTCATCAGTCAAATACCTATTAATAAAGAAGAGGACTATGAAGGTAAGAACTCTTCCTTTATTTTAGTAAAAGGTTAGAGTAAGAATTGATTTCCAGCATGTATCACATAAGAATTCTGGCAATAAGCAGTTTTTGTAACAGATGTTACCCTTCCTAACTACTATTTAAAAAAAAGTCCACCAAAAACCTGACCTAAAATAAAAGTGTTAGTTTACTAAATGCTTGAATTTAAGAGCTTTACATTTGACTTGGACTCCTTTATGGTAAAGATTGTTTCAAAACCTGAATAAGTAATTTTCCAGGCATAAACAAAGAAGGCAAAAAGTAACAAGAGTCAGCTGATTTGAAAGACTGTGTTCATAAAAGGTCCAAGCAACTGCCTGCAAGATCTAACATAGTACAGAAGACACTTCTGGATCACAGCCAGTAACAAATAAAAGAAGAAAACAAAAAACACATCATCATGAGATTATCTTTTTTCTCCTGTGCTGGTCTGTAGTAGCAGTAAGTATTTAACTGGCCTAGTACTTGATCTTGATAAAGCATTTTCAGCTTGTTGAAACTATCAATTTAAATAAGCAGCTGGTTTCTCTTTAACAAAAGGACACAGAAGTGGACAGTTTTGAACATCCTAAAACCAGACTATGTAATAGAGCTGAAAAGGACCAAGCAATGTACTGCTGTTTCCAAAGTATCTCAGGTTAACATCCAAAGTATCTCAAGTTAACAAAATTATTTGTTTTACAAGAAATCATAATAGCAGTGTCCTCTTCTGCACCATGCTAGACCAAGACGTGGTTAACCAGCTTCATTGTTTAACAAAAACATTCACATTCACCCAGAAATGTCAGGTTAGGTTCTTTACCTTAAAACAGTAACAGCAAATTGCCCTGCGTGTCAGCACAAGTTAATTCTTTAAACAGAGATTCTTGCCCTCTGTCTTCACAATGTGAGCTAAACAGTTCTTTCCTTAATATTTACAGGATAACTCTCTACAGGAAGGATCTGAGGATGTCCTGCAAATCACAACAGATAATGGCATAAAGAATGTCAATTACATTTACTGCCTCTCCATGAGATAACCTGAGGGCATCAGAAAAATCAAGGTTCTTTCAGGTATGAGATCCCATTATTTATATTACACACTGAGAAAAATCACATTCCATCCAGCACAGGACTGGTATCTACTATTTAATGCCAATGAATCAGTAATAAGTTATTTCCTTAATTAAAAATAAATGCCTGAGGGATACTGATAGCAAACACAGTTGATTAAGTTGAAGGCTCATGTCAATAAAAGACATTTGATACTATAAATAAGCAGCACATGTATGCCTGATGTCATTCTGCAAACAATCGATACAACACATTTTAAGTGAATCGAGAATCAGATTATATATGGATTTCAAGAATGAAGTGTGAATCATCAACTGGTTACAGTAAACTTTTAGCCACTGAATAAAGATACCACTGTGAATAATGTTAGCTTATCAAAAGACTCAAGTGTGGACAAGCAGCAACGTTGGAGAACAGCAACTCTGATAAGCCTGGTACAGTCAATAGTATTCTTTCATGAGCCACTGCAAGGTCATATCTCTAGAAGCAGCAGAAGCAGAGTACAAAGATTATTATAGGCCAGTCTCAGAAACACTTGGATATATACTAATTATAAATCGTCAGATAAACAAATTCAAAAAATAAAACCAATGCTTCCTGCAGAAAAGAAATACAAACACCATTAAAGCAGGCACTGCCCACTTCTGACATATTGGAAAAAACAGACAAGAGCAATAGGTGATTAGCACATTTAGCTTTTAAAGAATATATTCCAGACTGTTTTCTTTCAAGGAATGGAGTAACTGTGTGAGTTACAGCTTCCAAACCAGTAGAAGCTGAAGTTGATGGGTGGGACAAAGTATGTCCTATTCTGAACTAGGGTTCAAAACAATAACACTGCTTGAACATTTAGTATAATAGTCACATTAAAATTCAAGCAACTTACTAGTTCAGAGCACAGAGACTATGAGGAAGTGAAATGATGTCTTGGTTACATATATAGTCAAATGGAAAAATCTTACTGGTCACTTCTGCACTTTAGTCTAATTATTCATAAACTCCTAAAGTCTGCTCCATTGTCTGATTGCTTATCTCAAGCTGATGAAGCAGCTACCAATACCAAAGTCATTATCAGTCTAACTTTAGAGAGAAGTGTTAGGGAATAAAGGACTGAACTTAAAAGCTGCTATTTATTTATGTGGAACTCACTAGTATCTTCAAATTGTTTTTTTCTGAGCTAAAATTAAGAGAGATTAATTCAACATTTCTTTGCACATAATCTGAACAGCCAATTAATTTAAGTTTCTAACTACTCTTTTATCAGATTATCTAACTATTTTTTATCAGGGAATCAGGATACAGAATACATATGAAAAAAAGCCCCTACCAACAATCCCAAAACAGCTGAAGTTCTTGCTTTTAAGAGTAAGGGTAGAACAGAAAAACAAACAGAAAACTTTTGCTCCCATACTCATCCAGCCATGTTTATCTTAAGAGAAATACTGTTATTAAGAAAAGGTTACATTTCAGTGGCAGTCTGATGCCTTTTACTGGTCTTAAAATCAAAAGTCAAACACGGTTAGAAGGGAAAAAGGGATTTTACCTTGGTATTTATTTTAAGGATCTTTAGGTGCACTACATCCAGGTCGAATGCACCTCAATACACATGATCATGGCATCATTTAGCATAGTAGGATGTACTGATGTTATGCTGTTTTGGCTTGAGAAGGTTATGTATTTCTTCTGTCCTGCACACAGTCTACGTGTACTAGAACAGGAGGTGCTGCAGAACCTTGGCAGACTGTGACATTGCTTGCACAACCAATGCACAAAACCCCAGAGAAACCGTGGTATTAAGATGAATGGCCTCCCCCTAGAGCAGAGCAAGGTATTAACATGTACTTGCTCTTAAGCACTGTATAGGGAATCCAACCAAGTGTGGATCAACTGCTCATTCTACTTCAGAACATCAGAGCCTTTTCCTGAAACAGCTGGACCAGGAGCACGAGCAGTGGTACTTGTTCATAGTATGAAGCAGCATGAAAAGACAGTCCCATCTTCCCTGTCCTAGTCCTCCTCTAGCATATCTGAAAGGCTGTTTGACCTTTTACTGCATTGCTTTAGCTTTTCCTGACATATTAGAAAGCATTAATTCAGTCTCTCAGCAGATAGATCACATATCTGTGAATCTGCTTTAATTAGACAAGGACTACTGCCAAATGGAAGTTCGATTTGGAGTGAGTGCTCTTCAGGTGATCCCTTCTGCATTAAATTATGAGCAACTTCACATATCAAAAAACTACTCTCTTCATTCCAGCTTTTCCATGAAACAGTTTTCCTTCCACCTCTAGTAGTTCAAAGACATAGCTGACATACACCTGGAGCCAGCATCCCCTGACAGAGGAGAGTTCTGCGCATCACAAGCCAAACACCACTGCAGGCAGTTTTTTGTTCTTTTCCCCCTGCCTCTGCTGAGCCAACATTTTCACCTCTATACACAGAGTTAAGAAGTAGAAGGCCCTCAGAGTGAATATGTAGCCCCCTAAAATATTATTGTAGTTTCCCCATTTAAAAAACCCAAACCCTAGAATGAACAACACACCAACTGAACTGTTTCAATAGTATTTAAGTTGGAAAGACACCACTGAACAGACAAGCTCATGAAATCAGATGTCACACTGAGTAGAGTAAGAAAACCTGAGGGAGCAACAACAGAATTTGGAGTAACAGCTTTATGCCCTTGGGGTGCATGAGGAACCTCATGGAAGAGGGACTGCTATGGCTCCTGATCTGGAAGCAAGATGTCAGGAAGCACGACACCAAACTCACTCTAGTGTTTCTCTATTGGTCTTCCATTAAGACAAAATAAATGCTTTACAACACTGAAGAATCATGTAAAGTATAAAAATACTCCCAAAATTAAGAAGAAAAATGTATATACCAAAAGGAACAATACATACAGCTTGTTATCCAGTCTTTCTCCAAGTTTCAAAAGCTTGTGTTCCCCTCTCAGTGCTCATTTAATCTGCAGCGACAATCCAGATTAAAATCAATTTGAAGTATACCTCTGTTAAACAAAACAAAGCTATCAGAATTTACATGACAGATGGGTAGTTGGTTGGTTGGGGGTTTTTTGCTCCCCTCACCCAATCCTAAGTGTGAGAATATACTCTAAAGAATGTGAGATTTCTGTTCTTCTTTCAAAACATTAAATCAAAGGAAGATCAACTACTCAATCTAAACCAGAATTATTGTCCTGTAGTTCCCATCTGTTTTCATTCATGCAAGTATTTTCAAGGGATAAAAGCAAAACATTTGAACAGCTACTCTTCTGCCTTAAGACACGCTCACAAGTCAGTAGGTCCAATGAATAAAATGATCTGAAAGTCATCTTAAGTTATAGCCTGTCCTTCATGCCATTTTCCTGGTTGTTCATACATGACTAAGTTGCACAGCATCACACATAACAGTACCATAATACAGTATACTATCAGGTTCTGAAGCACAGCTGAAGCAGAAGAATGTCTCATACACATCAAGGAATTTTTAAATTTATTCAGTTTTTAGTCTTAGGTGATCAAATTACTAAATTAAATTAAAAGAGACACATTACGAGATGTAAATACCTCCCACAGCATCTTCCCACTTAGAAAGGAGAGCCTTTTTGCCTATTTAAAAATTAGATTTAAAAAAAAGCAAACAAACCAAACCCTACCAAAACCTTAGAAAAAACCCCAAAAAACAAAACCTCCCCCAAACCCTTTAATCATATCTTTTCAGATTACTAATTCTGCATATGTCCTCTATAAAAATTATTATATTCTTCTGCATTTTAGGTTTATAGTTTATATAAAAACATTTAAAAAATATACATCTTTGCAAAGGCTGACACGTGTTAGAAGTGCTTAATATCATGTTCCCATCTCTGCTAGACAGTGAATTAGACAAATACAGGAAGCTCAGAACAGGCAGAAAATAACACCATAAGTCTATTTTGTAATTCAAACGTCCAGTGAGTCAAAGGATGAAAAAAAGCAATCTTGTTACAGAATCCATTACACTTGCCCTGTGCTTATGAAGATTTAAGGCTATGAGATATGCAAGGACATAATCCAACCACATATTCTTGAATTTATCTCACCTGGACTCCTCAGAGCAATCTCCTGCATTTTACAAGAACTTCAGTGGCCGTGTGTGCATGCACAGACACGTGTGCACATCTATCTGAAAAAGTATCATTTGGAATAGAAAATGATTCTATAATCAACAAGAAAAATTAATTCAAACATGAAGCTGGAATGAGTGCTCTTACCTAAGTAAAAAAAGTAATTTGCTTTTGTTTTAGTTTAGTCCTCCACATGTGAGGCATTTGGGAAAATAAAGATGATTCTGAAGAAGGCACTGCCTTAACACCATGAAGTACATTCTGCATTTGCTCCAATACACAGAATGATTAATTCCCTGCAGTTAAGAGAATTGCACAGCAGAGTTGGCAGTGTCTCAGCAACATTCACGACAGTTTTCAATAAAAGATTAAGTTGCTCAATACAAATTACACTTGCACACAATACTAAGGATCCGTGTTCACCCACACTTGGCAGGTTAACCTAGCCTTCATTCTTCATGATGGAAAAATACAACTCTTCCTTATCCATTTTAACCCACAGATGACAAATGAAACACAGAGTATATCACATGTATCAAAAAGTACACATTTTCAAATTAAGAAAGAGAGGCTGGGGGTGAGGAAACGATACCCACAGAGAGTGAGGACTCAGTTTATTGTCGGGTTTTTATTACAGATGTTTTTCAGCCTGCTCCATTGCATGCCTGCATTATATCCATTGCATGCACTAACCCAAATCACAGAAGGAATGGTCTCATTTTCTGAAGACCAACTAGATAATTTAATTTAATTGACAGCTGAGAAGAGCTTCCTTTTTCTTTTTGCCTTTTAAAGGAATGAAGTCCTCTTTAAAAAACTGTTAAAAGTGTATTGTCTATCATAGAAAAAGTGAAAGACTTTTCAATTCTTTTTCTTTTTATTTTAAATATTTAGGGGAAAATACCCCTTCTGCTATTAAATGGCTTTGAGCTGCAAAATGCATGTTGTTCCCACATGATGTAAATTCTTCTCTAAAATAAATATAAAAGCATAGAATTCTAAATTCTACCTGGATCTGACTTACTGCAGTAATGATATTTTCAGAAGGAATAATTTATTATTCTTGAAACCTAACATTACCTTAAATATAAGTGGGATTTATAATTCTTCAAACTTAAGTTTAAAACCAAACAAATGTAAAACACCAGATTCTGAGGATGCAATTCAAGTTTTACTTCAAAGAGATCTTATCAGCTAAGATGTTCCACTACAGGTGATTGATGTTACGTCTTATGTTACACACATTAATTGGCAGCTTTTTTCTTGGATTTTTTGATCTTCTGCACATGAACACAGAAAAAGGAAACAATAAAAACTTTCTTACATAGTTTTTACCTATTCTGGTCCCAAACAGCACACATTTCCTTCTTCGTACAGCTCAAGTTCTTAAAGTTTTATTTAATATTCATGTGCAGACAGATCACGAGACACAGGAGTTTCACACACACA
Source organism: Dicrurus megarhynchus (assembly GCA_013399195.1). Taxonomy (NCBI): domain Eukaryota; kingdom Metazoa; phylum Chordata; class Aves; order Passeriformes; family Dicruridae; genus Dicrurus; species Dicrurus megarhynchus. The sequence goes on from VXAD01007225.1 coordinate 1,458,180, forward strand.
TTCATACAGTGCTACAGAGATAACATGAAATATGCTAGTCAGTGTACTTAACATGCTCATCCGTTCTTGGAAAAGGCATAAATATGATGTGCACAGGCCAGACACAAGGCTGCATTTCTTCCAGATCCTGCACTCCTGGGTATTTAAAAAGCAAGCAAACAAACCCAACCTACCTTATTGATTTATGTTATTATCAGTTAAAAGAAAACATTCAAAGTATTTAAAAAAACCCTAGAACAGTTGTGTGACAGACAGCTGTAAGTAATTGCACAGTAAGACAAAGCTTCTGCCCAGGAAGTGAAAGCTGTGTTGATGACTCCAGCCCAACAAAACTCGCTGAATAACCACGCAAGGCTGCAAATCTCAACCATTACTGGCTGATTTTAACTATCTACAAAAGGCATTTTTTTATTAAGAATTTAGTAAGTAATAACTACTGGTATACATTTCCATCTCTAAAAATAGATCTGTATCTTTGAAGAAGAGCCAATTTCAGACTTTTTTGGACCATGGCACCAGTCAATGGACTGAGTAACTACGGCTCTATGCTTGTTTTACTAATCTGTTCAACCCATCAAGCATCTACTTTAAGAAGAGCCTCTTATTGGAGATTATAAGAGACCCAAACCACAAAGAATTTAAGAAAACACTGAAAGGTAAGGTCAAGTGCAAAATGGTAACTCATAAGATTCTATCCCTTTTACGTGAGAGTAAGCGACAGCTCTGTTATCTTATTTACACCATTTTGTTTCTCTACTGCTGTTCAAAAATCCACAGAGAAGAACCATTTCCACACCACTCAGCAAGGGCAAAATGTTTCTAGAACAGGTATAACTATCAAATAAATTAAACTTGGTAAGCAGAAGGCAGGCCAGGTTTCTGCCCACAGCTCAGATAGACTGCTGGATTAAAAAAAAAAAGAATAATTTTTTAAAAAATTAATTCAACTTTACAAGCTCAAATGGTACCTGAACTTGAAAAAATAAGTGGAGGGAAGCCATGATTTTATGAGAAAAACGCCACCTTTAAGTATTTCCCCAAATTTGTAGTTGCACTGTGTCAAAAATGAAAAAAATGAAAGAAAAAGAAATTTTGGGTTGGGCAGTACAAAGGGATGAGCACGGTAACAGTGTTTCAAATTGTATTTCTTCTAAACTGTTGTGGGGGGGAAAAGGCATGGGGAAAGGGGAAATAAATATTCAAATCCAGGAGTTTTACATACTCTTTAAAATTTCAGCAGTCAAGAAGTTACAGTGGTAGTGGGACCTTAAAATGACATAGAACATACCTGCAAAGTTTGCTTAATTAAAACACTGCATTCCAGTAAGCATTTGTGGAATACACACTGATACACAAAACTTGCTTAATAACTGAAAGTTCTAATTAACAGCTGCAGAACCCAGCCCTTCACAGCAGTTAAAGCCTCCCAGTACTGCTACACTTAACACAGGGAAAAATGAAATATTTCTTTTTCTTCTTAAATATGAAGTGATTAAAGGTAAGCAAAATCAATCAAAGAATGGAAATAAGTTAAAACACCTAAATATGAGCTAATTTACAGATAAAGAAAAGCTAGGTATTGTAAATCAGGGATTGCTTTCAGTTTTTTCAGGTTTAAAAAACCCCCAAAGTTAAGAACTGATTCCCAAATGTCCTGATGACTGGTTTCCTCATCTGCAAGGAGTGCATATCCCACTTCCTGTGATGCCATAAGTTACAACAAAAGCAGAAGAGCATTTGGAAAGACATGCAAATTATGCAAAGGATTAGGAATTATAAAACCCATTTGCATTATTACATTGGTCAGTACTTGCAGCCCGGGATTTCAAAGTCCTGAAATTATCTGTTCCTACCAATTATCTGTGCATTTATCTCCATGCTAGAAGTAGCTGGCTGTAAGGATCCTAAATATGCCAAGCTTACTTACAGACCAGGGAGGGAGTCATCTCTGGTGGTAAGAGAAAAACACCTCAAGCATTCAACCTCATGCAGACACAAGGAAAATATCACCACATCAAGCTAAACTATATTCAGGTATTTATCAAAATGCATGAGTTGACACTACATACAAGTTAAAATTAAAGTTATTTTTAAAATAAAATTTGTTAGGCTTAAGATTTAAAATGGGCTTGAAGATGTATGATGAACTTAAGGATTTGCTGATGCAGAACGTATATGAGACTGCAATTTTAGTCAAAAGCCACTGTCAGACCAGAAACGCTCTTTGCAACAAAAAGTTTATTTCTGACAACAGCCATTAGGTGCATAGTTAAGAAAAGAAAAAAACCCATTACTTTTGTTATACACCTCTGAGCTTTCTGGGATCTCCTACGTAGGAGTTTCCCAAGCTTGACAAGGCATCTTTGTGTTTGATTTCCATCAATTCAGAGGAACTACGTTTTTTTGGTACGTTTTTTATACTTTTGTACATGAACATCACCAAACATATCTAAATTTCACTATCAAGTCAGTACTTAAATATCACGTAAGTAGTTCCAGTACCTTTTAAGTGAAGAAAATAACTATCTCTGTTTCCCCTCAGTCAATCCCTATATCATTAGTTTCAGTTTCTGTTGAACAGAAAAGCTTTTACTCAGAACACTTTCAGTTTCAGTTTAGCAGGGAAGTGTAAAAGAATGTGTTCTGCTTGAGAAAGTCATCTAAAGTTAGGACAGCAACCAAGAGTCAGGGTAAATGGAAAAAATAGGAGTCAGAGGTTGGAAGACAACAGCTCTCTAGGAAAAAAAAAATTCCATCTATGGCTTACTTCAACATTACATGAGCCTTAATTATACCACAATGGTTAACACTCTATTTAAAGCCAATTCCCCTTCACCCCACTTACTCACAAAATAGTTTAAAATACGAGACTGGAAACGAGAATGTAAATTGCTTCTATAAAGTGACTTGTAATGTTTCTACAGTTTCTAGGAAATCAGCAGCTAAAACAATCTTGCAGAAGAGGGTGACTGCAATTCTCTGGAAAAAAAGACCTAACAGAAAACAAGACAGAAACCAAAGCTACAAAACTCTGATCAAGCCCTGCAAATCTGTTCAATAGATACATACGCTTAAAAAAAATCCTCATCTCAGGGTTACTAAAAGCATCCTAAGAATTCTGCACAGATGAACACTTCACTTATAAAAAGAAATAAAACCCCCCGTAAATAATACAGCACCCAATAAACAATTCAATAATCAATCAATTTCTTGTATTTTTAAAGTGGATGTTAAGCAAGAAACAGCCAATTGTGGTGGAAAGCCAGTTACCATTTTATGTGGGTTCTTCTTCTTTCAGAAGAAGAAAAACAAATGGACCCAAACCATGTTTGCTGTTACTCCAGTGCACCAGTAAAACCTCTGCATCACAGCTACAGTCACCTGATACTTAAACACCTATTTATGTGTGAGGCACAGACAGAGAGCTGATCTTGAGCGCTTACCACACACCCCCCCTTTCACAATCACTGGTTATGACAAAACACATTAAGTGCTTCCGAATGTAGGTTAGGGGAGAGTGTCAAAACATCATGTGCACCACGAGACATTAGTTGGGGGGAAGCTGTGACAGGCAAGAACAGGCTCTTTGAAAGATATTTACCAACATACACTAAAAAAAGCCTTTGAGACTTCATAATATCTTCATAACTTATATGCACAGCTCATAAAAAAGCTGATTGTTTTCATTTGACATAATAAAAGAATGATTGTGCTTTTAAGGAAAGGCCATTTTCAAACATTTATAGAAGCTTCTAATATACTACTTATTTAGACTCTAGAGATTCTTAGCATTCTTAGACTAGTATATTTATTTGCATACCCTTTTGATATCTAACAGTAGCTCTTTAAAATATATACTGTATTTTTCTCTAAAATTTCAACAATATCCCCTAAACTGGCCCCAGTAAACATACGAGATATACAAGGACAAACCAAAATGAGGCTATTATTTACAAACTTGTGTTTAAAAAAAGAAATACAAAGCCCACACCAATGCTGTTGCTCAACTTTGTTTGTTGTGATGGTGCTCTGCTGTCACTGCATTCACCATTTCGCCTCTGCTGTGCATTTCCTCCATGTTGATGTACAAAAATATTCCTCCTCTCTCTAGCAAAGGTACGCTTTTCAGGTTCACTCTGCCAGGAGGACCTTAGGGACAGGGATCTAGTTATTTACAACTTGAAATGCTATAAAATATCAGGCTGGTAATATTCTTTATTCTAAAAGATCTTTGTGTACATTCTAAGTCTTTTCCTCTGTGCAAGACTGAAACCTACTACCTTGTGCAATGCAATTTTGCTTTACTCCTTCTCTGACAAACAAACCCTTCCCTGTTCTAAATAATTTCCTCTTATCTAGAGCAGCATTTCCACTACTTTCAAACAGCAACACAAAGCACCTGCAGCTCTCCCTACATCCAAATGAAACATTTAAGTCAGGCCCTGATCTGCCAGGCCTGAAACAATAATCCAACATTTCCTCCCAGCTATATGGAGATCAAGAGAATATTTTTTTGATTATGACATGAATTTTATACAAAATTCAACACAGGGAGTCTTAGGAGTGTTGAGTTTCTTTTAGGGTGCCAAAGGTCAGAGGTTATTTATTTTTCAGATGGTATTGTTTCTGAACAGGTGTTTACTGCTCTGGTTTACTATGACAACCACCCATGATATAGACTACACACAGTATCTTTTTGTAAGAATTCTTTTGTTCAAGCAATGACAATGCTCTCCAAAGGAAGGCCACCAACCAGGATCTCTCTGCCTTCTTGCAGCCATACTAGTCACAACACACTTTCAGATGCTTCAGGAGGAAAAAACATTAAAATTTTTAGTATTTCATTTAAAAAGGTGTATTGAAGAGCTAAATACTGCAACAGTTCAAGAATCAGAAGAGACATTTTACTACTAATAATAATAATTCCATGGAGTATGAATTACATGTTCTCCCTCCTTCCTTTTTACCAGCTGCACTAGTATCCTACAAGCTGGTATTTTATGGGTAATAATAAAGCCCATTTGTCTTCTGGAAGTGCAGCACTACGGTTCTGGCAAACATTGCTTATACCTTTTGTCCACTGCTGTATTTCATATTTTCTCCTCCCTTTACCCACCAAAGGGAATGAAGGAATCCAGTAAAACAGAAACAGAATTTTATAAAGAAGGATGTAAAGACTACCCCAAATCTGAAATGCACTTAGATAAGCACCAAAACTCCGTACCAAGCAACTTCACGAGAACAGGCAATGCAAGCTAACACAAAAGCAAATCCGTATTTTCACCCTAACAGAAAACAGAGATTTATAACCACAGCTAAGAGGCCAAATAAGCCCTCTGCTCAGACCATAAAAAAAAAGCCCTGCAGTATGACTGTTCTGTTTCCTGCAGGAAATGAGATGCTTGTATTAGATACCCCTGTGGTTTTCATACTGTAAATGTATCAGCTGGTACAAATCCTCTGGAGAGGACTATTAACTAATGCTTAGAAAGAGCAGTGGCAATAGCAGACTGCACGTAGCACCTCAGAGAAGAGGGGACAAAAGCTGACAAGTCATCCCTAAAAAACCTGAGAGCCAACAGCTGAAGAACACATCTTGTAGTAGAGGCGATGTCTGAGGAATGTACATACCTACACCCGCTTACTTCCCCTTACTCCGCTCACTGCTTCTTTAAATAAGGAGCCTATTGCTCATCACCACTCCTCTCATTTAGGAGCCTCAAGCCGCTCCTCATTAAACCATCCCTGGTCACACGCGGCACAGGAGGACCAGCCACAGGCTACACACATCTTGTGCATGGCCATATTCCCTCCTTTCTACTGTGCTTTTAACAAATTATTATTTTTTTGTTTTGGTTAATGTTTCCGAGTTGCGAGGGCGCTGAGCGAAGTTCCCGCCGCGGGGGATGGGGCAGCCCCCGCCCGAGCAGGGTTCCTCTCCCCGGGAAGACCCCGCTGCTCCCCCATCCGCATCGCTCCCGCCCGCCGCCTGGGTGGAGCCGCTCGCCCTCGCCCGACAAGCGCCGATCGTGTTCTCCATTGCAAAACCACTGCCAGGGCCAGAAGCGGGGAGGAGAGACGAGGGGGAGGAGGAAAGGAAAAGAAGATGTAAACCTGTCTGCGGGAGAGCCC